>JAYKKM010000196.1:1037500-1437500 GCA_035772405.1 Chrysogorgia sp. JL179-B06 | reverse complement strand
CTAATAATTAATGAGATGGGAAACGTTAGATCATTTGCTATTTTTAACAGTCGATCAGCAAGCAGACTGAGGGGGCGGGAGAAATGACAGGTCCAATATTCAAGGGGATTAGGCGATAATATTAGCATAAGAAACAAAAACTTGAAAAGGAATGAAAGTGCATACGCGAATAATAATAAAAAAAATTAATAATAATAAAGGTTCCAAGTAAACTAAAATAACCAAAAACTTGTAGGAAATTAAATAAAAGAAAAACGTTCGTTAAGACCAAGAGGATGTGTGGTGCCAAGTTTAAAAATGAGACGCTTCTCTTGCCGCTTGCGGTTATCGTTGCCACCGGAGATGGGAAGGATGGCACAGACTTTCATGTCTGAAACCAAATGGTTGGAGCTGTTGAAATGGCGGGCTACAGGTTTGTCACCATCATTGATCCTCACGGAACGAAGATGTTCAGCAAACCTGTCTGAAAGACGTCGCCCAGTTTCACCGATGTAGATTTTAGGGCATTTATCGCATGAAATGCAATAAATTATGTTGGTGGACGTGCATGAAAAAGCATGACGGATTGTGTGGTCGAATTTGGGGGCAGTAATAACTGTAGTGGGATTGAGAAAAGCGCATGTGTTACAGCGGGAACGGCCGCAAGAAAATGTCCCCGCTGGTGCCGAGGTATTTTGTTTAAGGGCACTATGTACTAAGGAGTCACGAATGTTTTTATTGCGGCGAAAAGATACCAAAGGGTTGTCGGTGAAAATGGCTGACGTCTCAGGATCATTTTGTAAAATGTGAAAATTCCGATTAATAATATTTTTAACTTTAAAATTGAAAGGATGAAATGTTAGAACTAAAGGAATTTTATTGTTTGAAACTCGTTCCAAAGATGGTTCAAGGGCGTCTAAACGGGGGACGAGAAAAGCTTTCTGAACGGCGAGGTCTAAAAGGTTGGTAGGGTAACCACGTTGGACAAAAAAAGATCTCATTTCCATTGATTTGACTTGAAAATCTTGGTCGTCGCTACATAAGCGGCGAAGACGCAAGAATTGAGAGTAAGGGATGGATTGCTTAGTGTGGTTGGGATGAGAGGATGAAAATAGAAGATAACTATGGGAGTCAGTAGGCTTGTACGAGACCGACGTTTTCAGCGAATCACCATTAATCGAAATTAGAATATCAAGGAACGACACAGAGGTCTCGCTGATTTCCCACGTGAACTTCAGAGCAGGATGAAAATCATCAACAAAGTTGATGAACTGCTCTAAAAGGACACGTGAACACGACGCTGTTCCTAAACAGTCATCGATAAATCTTCCGAAAAAATCAGGCAAGAGACCCGTGTATTGTTCAAAGATCTGTTTTTCAACATAACCAACAAATAAATTAGCATAGCTTGGACCCATTTTGGTGCCCATCGCAACACCACTTATTTGTTGATAATGTTCACCATCAAACGAAAAATTGTTAAGGGTAAGCACTAGTTCTGCTAAGCGGAGTAACGTGGTTGTGGAGGGTTCTAAATTAGTGCGCTGATCAAAGAAAATCTTCAGAGCTTCAAGTCCATCACAATGGGGAATGACGGTGTATAAGGACTTGACGTCCATCGTGAAAATAAATTTATCGGAACTACTGAAACGTAACTGGTCGAAAATTTGCAAGGCATGTTTAGTATCTTTGATATAAGAAGGCAACTTCTTAACCAAAGGATACATAACGTTGTCTAGAAAACTGGAAACGAGCTCGGTGGGGCAACTACAAGCGGAAACAATCGGCCTGCCAGGATTGTTAGGTTTATGGATTTTAGGTAGGAAATATATGACAGGCGTTCTGGGGGTTGTTAATATAAGGTTAGATGCAGAGGCAGGCAATTCACCGGCTTGGATGAAATTCTTGATGGTAGTTTTGACGGATTTTTGGTGAGATTGAGTGGGATCGGAATTCAACTTAGTATAAAAAATGGTGTCGCTGAGTTGACGAAGAGCCTCTTGTCGATACAAGTCCGCTCTCCAGACAACTACAGCGCCACCTTTGTCCGCAGGTTTTATGACAACGTCATTTCGGCATCGTAATGAATTCAAAGCTAGAAGCTCTTCTTTGTTAAGGTTATGAACTTGTTTTCTGCGCGGAGGTTGCAATTTATCAATGTCATGGCGGCATTGTCTTACGAAAAGATCAAGGGAAGAAAAATCACCTTCGGATGGAGACCAAGACGACTTCTTGGGGTTGAGTTCTTCGAAAATATCCTTATTGCTATTGAAAGTGGGCTTATCATGAAAAAAGGCTTTGAGGCGCATGCGGCGGAAGAAAGATTCGGTATCCTCTTTAACTGAAAATAGATCGATGGGCCCGGAGTTGGGAACAAACTTGAGACCTTTCGCAAGAACAGATCTCTCGGGGTCAGATAATGGCAAATCAGAGGGAATAGTGAAAACTAGACGAGTGACTTCGTTAGAGGAACTAGTGCTTTGGGAGGGATTCGGGGAAGGATATATATATATATATATATATATAGGTTACAAAATAACAGGCCACGACCCAAAACCAACTATAAACCAATTTAATAAATTTTCGACTGCATGTGACAGCCTTCGTCAGTGACAATCTAAAGTTCCTTTATATATAAACATAAAATTGAATAAATTAAACTAACTAATAAATATGCGTAAATAGCACAAATACCAACAATGGTATACTAAACAGTATAAAGAAAACTATTGTTGTACAAAATCATGATCACAGTTAAGACCTCCCCGATTTGTCAACAAAGCACCAATCCAAAAATTCTCGCATTCTCTAAGACTGTCATGCCTCTGATCAATCAACATAAATTTTAATGCCGAATGATCAACACCATGACAGTCCAAAAAGTGATTTACAGTACTGCAAGTTCTGCGTTTATGCTTTATGTGCGATTTGTAATTTGCAAGTCGGTATTTTGATTTGTAATTTGCAAGTATATATATATATATATATATATATATATATATATATATATATATATATATATATATATATATATATATATATATATATATATATATATATATATATATATATATATATATATATATAATATATATATATATATATATATATTATATATATATATATATATATATATATATATATATATATATATATATATATATATATATATATATATATATATATATATATATATATATATATATATATATATATATATATATATATATATATATAACAGGTAATATTTGGCATTTCACTCGACTAAACTACATGTTCTCAGGATTTATGGTGAAGGAAAATTTCTAGTGTTGGAATATATACATTTTAAGACCAAACCGGGACCAGTTGCGTCATGCGTTAAGCGTGGGCCAATATTGTTAAGTGTGGGCCAATATTGTTTGTCATGCGTTTAAGCGTGGGTATATTGTTTGTCGGTAGGTCTATTGTTCGTTGGCGCGTGCGAAGAAGTCTTTTGTATGGTGTCGGTAATTGTAGTGATCTGTTAAGTGGTTTATGTTCCAAGTTGGTATACTAACTTTCTAATGTAAGTAATCGCTGTTTGTAGTTTGTGTTAAAGGCGATACATTCAGCCGAGTCCCAGTCAATATCGCGTTTTGTTTGAACCTCATGGTGTTCAGCTATGTGATTAGTCGTGTCCCCCGTTTCTAGTAGCTCGTTTGTGTTCAGCTAGTCCGATTTTTAGGTTTCAGCCGGTTTCACAAATATAAGTGTCCTGGCAGTCGGCGCATTTGATCTTATAAACTGCACCCTGTCTTTCGTGAGGCGCCAGCACCCGTCCCCCCCCCCCCCCCAATGGTTATTCCTAACCCACCAGCTGTGTCTATTAGTTAACATCAACTCAGTCATTTTCGTTTGATTAGGGCTCATAATCTATAAACAGGAATTCTAAAACATGTAGTTACCGCTCATAAGTTTGGATTTAAATGCAACCGCATGATTTTGCGCAGTTTTTCGTCATATACTGATCATATCTTTTATTTTTGCAATAGCCGCCTCTCTTCCATGAAGAACAGTTCTTGCTTTTGTCCACGCAATTCTTTGGAGCTATAAAGATACAAAAAAATACAATGAGAAATTATAACAGTTATTTGTTTGAATAGCAAGTTCAAACAATCGTAAAGAGTACTTTAGAGTAAACTAAAGCTATTATTTGTTCGAATGTTTTTGCAAAACCTTACTATTATAGGATTCATTTTATATCTCCATTTACTAGTAGTATAAATGGACAAGTTGCTATCACATGCAAATCCTCAATTTTAATTAGCTATCGCAGGAGTTACTATCCGCTGATAGAAACCTCTGGGGTAAAAATCGCGTGATTTCGAAAGAATATTAATTTTTTTCATGAAAAATAATATAATAAAATAATAAAAAAAAAAAAAAAAGAAAAGTTATTTCTTGGGTTAGAAACTTGTAAATTTATACTAAAACAATTAGCCAACTGATCGCCCTTGTTTTCTATGAGCGATAGTCAACTCGGCTCCGCCTTGTTGACTATCTGCTAATAGAAAACGCGTGCTCGTTGTCTAATTGTTAAATAATAGATGTTTTCGACAAAACAGTGCATCATGGGTAATCGCGACTAAACCTTAACTTCTGCAGTTATGAGTCAATTATTTCCTTTGAAACTGCAGCTTACCCATGATGCACTGTTTTGTTAAAAACGTCTATTTATTATTGCCATCATCATGCATATATAATACCCCGTTTACACTAGTAGTTTAGCCCAGGCCGACCCTAGTTTGTGTTTACACGCAATTTTCAAAGCAATCATATTGGGTCTATATATTTTGTGTGTAAACGCAAACTTGGGCGAGCCTGGGCCGGATTATAGTAAACTATTACTGCGCATGTTCGAAAATTAGCATTACAAAAATTAGCCCTGGCCGAGCACTGTTTTGCGTTTACACTGTAAAATCCGAGGCCGGGCCTAGGCCGAACCCTACCCAATGACCAGGGCTACTTTTGAGCCAGGCCGAGCCTGGGTTAAAGCGTTTACACTGGAAAAACTAACCCAGACCGGGGCTAGTTTCGCCATAGCCTACGTCATAGTCTGTGAAATTTGAATTTTGAGCAGGCTAGTTTCGCCAGTGTAAACGGGGTATAAGTCCCATGGTTTCTTTATCAACTTCCCCCTTGTACATTACTATCAGATTTTGTTTAGTTAATCACTTTATTTGTAATTACTTTATTTGTAACGTTAATTAATAATGTAACATTTCCAGTACAGTTCCAACCTACCTGGATTGCAAGTTTTACAACAATTATCCTGCATGTATTTATAGTATGTTCCTTTTTGACAATATTGCCGTTGCTTCCAGGCAAGACAATTTGATGAAGTCTGTTTGTCAACACAACCTGCACAATAAAATAAGGTTTCAAATATATTTAATTTTATTACGTATGTTGTCGATGTCCTTTTTCGCCGCTGAACTAAAACTACATTCACATGATACACCAGTACTAAATGAAACCATAACTAAATTGTTACGGTATTCTCAAGACTGCAACAAACCTGGACGATCTTAAGACTATACAACAACCTGGACGATCTCAAGACTACAACAACCTGGACGATCAACTTCACAGCTATAATTGGTATATGTGACCTGAATTATACGTTTTGCTTCTTCCAAGTGGTATTTTTCCCTCCTACTAGTCATCGTACGAATAAGTCAGAAAAATCATTCCAATCGAGCGGAATTTATTGCAGCAATGAGTAGTCATATAACTCTTAAATAAATAATTTTCTTTTAGATGAAGAGAGGATTTATTAATGGTCAAATATATATAATATATGCGTTGATACGGAGACCTTGGGTTTCATTCCCGATTGGGGCAGTCAAATTTTAATATAAATATATTTGAACAAATAAAGAATTAGAACAAAGCCCCAACTTTTTAGTTTTTATGTGACGGAGTATCATCATACAATTATGAATTACACGTATTAAGAAAGTAATAACAATAATCTCTTTACGTGTTGCTATTTATAAACAAACACATTTAAAGACATGCAAAAAACCCCGCCCTCTCGCACAGATTATTTTTGCTGCTACTGATGACAAACCAGGATATATTTTTAAATGGCATATAAGTAAAAATCATTGCAATCCTCCCGTTATTTTTTTTTATTAAATTACCTGCTGGTTTTGGTGTTGGTGGTGGGCGGCATGTACTGCAGCAATGAGTAGTCATATAACTCTTAAATACAGAATTATCACAAAGCCCCAACTTCTTAGATTCACTGCACCAGTTTTTATGTGACGACGTATCGCTGCAACCTAGGAAAAAAATTATTAATTAGAAATTACGTCAACTTAATAACTCTATAACTCGAGATCTTAAATATTCTGTTTAAATTATTTAAAGTGCCAATACGGGGATTCGGGATTTTACATATTTGTGGTCTTTGGAGTCTCTTCAGAAAAATTGTAAAATATCTTGCCGTGCGAAAATTTCATCTTCATACTTTTACCTAAATTGATTTACTATTCACAGGAAATGACGTCACAGGAAATGACGTCAAAGCAGGGACACGCAAAAACATACACTATTCAACAGTGAAATACAATGAAAGTTTGCCTTTTTAATGATGCCTAAAAGCAGTGGCGCAGCCAGCCCGACAATTTGGTCATGCTATGCAAATATATCCGTGTTCATAGACCGTGATAACAATACATTTCTAAAGAAATGAATAATGGTAATGTAAAATGGTAATGTAAAATTTGCATAGCATGACCAAATTGTCGGGCTGGCTACGCCACTGCCTAAAAGGCATGAAGATGAAATGAACGGCATGATATATTACATTTCTTGGGAGAACACAAGGATTACGAATATTAATACGAATATTATTGACAGCTCAGGCTAATCCCACTGCACAGTACACCAGCAAAAAGTTAATTTATTTTCCTGTTATATCTAGTAACTAGGAGTTCTTATCAGGAGTGAAATGCTTCCTCCGAAAAAAGACAGGAGCAGTGGGTATGTTAGAAAGGTATATTCCCTTTCGTTTCGGTTTGATTTGAAATATAATCTCAATGTATTTGACAACGGTGACATCCGGCATGATTTCCGCTTGAATGGAAAATTTATAACTTCACGAGGCTTGCTCTTTGACAGCTAGAAGTTCAGCACTAAAGCAGAACACGTTGCCGAGTTCCGAACATTTGATTCGGATACTTTCCGCATCCGGCGATTATAAAACGAATCCCACTGCACAGTACACCAGCAAAAAGTTAATTTATTTTCCAGTTATATCTAGTAATATAAACTAAGTATTTTCGTTGTAAAATGTTTGGTTGTAAAGCTATTACGCTATTTCGGCAGTACGCCAACCTTTCTCGATATTTGATTTCTAATAATAAAGACTTGTACAGATGAGCGAATTTTCTTTGACAATAGTTTATTTGCTCACGCATATATATGCATATATGCCACAAATTGGCAAATTGTTGCTTGACAAGTAGACCTGTTCGAATGTCGGTTTCGAGAAAACTAGTCGTGTGTTCGGTCGACAAGGAAAACTTGACAAGAAATAAACGGGTAGGTTACTGAGCACAGGTTCATTCGCGAGCAATAGATGAGGTAAGAAATTTCACTTTTCACACCTAGCCTCCTCCGCAGGCAACTCTGTGGCTTCTTTTACCTGCAGAGTCAAATAGCTTCCAACGCTGTTTTGGCCATTTTTAGCCGAGCCAGAGAAACTGGCCTCTTCGTCGACCAATCCCTTCACAATCCCTATACTTTCCTGCAATCCCAGCGAAAACATTGCTCGTACAGCCTTGGAAGCGATTTGACTCGGAAAAAAGAAGCCACAGACACCTGCAGAGGAGGGGCAATTGATAAAAGGAGAATAGTTGCGAATAGTGCGAATAGTCGACAAATAGTGCGAATAGTCGACAAATAGTGCGAATAGTCGACGAATAGTGCGAATAGTACGCGAATATATAGTTGGGCAAATAGTGCGAATAGTAACGATGACTCGCCGGGCTAAAGGCGTAGCATGATAGCGAATAATGACGTACGTATAATCACGTATAATTAACTTTCCATGTTTCAATACTGTTATGGAAACATGGCTTTTAGCTAATCACTGCGTCCGTTTTCAAATATTGTTTTTTAAATATATTTTAACGCTGGCTTACTATTTCTTTTGATTTAATTTACCTGCAATGTTCAGTATCCGCAGATAGTGCCAACGGCAACTTCAAACCAAGGAATGAACCAATGGCATTCCAGTGATTCTCCATACCCTTATGAGTTGGTGACTCTTAATAATCGAGTGAAGAAGTGTTATGGTTGCGGGCAAGATTTCGCAGAATGCTACAGACGTGAGCCAAAGAATGTGGTCGTAAGGCACTTTGTCTTTGACAAGCGTGTGAAGGGCAAAGACCAGCATGGCAACTTAAACTCAAGACTACCAAGCTACGTACTACAAGCTACGTACTACCACCTCAATCCAAATCACATCTTGAGGAAAAACCACGTGTTTAATGGACGTGTTTCATTGCCACACCAACTGTGGCAGAATCTCAGTGATAAGAGCAGATAAGTTATAAACTCGTCGGGATTATATGTAAATTTAACGTGAACAAAGCTAGTCTAGATTTTTTATACGTAAACTCCAAAAATAAGCCTGGGCTTCTATTTGTTTAGAAGACCTCTGTTCGGCATATATTGAGAAAGGGTTGATTTTAGGAAAAATATATAATCGGTGAATAACATGTTGAAACTATACGCGTACATGTTGAAACTATAGAGAGCCACCTTAACATCAATTTCCAACGTTTTTCATGTTACAAGTCTTCAAATTCAGTTTAAAAGTTTTTTTCAAGTCTTATATCTAGTTTTATGGAGTATAAAATATATTTAATATGGTCTCAAAAGAACGTATACATGCACATTGTCGGACTTATTCACTTACATATATTGATACTCAATATGGACAAGTAAGTGACTTTGTAACGTTGCCTTATGTTCCAATTGTTTTATAAAACACTCAAGTTGTTTGTTTTGTTAATAATTGTAAATATAAGTTTTTTGGCAAGGACATTTTAAAGGTTTTCCCAATACGCTAAATACAGTAACAGCAGTAGCCAACCGCGTTGACAGCTGACTTAACTGGGACCCAGGGTCTTTCTTCCGTTCCGGGTCAATCTTCGCTTGGAAAGAGAACTATTAGCACTATTTGCCCAACTATTCGCGTACTATTCGTCGATTTTCGCACTATTCGTCGACTATTCGCACTATTCGTCCGACGAATAGTTTCGTCGACTATTCGTCGACTATTCGCACTATTCGCACTATTCGCAACTATTCTCCTTTTATCAATTGCCGCAGAGGAGGCTACTTTACAGAATAACATGAGTTAGAAAATTATAGTCGGCAAAAAAGGTGTTCGTCGCACACAAGTAAAAAGTGGCAAAGATTGATATTGTGTATGGGGCATAAGAAATTATCAGACAAAATGGTACAAAATCCGGAAGTAATATTTGAACAACGACAGCGAGTGTTTCACCGGGATATCCAAACACGAGAAAACAATGTATGAAAACACGAGCGCGTAGCGCGAGTGTTTTTGTTAATTGTTTTCGAGTGTTTGGATATCCCGGTGGGACACGAGCTGGAGTTGTTTAAATAGCTTCTCAAATGAACTTGTGTATAGGTTATATTTGATTGGATGATATTCTCTCATGGGAGGGTTATGTTAATAGTTGAACACTACAATACATTTGATCGGCATACGTAATTAGGATAGATCACTAGTGATCTTCCTCAAATATCCTAATTACGCATGCCGATCAAATGTATTGTAGTGTTCTGAGACACGGTGTTTGATGATACCGGTATGAGTTTCATACCGGTACGACTTCGTTCCTGTCCTTATTGCCGCCTTGTTTTTGTTTACATGATACAGGTATGAAATTTCATACCGGTATGAGTCAAACCGGTATGAGTTCATCCCGGAAGTCGTACCGGTACGACATTTTTAGGACTTCAATTCCGGTATGAGATACGCTGTGCGCATGCGTAGTACTACACAATCAAGATGGCGGCGAGTGATTCAGCTGAAAATTCGAGCAAAACTGCCAAAACTAGGAAAAAAGATCGTTGGACTGGGATGAGGAGAAAACGGACGCATTTATCTTTCGAGTACAAAATTACAAAAGACAAAAACTGGGCGAAGGATTCGAATGGGATTCAGATAGGTTCTACTTGGGTATGTGCGACAGAAACTTGGTGAGCGATGGCCATTGGCCAGCTCAAGCTGACTTTGGTAGAAGTGAAGCCCTCATTCCAGATAAACCTTTCAAGGAAATGACAAAAGCGGAGTATAAAGAGTTTACAGAAGTTGCAGCACGGGTAAAAGGAGCTATATCAGTTGGCTATCGTAGAGTTTCTAACAAATATAAAACTTTGAAAAGAACATACATTAAAGATTGCAAGGATGGCTTGAGGTCTGGTGCTGGCCAGTTAACAAAGAAATACTGGCACGACTGCCATGAGCTGTGGGGTGGCTCGGCGAGTATTGAACCCCTTAACTTTGGAATTGAGAGTAGTTGCGAAGATACCTTTACTAGTGCAACTGTTGATACAAATACAGAGGCCACAGAGCCATCAGAAGATGTGCAAGAGTTGACTGATAGTGAGTATAACCCACTTTCAGTTAACGTAGATGATAATAGTGTTTGTGATGGTACCTCACGCCAGTCAGTATCACCAGCACCTGCTAGTACTTGCTCATCACTTTCAGAAGACGAACAACATCCAAATAGAAAAAGAATGAAGACAAAGCAAACTACTAAAACTCTCGTTGACAATAAGCGGATAAAACTTCAAAAAAAGTTGACCCAAGAAGGAAAGCACGATATCATGTTGCAACACTCACAAAGGCAACTTGATCTTCAGGAAACCATGGTTAAAGAATTATCTAGAAAAGATGATGGTCTAGAAACAGCAATGAAATCTATGGCTGAATCTGCAGCATTACTTAACAGAACCTTAGCACAAGGCATGCAAATGATGTTTCAAGGTTTTCAATTTCAATCAGGGCCTGTCATGAGCCAACCACAATTTATGCCAGTCCCCCAGTTTACACCACATCCTACTCAACCCCAATTCAATGAGATGCCAACATTTCATCCAGCACAAAGACAAAGGCAGGTGTTTGGCCCTGGAGCCGTTCATGACGAGTCAACTGAGTTTAATTTCATAAACTATGACACTCCTAGTCAGAGTGATGAATCATAATTAACTGGATTGTACTGTACTAATTTCCCCAAAAAGACTTGTTTGTCAAACTCTTACTGATGATTTAGTACCTTGTTGATTACATCATGTAACTGCAGGCTGCAAAACTATTCTTATTAAAGTTCATTATGTTTGTCTCCTACACTACATTAGAACATGTAGTATGGTATTATGCACCAAGGTATCTGCAGTATATTGTGTATCATTACACCACTACACTACCAATGGTTACAGTGCCAGTATTATGATGACATTGAAAGGCATAATATTAACAATTTGACTACGCCAACCAAAATAATTATCTCTACCCAAACACTGATTAATTGTAGGGCACACTGGCAACGCCATAGTCATATAAATGTGCCAGGAAATGTCATCTGAAAATGGTCTACATTTCTGACTACATGGGACAAGAAAACAAACTTCAATTTAATGAGTAAAAATACTAAATTAACTTTTTAAATCCTGAGTAATCCCTGTATAATGATGGATACAATTGTTTGATTTAATTAAGCATGAATATCTGCAAGAATTGCATGGTTTTGTGAATTTGCAAACATGCTCAAACCCTTGGAAGGATAGGGTGGATTCAGGGGGGGGGGGGGGGGGTTATTGTGGTAATGTTGTGCCACCTCAGTGGGAAAATATATGTACAATATATTTTCAGTGTATAATATAGCTGATAAAAATCACTCTGATCCAAATGTTATTACCAAACTGCCCCCAAAAGACAGGAAATAGGCTGCTTCAGAGCATCAAATATTTGGGGGCATACCCACAGATCCATTAGAGTAAATAATGTCAACCCCTCTTTAAAAAAATCCTGGATCCGCCCCTCCTTTTTTGCTATTTCTGGATTCTTGAGCCCTTTGCACACATAAATTAATTACAACCTGTATTATATGCTATAAACAATAATGGTAACTTTTATTCCTGATAGCTTGATGAGTTTTATATGGTCAGATTGGTGTAACATTCTTGTATCAGGAAGTTTTAGTTGTGCTTTTCACTGTTTTCTTTGCTATATACAGTATATTTATTGCATTTCTGAAAAATAGTCTTTTATAATATTTCTTATCTTCTTTCCTTCTGCAGAGGTGTATGTATATCTCTTGTCAATTCTTCTTGAAGGCTGCATCATACGATCCTGTTGGATTTGCTGCTGTACTGCAGCATCATCAATCCTAATATTATGATGTTCACACCAGTTATGTAGCACAAAGCATGAAAGAATTAATAATGGGACATCCTGCAATTTAAAATTTATTGGACCTTTCAGAACTTGCCATCTTCCTTTCAATCTCCCATAAGCACATTCAATAGCATTCCTTGCATCACGTAGCATTTGATTGAATAATACTTCTGCATCAGTTGTACATGTAGCATACTCTTTCAGAATATGGGGCAGCAATGGATATGCAGGATCACCAAGCAATAGTAAACCAACTTTGTCTTTACCAGGTAACAATGTTCTGCAAAGATAAGGCTGGGTCTGCTCCTTCAATTTCATATTAATTGAACTATATGAAAAAACTTTAGCATCGTGTGTCCCACCTGGCCATCTTATATCTACATTCAGAAAGCATCCTTGATGATCACATATACCTTGTACATTTATTGTGTATTTCATTTTATATTCAAAAAAATCCTGTGAATTATAGTAAGGTTGCATTATAGGAATATGTGTTCCATCCACTGCTCCAAATACCATTGGGAACCCAGTCTTCTGTTCCCAACCTGCAACTAATCTTTCTAGTGAAGCAATATCCGGTGGTATTTGAATATATTTTGGTGCCAAATGTTCCTTGATTGCTGCACAAACCTGCTTTATTATCACTGTCACTGTTGAGATTGCCACACCAAATGCATTCGCTGTCATTACTACACTTCCAGAGTCTTTGAGATAGTAAAGAGTAATGGCAATCTACATGTAAAGAAGAAGAGTGTCTGTTTCAGAATTTGACAGATAAAAGGCAGCCAATTATGATACTAATATATATGTATATATATATATATAATCTTTGTTATTATCATTATTATTAATTGTTATTATTATGCATAAGTTATTATTATTATTATTATTCATTATAACTCACCCTTTTCTCTGCTGGAATACATGGTCGTGGTGCTCTTGGATCAGGCGTGACATACGGTCGCAGTTCCTCAACGAGGTTGAAAAAAGCTTCTTTGCTCATCCTAAAATTCTTTTTCCAACCTCATCCAGGCATTTATCTTGTATCATATTTTTCCACCAAGAATCAGTTCTACCTGGTTTCACCCAGAATCGCCTCTTTCTTCGACCCTTCGTCTTCTTAAAAGCGTACCGCTCCCTTCCAAGCGCTACCAAAAGCCCTAGTTTGCGACGCTTTGCAAGGAGCTTGCACAATAAAACGTTTGATATTGAAATTGTCAAGGTAATGGCAGTAATGGCTGCAGAAAACATATAAATAAACTCCATGGACCATAGAGATCATATATATAAGACTAGAGGGGGCACTGGGGCCTGATTTCAGATATCCGCGAACCAATAGACGACTTTCACGATCATGCGCAGTAGCAACAAATATTCAAATTTTCATCGTAGGTAAAAATAACTGTTTCAGCTGGAAAGAGCATATTGAAAATAGTAGAAGTGCAAAGTTTAAAAGGAATTGTGTAAAAAAGGAAGAAGTTACACAAGCAGAAAGTTGGCCATTTCAAAAGGAATTTATTAGTGATTTAATAAGGATTTTGGCTTGGCGGGCGGGCGTTCCAAAGTGTGTAGCTTTCGCACTATTTGCCCGATTAGTTTCAAACTTTGCACTTTTACTATTTTTAATATGATCTTTCTAGCTAAAACAGTTGTTTTTACCTCATATGAAAATTTGAAATAAAAATGCTACTGCGCATGACCCTGAAACTCGTCTATTAGCCTTTCTCACGCTATGCGACCAGGCCTAATCCGCCATTTTTGGGTGGCAAACCGCGTGGGGACCGAGTACGAAAACTACTAAAAGTTCTATTTTGAGTAGACGAAAGGTTTTTGGCAGATTTTTTTTGCTTTTACTGAGAGAAAAGTTTAGATTTTAACTTTTTTATTTAACAACTCAGTTCAACTTCCTGCCCACCAATTTTCCGACGTCAATTCAATAAATTTTCGGAGAAAATCAATGTTCACTGCATCGTTGAAGATTTCAGGCATGGATACTTGTTTGTTTAAAAGCACAATGTTTGACCATGAACCACTCTCATCGCTTTCAACATAAAACCATTCTAATAATATGAATGAAATCACTGACAATTATTTGAACTATATTTGGGAATAGTACAAGGCTAGCGTGTTAGACAAAAGGTTTTTTTCATGTTCTTTTCCAATGGTCGACACACTACTGTCATGGCTATCCTAGTTAAAGTTTTCTTCAAAACAGAGTATAAGAATTATGAAATGACGTTTAAATATATCTTTCAATTCTTATTTCTGTTTGCTGTGAAGTAATGGGCAAATATTATGTGTTGAAAGTTTGAAAACTGTGGTTTAATTGAGTTAATAAGATGTCAAATTATTTTTTGAAATTTAAGATTGAAAGCTGTGCCGACAACCAGATATTTGGCAGATAATTAAAGTCTTATCCTGACCTTCTTTTAAAAAAAATCGTCTGGACAAAAAATACAGTATACATGCAGAAATAGCCATATTCCAAACAAACCAATTATTATAATTTTATTTTGCTGGTTAAAACTAATAACAGTACTTCCTTAGAGATTATAGATGGATACTGAATCTTCTACTGATCTTCTACTGAATTCCCAAGCCACATACTATATTGGCTTTTCTCCCACACTGAAGTTAAATTGATTGATTAACATTCTTGGGGGATAATGTTACCGCATGATTGATTCAGTGCAAATAATTTGTGGCAAATTATTAATTGTGCTGGTAAATAGTACTATACGAATAGATACCTAGATTAAGTGGAGGTCACTATAGGCATGTGCCAAGGGCAACACAATTAATGTCCAGTGGTTACATGTGACTATCATTGGGTAAAACAGTAGTTACCAGTATAACATGTTTATATGTGATGTTGATATGTTTACAGTATATGTTTTTGCCAGTATGACATATAGTGTGTGATAATGTGTCATATAGTGTGGTTGTCATGGTGTGAGGACGTGTTATCGAGAGCTCCGACTGTTGTAAGAATTATATTATTATATTATTATATCATAAGAATTCAGAATAACAAGATTCTTTACCAGCTACCTACAGTATGTTAACTATCCTATTTTTGTGTTTATTCATGATATTATCAAAATATTGCCACCTGACTTCAGATCAGCTTGAATAATTATGGTTCAGTTCAGCAACCAGAATGGATCAGTATAGGTCTAATTGTTATAATTAATTTAATAGTTATAATCTAATTGTTATAATAATTAATAATTAATCTAATCACATATAAACATCACATATAAACATGTCATACTGGTAACTACTGTTTTACCCGATGATAGTCACATGTAACCACTGGACATTAATTGTGTTGCCCTTGGCACATGCCTATAGTGACCTCCACTTAATCTAGGTATCTATTCGTATAGTACTATTTACCAGCACAATTAATAATTTGCCACAAATTATTTGCACTGAATCAATCATGCGGTAACATTATTCGCCAAGAATCTTAATCAATCAATTTAACTTCAGTGTGGGAGAAAAGCCAATATAGTATGTGGCTTGGGAATTCAGTAGAAGAATTTCTTTTGCCTACATTTGAAAGCCACGTACAACTTAATATTGATCCATCTATAATTTCTATTAGGAAGTACTGTTATTAGTTTTAACCAGCAAAATAAAATTATAACAATTGGTTTGTTTGGAATATGGCTATTTCTGCATGTATACTGTATTTTTTGTCCAGACGATTTTTTTTAAAAGAAAGTCAGGATAAGACTTTAATTATCTGGTTGTCGACACAGCTTTCAATCTTAAACTTTCAAAAAAATAATTTGACATCTTATTAACGCAATTAAACCACAGTTTTCAAACTTTCAACACATAATATTTTCCCATTACTTCACAGAAAACAGAAAATAAGAATTGAAAGATATATTTAAACGTTATTTCATAATTCTTATACTCTGTTTTGAAGAAAACTTTAGCTAGGATAGCCATGACAGTGGTGTGTCGACCATTGGAAAAGAACATGAAAAAAACCTTTTGTCTTAGACGCTAGCCTTGTATTATGCCCAAATACAGTTCAAATGATTATCAGTGATTTCATTCATATTATTAGAATGGTTTTATGTTGAAAGCGATGAGAGTGGTTCATGGTCAAACATTGTGCTTTTAAACAAATGAAGTATCCATACCTGAAATCTTCAACGATGCAGTCAACATTGATTTTCTCCGCGGAAAGTTTATCGAATTGACGTCGGAAAATTGGTGGGCAGGAAGTTGAACTGAGTTGTTAAATAAAAAAGTTGAAATCTAAACTTTTCTCTCAGTAAAAGTAAAAAAATCTGTCAAAACTATCACCTTTCGTCTACTCAAAATAGAACTTTTAGTAGTTTTCGTACTCGGTCCCCACGCGGTTTGCCACCCAAAAATGGCGGATTAGGCCTGGTCGCATAGCGTGAGAACCATAGAGATCTATGATCTCTATACACTGACCAGTGAACTCTATATATGGAACGCTAACTCCCAGTCATAAGTCGGGTAAAAAGTGAGGCAAGGTTTCAGGCCCCCACACGGTTTGCAGGTACATATTTTTTATTTTTTATTTTTGGATGTTAGAACAGTTAGATTATCCGCTCTTTTTAAGAAAACTACGTTTTCTAGCCGGATACGCTGTACGCATATTGTAAACACATAATTTATCTTTGTTTTAATATATATTGTAGCTTTGGGAGTTGATTATTTCTCAAGAAAATGTTCGTCGAAGACAGCCGAAAGTTCGTGTTTTTTTTTACAAGATGGTATTCGTGACGAAAATTATATTTTTGGGCATGTTCGGTTACCGCTTTTAAAGAAAACTAAGCTAGCTGCAGGGATAAAGCTGTACGTATATTGTTAATAGATAATTTATCTTTCCTTTAATATATTCTATAGCTTTGGGGGTGGTTTATTTCTGAAGAAAACGTTTGCCAAACATAGGCGAAAGTTTGTGTTTTTGTTTTGAAGCTGGCGTGCGTATTACGAAGTCAGTTACTGAGCGATTCACCAGTTCAAGCATGGATAGTGAAATAAATTAATTTTACTAGCTATCCATGGTTCAAGTAAGTTATTTACCAAAAATATTATAAGGTCTACAACTACAAAAACGTTTACCTTGAAGCAGAGACTGAATATATCAGGACTTAAAATCTACCTGCAAACCGCGTATGGGGCCTGAAATCTACCTGCAAACCGCGTAGGGGCCTGGAACTTTTTGCCTCACTTTTTGCTTTACGAGTTATCGTTCCAGTTATATATATTGAGTTCACTGACACTGACCTCTATATATAACTGGACTGCGTGCTCTCGCCAAAAAGTGGCTGAAAAATGATGGCGTCAGCAGAGGTTATTTTTTTCATAGTAGCGACCACTGACCTGTATTTACAACAATCTGTTGGCGAATTATTAAGCGGCAAATGTTTTTACTTTGAAAAATTAAATACAAATATACAGTATTTTTCTCGTTTTATGCTTTTAAGGTGGTTTTTAAAGCAACGTTTTTTGACCAGATGACATTTGACATTATCAATACAAAATAAACGAGTTTGAAATTTGCAATTCGTGATATAATTTGTGTTTTAATGTTTACTGGGTTATGTTTATCATGCTTCAGCCTGACAGCCACTCTTGACCGCTCTTCGACCGGATTACTTTTTAAAAAACAGTAAACACGTATCCAATATCTATTCAGCATTCTTTTTTCTGTAAAAAGTTTCTATAGATAAACAACCTTCAAGAACAAAAGCAACGAGTTCGCACTTTATATCTCACCTGAGGATAAAAGTTTAAAAAGAGATTAAATGTCATACAAAGTACAACCGAAAATAGTTTCATACGTCCTCCGAGTGTTGACAACTAGTGTTGACGGCCTTTAGAATTTAGTGGAAAGTTATCTGGTCATAAAGAACATGTCCACTTTCAAGGTTTTTTGTGCAGTCTCGTTTTTGAAGAGAGAAAATGCCGTTTGTATCACGACACGGGAAAAAGCTGACGCCATAGTTATCGTTAAAACAAATTTGATTGGTCGTTGGACAAACTTGCGCCAACAATCCAATGACCAGTAGTCACTACCATGAAAAAAATAACCTCTGCTTACGCCATCATTTTTCGGTCACCTGCCGTGAGTCATTTCAACGAGAGCACGCAGTCCAGTTATATATAGAGGTCAGTGTCTCTATACCATAGAGATCATAAATAAAACTAGAGGGGGCACTTTGAGGAAAATCGGGTAGCCAATTGGGCGCCGCCATTGCTCAGTTGGCGGCACAATAACTCACCCGGATGTACAATTACCAGCTCCCAGACCTCTGCCTAGAGTACGAGGAGAATTTTAATGTTTTTAACATTACGTCTGACGTCTATAACTGAACAGACAACGGCAAAATGGAATCAATTTGTTTTATACAATAAAAATTGGAAACAAACCATTCAAAAGCTTATTAGGGCCTATTAGCTCTTTGGCGATTTCTGGGGCATGAAAAAAGATAAAAGCAGTCGGCTGACGTGATCTGGCGTGAGCTGACGTGACCGTGCATCTGTCCTCTATTCTCCTGTCTACCTGTTTGAGCAGTCTACAAACGAGCATGAATTTACCATGGCTGGTTTCCGGGAAAAAAGGTGTATTAGCACATGTGCAGTTTCAACAAGGTTTTTGTTTTCTACACTGTCAAAAGACATGAAAAACAACGAGCGACCTTTGACCTCACGACAATCACCAGATATTTTTTACATCCGGGTGTGCTATCTTGCCGCCAATTTATCCAAGATGGCAGCGCCCAATAGGCGACTTTCCGGATGTTGCGCGCGCATCATTTTTAAATGGACTGGCGGGCTCCACTCAAATCTGTAATGGCGGCTAGACTTACAAAACCTGTACAAGCAGTGGTACAAGCAAACAACAACAATGTTAAACTTCCGGAAACTCTACGAGAACTACACAAAAGCAATGTTACCTGAGGAAGATATGTAAGCAACTAGGAGTAGAACCGTTGGGAACAAGAGTTGTTTTGAGAGACCGAATCGCGGCAGAGCTTCTCATTGTCACGAGCGGTGAAGCTACAACTCCTCTGCCATTGACAACGAAAACCAATTTCCCTGACGACGCCACAAAGAACGAGTACCACAAGTTGGGGCCTTTGAACAGAATCAAGGCCCAATGGCCAATGGACTACGGACTGCAGAGACATGCCATATTTTGGTATGAAAAACTTAGAAAACTACCTACTTCACTCGAATGACAAATCATTTGATCAGCAAAGCATAAGAGCATACAAAACGCTGAGAGCGTATTCTCTGTTTGAGGAAGGACATCTGGATAAGTTGGAATTTGCAAAGCCAACAAACTCCCCATTTTGTTTGTTCAGGTAAATTTTTACTTTGTAGAGGAAGTTGCTTTTTGGAAAGTTCCAACGATATTCAAATATACCATTTTACTTCCAGGTGTGACTGCTTGCCTTCTCAAAGCACAACAGAAACTTATAAAGTTGTCGTATGCTTGGGAAAAGATACCAGTGAAGTATATGGTGCTCACTGTGTTTGCGTTGCTGGGTAAAGACTTAAGTAGCTTGCATTAAAACTTTAATAATTATGTGAAAAAGATGTAACTTTTTAATATGTGCAATAATATAAAATATATTAGTATTGTATACAAACTTTGTTATTATTTTCCTTTCTCATTTAGACTTGGTGAAGTATGCTCTCACACTGCAGCACTATTATTTGCTCTTGAATCAATAGTTGCCAATGGTGTCCTGACCCTTCCTAGTGGCAGAACATGTACTGAGAAGCTATGTGAATGGCTAGTTCCCAAAGGCAGAAAGGTAATATACTTTTCACTTTTTTTTAAATGAATGAGAGATATCTTATAGGACTTGTGCTTTGGCAATCTTTGTCCTTTCTCTGTTTTTATGTATTTAGGTTGAGCCGGTGCCTGTGTCTGACATGAAAATATACAAACCAGACTACAACGTCCCTGGGAAAGAAACAAAGGTTGGAGCTTCAATTAATAATTTTGATCCAAGAGCACCAGAACACCGGGTAGTTTTGAAAGGTGACATTGTTAAGCTGTGGGACAGGTTGCTGGAGTGTAATCCCAAATGCCCATTCGTAGTTAATCTGGAAGTTGATAGATTTCCATCTGGAAATAAACAACCATTTCCACAAAGTCCAGAATTTGTTGACCAACCGACCATTACACAGGAAATTTCTAAGGCACAACAACATCTATTTGACACTGCTAATGAGAAGATTGACAGTGATGCTAACCTCAGTGATATTAGCTACCAGTTAAAGTTTGCCCAGTATACCACCAATCAGCCACATATAAGTGCAAAGGATATTGAATATGCAACCAGGGGCCAGAACAACAATCCATTGTGGCATAAACACAGAGTTGGTCGAATCACAGCATCAAAGTTTGGATCTATCTCTAGCAGGCGACAAACAACAGCACCTGATAATCTAATTAAGGATATCATGGCTTATCAATCGACCACACAGGCTAGACAGCATATCCCTGCACTAGAACATGGGCGAAAGACCGAACAGAAAGCAAAGATTGTTTATACTAACTACATGAAAGGCATGGGAACTCCAGTTGTTATCCAAGAATGTGGACTATTTGTGGATGAGGACAATCCATGGTGTGGTGCAAGTCCAGATGGATTAGTGGTGGACACTAGTTATCCAGACCCAGAAGGTTTGCTGGAGATCAAATGCCCTTATGATAAAGAGCCAGTGACAATTGATAAACTGATTGATACTCGCAAGAGGTTTTACCTTGTAAGAGAAGGGGGCACTACCATGATAAATTGTAAGCATAATTATTATGCACAGATACAGGGACAAATGGGCATTACCAGGCGAAAGTGGACAGACTTTGTAGTTTATGTTGAAGGTACTGGCAGTCAGACACAAGATATTTCTGTTGTCAGAGTTCCTTTTAATGCAAGCTTTTGGAGTTCTCTTGAGGCAAAGCTCAGTTTCTTCTATTCATATTATGTAGTTGCTGAAATTTTTAGCCAACGTGTGCATGATGGCAAATCACTATATCCTGAATTGTTTCTACATGCACCTGAAGAATAAAAGATACATTATATTTATTTGTTGTTTCATGAAAACATGGTCATTACCTAATGAAAAAGATAATTTCCTTTCTGGGGTGATTTCACAAATTAAAAGCCTATGAAATAATTTTTAAGTCAAATTAAAAAGTAGACAGTGCTCCCCTTTTACTCAGTTAAATGGGGAACTGCTCAAAACATCAGTATTTAGTTCCTCAAAACCTTAGCAGTTAACATGCCTTTTTGCTATAGTTAAAAACTTAAATATACAGTACATTGTACATAGTCCAAATAAGTTAACAATATAGCTGATTGGTAGCTGCTATTACACCAACATAGTCATATTCTACTACATTTGTGAAACCACTCTATATCCATGGTTTGATTTTTTATATAGTTTGATCACTGTACATACTCATTTTCTAAATATGTGTACATGTAGTACTCCTCTTTATTCATTATTTATATTCCATTTAAATTGCATATTTAATTTATTATTTATCATTGAATTTTATATTCTAAAATTACAGTTATTATATACATGAATGTCATATATATATATACATACATACACCCATATATACACTCATACACACTATATACATACATATATATCTTATTGATGGGTTTGACCTATATCGCCAAGTATTATAGATTTTATAATTGGATGGATTTTTCCGAGCCCTGAAAGGGTGAGGAAAAATTCAAGAAACGAGTAAAATGCCCGGATCAATGAGATATTATATGTCTGTTTAAATAAATCAAACAGGTGTCATTCACCATTTAACCAGGATATCAGTTATCAATTCTTCTAAACTGGTCAAACCTGGAAAAATGATGCCATTGTCATATAATAAATTAATATAAATATATATTCTAATTTATTTTATATATGGTGCCTGGAAATTTGTAAGAAATACACAAACAGTAAAAATCTGCTCTGTTACATCTTTCATACTTAGCTTTATATCTGTATCTAAAATATGGAATGTTTTAATCCTTCCTATAGCTCGCTCAACATGAATCCAAACTTCTGCAATTCTCTTTCCCTTCATGACCTCCTCAGGAGAGAGCTGGGAACGATGACTCCCTTTGAATGGGGGCATCACTAGACTTCCACCAAGTGGAGTAAGTTCTGCTTCAATATCAAAGCCCCTATCTGCCATTACTTGATCACCATGCTCTACGTTATCTAGAAAGTTAGAGTTATGTGCTTGTCTGAAGCACGACCTCCCCATGCCCTACTAACATAAATTATGGCACCATTTGGACTGATCCCAACAAGAAATTTAAATGTGTTATGGTGCTTATAATTGCTAAATGTCTGACGCTGTGTTTCCAGTGATGAAGGCCTCTGGGTAAATATCTCTGTGCAGTCAATGATGACACGTGTGCAGGGAAAGTTGTGAAATTGCTTCGGGATTGTCTCCAGTGTTTTCTCCTTTGATGTGTATTGGCACATTGCTGTTAACTCAAAATAGAGGAAATTGATCCATGTAGTAAAAATCTTTGAGCAGCAACTTTCAGAGATTCCAAAGCGTGTAGCCAAATCCTTTAACAATAATCCAAGTCTGAGTCTAACCATTGTCATAAAAAACTCATCAAGTTTGCTCAGGACATGGTCGGACTTCTTCCTGCAAGTGTAATGTTTACTACCCACAGAATTTCTCCCATTCCAGTATTTCATTGCTTCAGCTTTCGGCTGAAGATAATAAAATAGAGCAATGAATGTTTCATAGTTAACAAACCCTGTGTAAAATATCATCAGTTTGGGATTGCTTCTTATGTTCTCCAAGGTCAACAGTTTCTCCTTTAGTTTCTTGTTTTCATCTTCAAGTTCCTTGATTCTTTTTAGCATAGTCTCTGGTACATAAGCTGTTTGAACACTAGATGTATTTGTGGAGTCACTAAAAAGAATCAATTAAGAATTCTAGTTACTAGAAACAAAATTCAATGGATATACATGAGGAGTTTGAGATATTATTGATGAGAAATGAAGAACATCAGAGCGAATCCAATTTTAATTGATTCAAGTGAAATATGTCTTTGTTAAAAATACCAGTACATGTACACCCAAGTTTGCAATATGAGGGTTCTATGCTAATTGACATTGTAAACAATAAGCAAATACTCCCATGTACAACCATGTACTACATATCAAGACTTAAAACTTACCAGGTAACTGTTTCATCACAAGTTGTAGGAGTCAGTAGTGGTTCAACATCAGTACATGAGATATCACCCATGGTCCTGAAACATATAGCATTTGTAAGCTTCCTGGCATGCTGCTAAATATGAATTTGTAGCTTCTTTAAAAAGAAACCATTATATGCTATACAGTACGCCTAAACCTTAAGCTTGTTATAATAATTTTGACGGTGTATAAAGTACAACTAGTAATTTTTAAGTGGAAGTAGCCAGATTGAGATGAAAGTTAAATACAAAACACAGTAAACTTAAGCTTGATAGGCTGTTGCTTATAATGATATTTACCTTTCTGAATTTTCGCCATCTTTTAATACAGTCTCACAAATGGGATCCTCTTTAGAAACTATTCCACTGGTTCTGGTGGTTCTGGTAATGCTTATTTTCGGCTTTTTGTGGGAGAATACTCGTGGTAGATAGTTCGGGGACAGAGGGTTGTTGCTTTTCTTGCCTGATATAAAGTGCTCGCAACACAAGCGAGTGTTGGACGATGGACGCCAATTTGCAGCCCGACTTATGGCTCTTATCCAGTCACTGCGACGACTTTTCGCCTTAGGTATCCTGAAGAAGTGAACCGGATTTCTTCCCTGACGATTTAAACAACCCACAGCGCAGCAAACATTTCCAGAGACTCGTGTAGTTTGTTTGATAGTGTCATCCGCCATAATTGTCTATTTCTTGTTTACGTTGAGTGGAGCCCGCCAGTCCATTTAAAAATGATGCGCGCGCAACATCCTGAAAGTCGCCTATTCCCGGGATTGACTGAAATGAAGATTGGATGTCCCCTCTAGTTTTATTTATGATCTCTATGCTCTATACTGCGTGAGAAAGGCTAATTGAAGGCTGCCATCTTGGATAAATTGGGGGGGCAAATTTACAAAGCCAGGATGAAATTTCTTGGTCTTCGAGAACTCGGTTTTGTTCTGTACTTAATTTTTAAAAACCTTTATTTTTCCTGCTGCATGATCATTAAAGTGTTTATGCAGTGAAAAATTCAGTTGGAAATAAACTATCTTACTTGAAAGAACTATAGAAGTTATAAAGATTGCCGTTTACAACTCTTCCATATCTCACTTTGTTCTTGAGATATTAAGATTTGTTTGATATGTAAATGATCCTCACTGTGACATCACACTGCATAATAACTTACTGAAATAACTGGTATATATTTGGGATTATTAAATCAAATCACTCGAAACGTAACTCCGTACGTCTAGTATCATGGGACACACACATACAGATACACACTTTCATAATTTCGTGACATAATTCCAATTTCCAAAGATATACAGGCTTCTTCAATAAGTCATTATGCAGTGTGACGTCACAGTGAGGACATTTACATATCAAACAAATCTTAATATCTGAAGAACAAAGTGAGATATGGAAGAGTTGTAAACGGCAATCTTTATAATTTCTATAGCTCTTTCAAGTAAGAGAGTTTATTTCAAACTGAAGTTTGCACTGCATAAACACTTTAAAGCAGACTGTCAGTGAATTTTTAGTAGGACTACGACGTAGATTTGTAACCGGCCAGATGGTTCGTCTTTTTCCGCTTCCCGAAAAAGAAAATCACAAACGGAAAACAGAAGAGAAACCTGTTTTTCAAGAGAATTATTATAAAGGTAACGTTTGAAATATTGAAAATACCTAACTATAACCTTTATAGTAATTAATGATTGAATTGAAAGGATTGAAGCAAAACCTGGAGTCAAATTATGGTATTTTTCTTCGCAGATTTGCAAAAAAATACGGTCAATTTCGATGTTATTTTTAAATTTCTTTGCCTAATTTTAGACTGAATGTTTATAAAAAGTTTAATTCATGCCTTTGCTGATTTCTTGTTCGTAGCAGTCGGTTATATTTCCGTTGGAAATTCATGTTACTGATAATGGCAGTAGAACTACCTATAGAAATAATCTACTACAGTGCAGTATTAGATCAACAACGAGTTAACTTTTTGTTTATATCATTTGTAATTGTGTTTTAACTGAATCTTTGATACGACCACGAGTCAAATAATTTCTAGTATATATCTTTTTCTTTTTTAGGCCTCAGTCTGAATATTTTGATGTCAATAACTCACTAAAGTTATGTGCACCTGACTGACCTGAATTCATGTGCTGAATTATTTCATGTTGCAAGCATTTTAAATATCAATCTTGTTTATAATAAATGCTTTTCCTGTTTAGTTGTTTGACGTAAAACTTAGTACATGTACCTTTATTTAGTTTTGTAAACACAAATGTTTGCTGTGATTTATATGGGACTAAAATGAAAACCCAGAATATGTACATGCAAAACTTTCCTTTTAGGTTTATATCTGATTTATTCCTCTCTCAAAAACTGTTATTTTTACAGATGCTTTACCTTAAATTCCATCGCATTGTCTTAATACATGTTTGTGATAATATACTGTACATTATATACATTTATTTTTACCATAAATAATTCAATCAATTGTAATTTTGAATTTCAAAGTCTTGGTAACATAGTCTTTTATTTGAGAAACCATGGTCATTTTCCTTTTATAAAAAGCTCTCGCTAAACTTTAACTCTGGTTTTGCGTTTTCTACCGCACAATATAAGATAAAATCTGCAAGGTGTGGATATCTTTACCACTGAAGTGACTGCAGTGGTAAAGATATCCATCCACACCTTAGCGAAGTGTATTTAAATTTCTGTCGTTTCTGTTTTAATTCACGCAACAAGAACAAAGCTGGAAATAGACGGCCGGCCAAGACTGCAAAAAAAACCTTTGATGGCATTTTTTGTTACAAGCAGGTAACCATGCCAGATCGTTTCTAATAACCTTTGTGTTGAAGGTGAGGGGGGTTACCACTCGTGTTTTGAGATTTTAAGGTAAAATTTTGAGGCTTTTATTCAGCCTCCGTACGCTCTTCGAGTCCGATGAAAAGTTTCAAGCGGATGTTCTTTACTGTTGCTATGCAGCGAGTATGGAATTCTGATTGGCTACCTTGAAACTGTCAACCAATAAGCGCGCGTCGCCCCAGTACTTTTATAATTTTACACCGCCAAATGGAAGTGATGGCGAATTAATGGCCGGAATCGATTCGTGTGACAGGTTATTGATGAAAACAATGCGCTTTATGGTTACCGTCTACAAGAAGACAAAGGCATTTGGAACTGCTGATATACTGTAAGTCCACCTGCGTGGGGAATTTCAACTGCTCTACCCAGTAAACTACTCTATGATGCACTTTGCATTACCTCAAAAACATAGAATCAATCCCCATTATGTAGTGTTTTATACATATCCTTTCTTATTCACATCTTTACATGCTTAACCTCTTCTGCGAGTAAAATACTTGAAACGTTCTCACTGGTAGTTACAGTTACACAACACCAATCAATTAATTTGTATTTTCACTTTTTTTGGCCAATATTACAGTATATATATACATAATACAGTATGCCAGTCTGATTTTTAACTTTGACTTCAAAACATAAATTTGTTAGTTTTAAATGTTTCACATGTGCACAGTATGGAGTAAACTGACTATTGATCAGGATGTAATGATTGGCAATAAAAGTTAGCTGCAGCTTTTGGATCTGTACAATTCACATTGAGACATAGTTGCCAATGGTATCACTAACAACATCTTGTGCTCTACTCTGTCCTCATGTACAATGCCAATGACTTTGCATTAGTGGGCATATTAAAAAGCTGTTGTTCATGTTGACATCCACAACTTGAATTGGTGATCAACATGTATGATCTTTCTTTGACAACCACTTAATTGGGTCCTGGGAACAATAATGAAGTTCCATGTTGCAATATTCTCATCTTTCCATAGTCCATCACTTGGGCAATCTTTTTTATGAAAGCAGCATTGATGCAGGTGCAGCATATAACATACTTGGAGATACATCTTTTGTAGGCACAGAAAAATGAAATGACCAACCTGGATTGATTAAGCTTTATTCATATCTAAGGTGGATCTCTAGACAACAATGGTTCCAGAAATTTCAGCTGTAACAGCAATACACAATGCTGGCCATTTTTTTACTACCCTGGGTCCCTGGCTGTCAGTTGGCATCTTATCCTTCTGAAAGTATGTGAATTAAGTTAACAAACAAAGTAATTAACTTGTGTTGGAATTAATATGTGCATCCTACTTGCTTGGTATACCAGATACCATGAATTGTGGGCTAGCTGTGCATTCATAATCCTTTCTAATGACATCTTTGTTTTGTAAAACTTCTTCATCATCTGTGCCTTATATCCAACTCTGTTGTACCAGTTTTTTTCAAGATTACTTATGGAAGCTGATTCTGTACAGTACATAGTTTTTCTTATTTGCGAGCATGGATTTTGATTTGGGTAGACAGCAATCTTGCAACTTAGCATGACAAACTAGATCAATATTTGCATCAATTACTGTTTATGATTCCTGAAATATTGTTACTTTCAGCTTCTAAGTCTTCATACATTGAAGTGTCCAAATATGCAAAACCACTGTAGATGAGGACATAGTAGCATGCACAAGATGTTGTCAGTGAATACCATTGGCAATGTCTCAATATGAATTGTAAAAACGTTGCAGTTAACTTTTACATCCTTTTCAATAGTCAGTTTACTCCATACAGTGCACATGTGAAACATTTAAAACTAACAAATTTATGTTTTGAAGTCAAAGTTAAAAATCAGACTGCTACCAGTGAGAATGCTTCAAGAGCTTTACTTTCAGAAGAGAGTAAAGTAAACATGTGATGATGTGAATAAGAAACGATATAGATATATATATATATATAAACACTCTAACAAGCAAATGTCGAGAACAAAAATATTAAAGTGCTGATAAATACTGATAAATTTGAACTATGTGAATTGGATATGAATACCGTATACTATTTGAATATGAATATGCCCTATTTATAGTGCATATATATCCTAGAGAGTTTTAGACTAAGTACAGTATACCAGCAGTCCCAAATGCCTGTGTAAAGAGGTTAAGCATATAATGATGTGAATAAGAAAGGTATGTAAACACTGCATTAATGGTTGATTCTATGTTTTTGAGGTACTGCAAAGTGCACCATAGAGTAGTTTACTAGGTAGAGCAGTTGAAATTCTCCACGCTCGTGGACTTACAGTATACCAGCAGTTCCAAATGCCTTTGTCTTCTTGTAGACGGTAACCATAAAACGCATTGTTTTCATCAATAACCTGTCACACGAATGCACGAATCGATTCCGGCCATTAATTCGCCCATCACTTCCATTTGGCGGTGTAAAATTATAAAAGTACTGGGGCGACGCGCGCTTATTGGTTGACAGTTTCAAGGCAACCAATCAGAATTCCATACTCGCTGCATAGCAACAGTAAAGAACATCCGCTTGAAACTTTTCATCGGACTCGAAGAGCGTACGGAGGCCAAAGAAAAGCATCAAAATTTTGCATCAAAAGCTCAAAACACGAGTGGTAACCTCCCTCACCTTCAACACAAAGGTTATTAGAAACGATCTGGCATGGTTACCTGCTTGTAACAAAAAATGCCATCAAAGTTTTTTTCGAGCGTTTTAGCTCGAGCTGGCCGGTGTCACAGGAAATTTGGCCCCCCCGAAAATTTGGCCCCCCCGGGCCATATTTCCTAGGAAATTTGGCCCCCCCGGACCAGATTTCCTAGGAAATTTGGCCCCCCCTTCGGAAATTTGGTCCCCCCAACAAAACACTCCGCTTTATCTCAGAGGTTTAAATAATGAGTGTAGATCAAATATATTTTCGGCCGTGAAATATATTTTCCACAGTGGAATTATTTCGGTAGTGCATTATGTTCTCTACGGTAAAATATGTTTTCGGCGGTGAACATTATTTTCGGCGGTGAAATACGTTCTCTGCAGAACAGGAATGCATGGCATGTGCGTTGGTCGAGTGCTGAACCGCAATAAAAACCATTCAATTGTTTGGTTTGGTTTTGCCTTAAAATTTTCATTCGGTTCTGCCGTCTGGATATCAGAAATATGCTTTTAACTACTCGAGTATCGTGCTTTTCGAGTTTCGTTTGTGTCAGAATTATTTCGCAAGTCTTCTAACTTTTGACGATTGTGCTTTGTTTACGCGAAATGCTTTTGCTGTCGTAAAAGACGAGTACCAGGTTCAGTTTAGACCTTCATTTACACCTTATTTACCGTAAACGTTTGATCGATTGAACAAGAACATTAACCTTTCATTTATATTTGAAATATGCATATGTCGCGAGTCTGTTAACTATTGACGATTGTGCTTTCGTTTATATTCAAATCTACAACAAGACACATTCTACAATGTTCGTGTAACTAATCAGAACTGCAAAAAGCATAAGATTATAATTTTTCAAGACCATAAACATGGGGGCCAAATTTCCGAAGAGGGGGCCAAATTTCCTAGGAAATATGGCCCCCGGGGAGGCCAAATTTCCTAGGAAATATGGCCCGGGGGGGCCATTTTTTAGGGGGGCCAAATTTCCTGGGACACCGGCCGTCTAAAATAACAAGAAAGAAAATATACGCTCAACAAGCCACAATTTATCCAAAATTGAATTGTTCATACCGCTGAAAACTTATATTACGTTCAGTTTGTGTGACCAAATTAGTCTGACCCTGAAATTGCAAATAGTCTAAGTTCTGAAAATAAAACAATTTCATAGCAAGCCGACGAAGAATAAACATATACTGTATATACATATTAATAAAAAACGTCTTGCTGGTGACTTGAGCTAAAACGAAGTACACCATATTTAAGAAAACAAGAGATTTTCACCTTTATAAATGTCAGGGTTGGCAATTCGTCTTTAATCTTCTTTAATCTTTAAAAATTATTAAAATTTAAAATGTCAAACTTATACTCAAGAAGCTAGTGTATATTAAGACAAACACGCTGCAGATGGCCGATGCGCTGCTCAATTCGGACTCTGACAGTGACGACTGCGTCGATGATAATATAATCATCGAAGGGGAATAGACCAATAGAGGACGGTTTCTGAATTGTGACAATATTCCGAGTTGTTTGTTAAAATTGTTGACATAATAAATTTTTTGTCGAAATTCTTCTTTAATTGTCTTTAATTGTCTTTAATTGAATTAAAGAATAAAGAAGATTTAATTTTTAAAAAAATTGATATGGACCTCGAGGTTCTCGAAGTGTAAGAAAAAGGTCTGGAACCAAGACATTTCATCCGGGCTTTGTTAATTTGCCCCCAATTTATCCAAGATGGCAGCCTTCAATTGGTTCCCAAATTCAGGCCCCAATGCCCCCTCTAGTCTTATATATATTATCTCTATGCCATGGACGCCATGTTTGTTTCAGGAATGTGTAATGATGTAATCTCATGTAAACGCGGTACGAGCACGCATCTCGTACCGGTACGACTTTCATACCGGTACGAGATCTTTTAACACCACTGATCTATATATAGATCAGTGGTAAACACCCCCTTAGTTATCCAAATGCAATCCCGTGACTAGATGGGTCTTTATTATTGGATAATTAGCTCATGAATTATTAATGATTTGAGAATAAAATATCAAAATCCGGTTTTCCCCGCAAACAGCGTTGGTTGAAACAGCGGGAAACCTCACTATGATTTTATTCTTCGATTGAAATTTTATAGGCCGTCTTGGTTCAAACGTTCGGCGTAACTTTTAATTTTCAATTTCATTAGGTATTATTACAGTATTGTTTCAAACAGTATTATAGTCCTTAATTAATAAACTTACCTGATGGTCGTGTTGGTTTGACAGTTGTGCATCCATACAATATCTTAACTTGCTTTTTGTCAGAAGCACTTAATCCTCTACGCTGTCCGAGTCTTTGTCGACCTCTGACGCTTCGAATTGTTGACAAACCACGAGCTCTAGCAAATGCTGTTGCTCCATAATGCATCACACTGACATAATCATAAAGAACACCCAAGCTATTAACTCTTGCAGTGGTATATTTTTGGAAGTTGAATTTCATTGCTATAAATAAACGTATAAACGCAAGAGTCTAAGTTTAAACGCGAGACAGGGATGGCAGCATGACCATGACCATGACCATGACAATAACCAGGAATATGATTATGTCAGGAGGACGATGGTAATAATAATAATAATAATAATAATAATAATAATAATAATATCAATAACGATAATGATCAACTAAAATGACAATGACGATGATGATAATAATAATAATAATAACATTAGAAGAAACATAATAGTAACATAATAGTAGTTTATATTTTATTTACCAGATATTTAGAAATACATACACTATAATAACAATAACTTCATAAGTTTTATAAAAAGAAAGCCAAAAAACCCTCTTTATACATCACAAATCTGCAATGCCAAAGAACGCACAATTAGTCAATATGATTTACAATGAAAGGAAACGAATCAACCAACCAACGATGTACTAGCAAACCAAATCCAAACACAACAAAATCTTCGACAACATACTTCGTATAAACGGATACCAGAACACCTGATCAAAGAAACCCAACGCAGTGAAACTACCGATATCAACACACAGAACCGCGACAACCACGATTCCTATTACCTAATTGCCCCACGGAAAATTTTTGAAATTAGGATCTCTGAAATAGGATTTCCTGACTTGTGAGAGTATTTCCAGCAAGTTTTAATGGGTCCAAACTGGCAACATTGATCGCCAGAGCAAATTATTGGGCGGCCATGATTCGTACTGGGAAGCCTGCTTTCCGAAACATATTTTTAAGTTTAAAATCGAGAGCATCGGAAATATAGGGAGTCCGGAGCCCGCGGCCCCCCAAGTGACTTTCTCTTGCCACGGCCCTGCAAATCGTTCACAAATCAACTACTCTGCGCCATATATTAAAACCTCGGACGAAGCAGACAGACTGCAATAAACCAGAATATCACACTCGAGAAGAACACCTCTGCCACGTCAAAAATGTGGTGTACAAAATCACCTGTAACAAATGTTTTCATTTCTACATCGGTAGCACGACACGCAAACTACATGACAGAATAAAAGAACATACCACACAAATAACATCTTCACTATACCGACATATCAAACAATGCCAAAATTCTTCCACCAGTAACGACAATATTAAAGTAAAGATTATATGCAGAGACAACGATACAGTCAATCTCCGACTCAAAGAAGCGACCATATATATTAAACAAAAAAAAACACAAATTAACTCTCGAGAAGAATGCATGAGCGAGTTGGCCGACCTTTTATTCTGAACTATTTTTACTATTTATCCTAACACTTTAAAGCTTTTATTAGTTTTTAATATTGTATATTATCCCCACTACGCATATTTGTATATATTTTTATCCATTGTCTTATCATATCAGTATACATTCATTAATATTCCTATTATACACCCTACCCATTGTCACTATATACAGGGTGTATAAAAAAAAGTGCAACCTCGGAATTTCCCAAGAAATCCACTGTGTTTGGCGACAAATCGCGGGGGCGTGTCGCGGGACATTTCCTCTGTTGAGGACAAACAAAGCGACAAATCGCGGGGGCATGTCGCGGGGAAATTTCCCGTGTTGAGGACACACGAGGGGACATGTCAGAAAAGGAAAATAAAATAACGTTATGTGATTGGTTTATTTTAATTTTGTCCTAGTTGCACGAGCTGTTCATACGATGGGACAAGTCACGGGGACATACTTTTGTCACCGCGACATGTCGCACGAATTCAAATCATTTTGAATACATGCAACATGTTTCGGGGACAAAATTTTGTCCCCGCGACAAAGTTTTGCCTAGTACACACGACGGGATTTGTCCATGCAACATGTCCATGCAACATGTCTGATTTGTCGCCTAATATTTGTCTAATATTGCCTAATATTTGTATAAGATCTGTCACAAAATATTTTCGCCCCTGGGAATTTAAAATAGCTTGTAATCGTATTCCGAGCACGTAAAGCAGAAATGAATCGAAATTTATGCATTTATTTAATGCAAAGTTGTTTAGTTTACAAGTATCAACAACAGTTAAATTCTTAGAGGCCTAAAATATTTTGTGATAATAAAAACAAAGTGGATTTCTTGGGAAATTCCGAGGTTGCGCGTTTTTTTATACACCCTGTATACAGCATTGTTACCACTTCCTCTCAGTTTCTGACGATGTCGTAGACGACGAAAGCTCAAACAAATTAAATTATTTTAAAACAGTAGCGACTTGGCCTCATTTGATTTTTTACTTTACCAATAACTTCATAGATAAATAAATACCGTAATATAAACATAGTCTGCGATACCACAACAGCTATGCTGGAATTAGTTACCTGGAATAATATTGTTCCATAAGATTCTCACATAACTATCTCTGTCGGGACGAGACTGCTCGTGCCAAAGACCCATTGCATGACCTAGGATGAATAAAACTGAATTACAATATGAACCATAATTACCACAGCCGGTGGTAAAAAGGCGTCACGAGTAACAGAAGACCGCACCTTTCCATAATTTGGTGATTTCTGTATAGTATATGTTAACTCTAGTTTAGTAAAATATTTTTTAAAACTGATTATAGTTACCCACACTAGCCCGAGCAATGCTCACCTGTGCCCGCAGCTGTTAAGAGCAAACAATTAGTTGAATTGTGCTTTAGGTCTGAATATTAATATTATCTTACCTAGCCGTTCTCCACAAACACACAGCTGGCTGTATAGGTTGCCTTTTGAACACTTGTACAACTCTCTGCAGGCTTTTTTGCAGCAACCTTGCTGAGCTTGCGACAAGGTTGGGCATTCGAAAATCCAAATAAAGACTACCTTACGGTGCCTGATACACTGGGTGTGCATACATGTAGGTCTACTGCTAGGGTATCGTTGCAACATACATCCTTGAAGGTCGAACCGAACAAAGAGCACGTGGCGCGCGTAATAACGTGAAAATTGACGATGAAATGAAAGAATGCCTGAACAACATTATTAATGAAAACTGTATGATGACTCTGAGTGAAATCAACAGAGAGCTGAGGAGAAGATTGCCTGGAAAACCCGTGGTGCACGACAGGACTGTTGGGCGAACTTTGGATGGGTTGCTTGACGCTTGTACGTGTTAAACTTGCCAGGCCATTGCCAATTGAACGGAACAGACCTGATGTTATCGAGAAACGATACGAATATGGCAATTGGTTCATGACCTCCGGCATTCTTAAGCACTACATATTTGTCGATGAATGTGGTTATAACATTTGGACCTCAAGAATTTACGGAAGAGCTCGAATTGGGGAAAGAGCGTATCGACAAGTATGCGGTCAGCGTGGACGAAACGTTACCATTGTGATGGCTGTCTCTCCCACAAATGGTCTAGTTCATCATTCAGCACATGTGGGGGGAATGAATGGTCCGCGTTTTAATGATTTCTTGGCTGAAACTCGTGAAAACATCGACCCAGAAGACGAGGTAGTTTTTGTATACGATAACGCCATTCCAAGGGAAAATACAGAACTTAAGCCACTGCCACCTTATAGCCCATTTTTGAACATTAACAAGCAATCAGTACGCTTAAAGCAGCGATAAAAGCGGATCTTTCCCGTCCAGCAGAACAGGCAAGTCTGAACAATCGAGAAGAAGCAAGAAGACAAAGTATACCTCTTGGCGAATATCGTCAGAGGCTGCTACTAGGGCAAGTCAAAGAAATATGAATTCCGTCACACAGCACAAATGCGCCCAGTGATTCATGCAAACATACATTCCACGGTGTTTAAACAGAGGCAGAATCGAAGGTTAAATGAATGTGTAATAGCGAAGCGCACAGTTACTATTTATAGACCAAAACTCAGACAAACAAACCAAATCTGACTACCAAATGAAGCATTTCCTATTGTTTAGGACATGAATTTAATTATAGACTCAGACAAACATTGACAAATACGTCATCTGTGCGCAACGCTATTGAATGCGTACTGAAATTAATGAATATTCTATTGCGTGCGGTGTGGTGATGCCCGAGGGTGTAATGGAATGTTATTTCATTTTAATGACAATCCTTTCGCGTTACTTCTTCACTGACAAATCCATAATGAATTTCTGATAAACACTAATGATTTTCTCTTGAGTTTATTGAATGTCTTGTCGTGTTAATAATAATCGTTTTGGTGTTAATGACAATTTATTTTCTCGTATTGAACAGCAATAATACCGACATTATTCACTGAAAATGTAAGGGTAAAAATGCTGACTCAGCATTTTTTATCAAAACCGGTTTATTCCTAGCCTGAGTATCAGGCCCCTCGGGGCTGGGAAAGAGTAGCCCGCAAGCAGGCGTGTTACAGGAGTTTTCAGCGATGCCCCTATAGCCAGAATTACTAAGGGCCTATAGGTCTACAAACGTGAGAAGTTTCATGCTTTTATCACAAAACGCACAATTTTTGTCCCTGGACTTGACTACGCCACTTCTCAGCGATCTCTGTTGAACGAAGTCTTCAAGTTGTTTCAACTACTGATGAACCTTCCAGCAATACATGCGACATCTGAGCGATCATTCCGAGTGTCCTTTGTCGCGTCAAGTCGTATTTAAGAAGCACAATGACACAAGCAGGGAAGATTTCTTTGTCTTGTGAGTTCTCGGTTGGAACTAACGACTTTAACACAAAGGAAACTTTCCTGTCCGTTTCGGTCCTGCGGAAGATTTTCCTGAGTGGAAACTAGCCTTAAATCATCTCATGATTCTTCACTACCACTAGAACATCACTGACAGTCTCGACCTGAAGTCTATTGCCAACGAGTATATCATGAATAATTATGAAGCAAGAAGAAGCACATTTGCTATACTTTCGTACTTTAATTGATCTCGCACAATTAGGAATTTTTGTAGTGACAATAACGATTAAAATATAAAGCTGTTTACATGTTAAAGCATTTTTTAGTTTTGATTATAAATGGCAAATTTAAATAATAACTGGAAATCACTTTCCATTGTCGTGTACAATGATGAAATAGACTTAAACGTGGTTAAAACTTCCCACAGCATTTCAGAGCCTTAGGCGCTCGCAGCCCAACCGGACAACTTATAAATTGGTGGCAACGGCCCTTCACAACGCGTGGACGCACAGAGCCGCGGTGATGAATGAGTATGAGTATGATTTATTTTGAGTCGATCACGCAGGATAAGGTTGCCCTATTTATCCGAGCCAGAGGCTCATGTTTTAAGCGTTCGACTATTCCGTTTATCACTCTTAGGTGAACGGAAAACCCAACCGATTAGGGATTCCGAGTGCCTACGATTTCAGGTCGTTTTCCGAGAAGACCCGAAAGTCTTACCATTTGCTGTTTTGTTGCAAAGGCAGCACCTTCTCCTCAATTATTTTAAGACCCTGAGTGGTGGTCCGACCCAGGGTTTGAACCCGGGTCTCCCAGCTTATAGACATGTGTGTTAACTACTAGACCACAACAGCTGGTTAAAGGTCTCAGATAAAATTAACTTCAAAATAGCCATCAAGTATGTCATACGTAGTCAGTTGTCTGCAAGGTTTTTTGAACACCACAATATGTGTCTAATAAATCATTAATGATAGCTATATCCCTTCCAACATTAAGTCCCAAAATGTTCATTCTGGGAGCTTCTCCTTCAATCAAGAATTTGCACCATGTGTAAAAGCGTTATTACATGAGACATGTTTTCTTGCAACTTCAACAACAATAATCTATCCGTCTGAAATCCTACAGCAATCTTCAATATTAGTTTTCAGCTAAAATTACGTTTTTTAAGTTATAAGAAAAGTTTCCTCATGTAACACACACACCCTCCCCCCCCCCCCCCCCTTATGATACTGATGACATTGCGGCACAGTATACTGTATAACATGACCTTAAGAATATCATACCAATTTCATGAACAGCAATTCCATGATATTCACATCCACGTCCAATCGAAACTTTTTGTTCTCCTCCTCGGCGACCAACTTGCGAGTAGCAGCTAAAATTCAATATAAATATGCGTTTTACATGCAGAGCAGCTCGTGCGCAAATGAATTATGAAAGATCAAATTAAAAAACAACAATTAAAACTAGGTTGACCAATGTTCTTTTAAGTGTTTTAAAGGACAAAATGTAGATTCATAATCTAATTTATTATTATTGACGAGATACTTAAACTTGATGCTATATGTTATTCCAAATATCTAATTCTGTAACTAAATTTTACTATACTGTACGTAACATCACATCTTATTGTGCTGCATCAAATGTTGTATTGTCGAACCTCTGTTCTCAGTGTGATTTTGCAACTTTGAAAGTGCAACTAATTTGTTTTATTTGAATACTTATTTCGCCTCATTGGTTCATATGTAGCCCAAACAATGTTTACTGTATACATACGCATAGAGTGTGATCTATGCATGCGTGTGAATGAATAATTACTTGATATAGTATTTCATTATTTGTTATTTCATTCTTTACATGTAGAAATAAATTAGAATTGTTTATAAAATCAATCTATATATTACTTGTTTGTAGACCTTTGAAGTTGAACTCTGTTTCAAAATATATATTCCTCAAATATATAGATACTTTACGTTAGCCTCTGTTAATCCAGCAATATGGTGAGAAAAATGGACTAAATTGTGCGATTTTGGTTACAAGCACCAAATTTTGCCCAATGATAACCTTTGACCTGCTGATAAATATCTGAAATAGACCCACTTGAGTTTCTTAAACAATTGGTTGTTTTAATGGTGGTAATTTTGTCACCCGGATCCCCCCGCATATAGAATAAGATTTTTACTCGATTCTTGCCTGGAATGGTAAGTTAATATACATTTGATAACCAGTATCACAAATATTTGATGCAACGAACACGTCACTTATACAAAAACCTTAAAGTGCCTATAACGTCTGTGGGGATTTAACATATTTGTAATCTATGGATTCTCCTGAGATAAATTGTAATATATCTTGTCAGCTGAAAATGTCATCTTCATAGACTTTTTTGCTGTTAAAGTTTACGGAAATGACGTCAAATCGGGCATCTGTAAAGAGGTTTTCATGTAGACAGATTCCCGATTTGACGTCATTTCCGTCAAGTTTAACAGCAAAAAAGTCTATGAAGATGACATTTTCAGCTGACAAGATATATTACAATTTATCTCAGGATAATCCATAGATTACAAATATGTTAAATCCCCACAGACGTTATAGGCACTTTAAAGGTGCAGTCCAGTCCGTTCTGCGCATGTGTGATATTTCAAACGTTGGGGACCCCACATGTAAACAAACTTTAACGGAATAGATTTGCGACAGTTCGAAAGCGAGTATTCGTTAAAGGTGGCGAAGGCGCGAGTGGTAGTTATGATATATTAACAACATTTAGGAACCAAACAGCTTCTTATAACACGCTTTTTAGGCAGAAAAGCTCAAGCGTGTGAAAAAAATCCGCAATACTTCATGTTCAATGTTTATATAACGCAATGTAAACAAACGATGTAAACAGAAACGTAGACATGCGCAGAACGGACTGGACAGCACCTTTAATTAATGCTGATCTTTTCGGAAAACTAAATAAGAAAAGTTAAATATCACAAATTTCCGGCGAAACCTCACTTAAAATTTTCAACCAATTTTTTTAAAAATTTTTACCAGGAAGGATATTGCTGGGAGTCGATGCCTTGAGCCTTGTCCTGAAAGACCTCTAAGCGAGTGTGGGTAGAAAACATCAGAATTCCAGCGCTGGATTGTACTAACCAGAAGCTGCTGTAAATATACCAAGGCTGAAATGCATGGCCGAGTGCAAGTGTGGCGGACAATGTGACAGAAATTCGGAACTTACGTGATTGACTAATTGTCAATTTCAATGTTAAAATATTGTAAATTTAAAGTGGGGTTAGGTTCTGTTTAAGTGCTACAGTATTTAACATTTCTAATTTAGTTTTCTGAAAAGCTTAGCGTTAAAGACAAAATAAGGTTGCTTTTTTAATTAATAAGTTTTTTATTGTGTGACGTCATCGTGGTATAAGTGACGTCGGTGCTGTCTATCACTGGGTAAAATTTGTTGCTTTTAACCAAAATCTCCCATACCTTTACACGCAAAATAAAATTTTACTAAATCTTTGCCTCCTTTCTTTGCATATTTTCATTATTGCTTACCCTCCTCCTGGGAAGAAATGCATATAATCTCTGGGTTTTGTACGGCCAGTTACATCATACCATGTCCCCATGCAAGGTAACGTATCTTGCCATTCCTTTATGGCAGATCGTATGACTGTTATGGCTTGCGCTTAATAGGAAAAATATAGAAAGAATAATATTAATACTGACACTAAAATTATATTTAGCTTGTGGGTGATACAATATGTGTTTATACTTATTGTTGTTTATAATATTGCGTGATACCGGCGAATTTGCTCCCCAGAAAAAGAAATAGGATTACTCATTTAAGCAAAGACTATAAATAGCAAAACAATTCCATCAACGAAAACTAGAAAATTTCGCTATGATAAATTAAACTGCACTATACTTGTTAGCATTTAAGGGCTTCTGTTACGTAATAGAAGACGGATTAGCTGGAATATAATTCTAGCTTTTCAGAGTTATTTTCAAGCTCACTTTCCATACTCAAGAAGAGACCGCACTTTTACTACAAACTGCGAAGGTTTGGAGGGTGTAGAGCCAGTAGAATGACATTGAACTGGATTGACCTCCCTATCGATATGAATATTAAGGCACGTGCTTTACTTTCTGTAATAGATTATTTGAAACTATAGTGTCTTTCTTACACATGTGAGAAAAAAGTAGGTCATGGACTGCGGGAAACAATTGACTAGTACGGCTATATTTTCAAAGTGATCAAGGTGTTATACTTTAGATGTGTGCAGTTGATCGTCCAAGGTTGTTGTAGTCTTGAGAAAGACCATTGTTGGTAACTGCAGACGTTTCGACGGCCTCAGCGGCGGTCATCCGTTCAATGTCAAGTAAAGCGTGTTTGTCCGGTTTGCCTATAGGCTATATATATATATCCGTCTGGTTCATTTCATTTGCGACACCAACTTGATTTCATTTGCCACACCAGTTGCACGAAAAAAGTTGGGTGTAACAAAGCTTGTTTTCAACTTACTTGAAAGACGATTGTCAATCACATAGGCTATATCACGTCGCCAACGATTTGTATTTGTCTTTTTCATCACTGCTCTTTTGCCTCGAGAAGTTCCTTGAGATCCCTGATATCCCTCAGAGATAATTTGTAAAGCTTCGCTTTTACTCATTTCGATATCCGCTTCGAACAGAAAAATGTTGGAATCGCTTCTCCCGGTTCCTTGGCCTGGAAGTGAAAAGATATGTAGAAAATGGTGAGAAAGAAAAAAAGAAAAACAATTGAAACAAAAACCCAACAAAAACCCAACAAAAACCCAATCAGTATTGGGAATTATGAAATATTTTAATGACTTTACCTCTTTCCTTGGCATTCACTCTGAAGATAGTATCAAACACAGAGAGATTTGGAGCATCTGTTCTTGATAACCCAGGATCTGATTTGAAAACTTTCCACACTTTTTCCCAGTTCTTATTGTCATCTGGAAGGGTATACTTTGGCACAGTTTGAGCTGATAACGTAGAAATATAAATTAAAATTGATAATTTTCATTTTCATTTAGCTATGATCTTATTGAATTACTGTCATTGTTTTTGAAAGAACTGAATTTCCAAATATTATAAAAACAAGCAGAAGTAAATTTGAAATAGGCTGTTGCGGTATTGAAAAAATACCGAATATCGCAATATAAATAGAAATTAACCCTAATTTTAACCCTAATTTACACCAGACGCCAGGATATAATAAGAAAAACGTTTACAAAAGAAAAGCAGTTTCTGAATCGAGCTTTAATTTAACACATGCAGCAGCAATGGAGAAAAGTGGGGCTTCTGCCACAAAAGAAGAAACTCAGTAAAGAGAAATTTAATAAGTTTTAATTTAATGAAAAAAGTCTGTATACAATCTTTTAAAACTTTAACACATGCAACACTAATAACTAGGAATACTCTCTCCTCCGCAGAGGCTTATTTTTATTAGCGGAATGCGTGCGGGCAAAATGGCCTCTGCGGAGGAGAGAGACTAGGAATATATAGTTCGTTAGGGAGCGTTCATTATTTATGACTGGGGGTTGGTACCGAAGAGAAATGGGTTAGGTAAGCCAAATATTTGGCGGTAAAAGGTTGGATAACATTTTTTGTTGCATTATAAATATCGGGTAACAAATTTTAAAACAAAATAAATAAAATAATATAAAAATATATATATTATAATAATAGTGATACAATATAAAATATAGAGATTGCTTGTTTAAAGACATTGTCGCCTGTTATAAAATAATATTTTAGATGGACATATTTTCATGTTTATAAACAGTAATACAAACTAACTTCCTTAGAATATTGTAATGCTATAAATATCAGATAAATATCTAAAGCTTATGCCGAGAAGAGTAAGGACGAGACAGTAGGCAAAGGGCGTATATACAGTGTATACAGTATACAATATACATATATATGATATACATGTATATGCAGTATAACATGTATATGGTTGCATCATCTAGTGATGGTTGGGGAGAAGAAAAAATTCAGTGTTTGAAAGGTTGGGTAAACCTTTTTTTGATTTCAACTTGTTTCTATTCGGTACCAACCCCTGCCATAAATAATGAACGCTCCCTTATTTACAAGTTTTCTGACAGAAACACGAGCATGCTTGCTTTGTCTGGCTTTAGTTTAACTGGGGTCTCAGTGAAGTTATAACCTTGGTGAACTTCTGGCAAGAATTGCCTGATATTTCCGTGCTAGCTAATTAAGCAAAGGGAAAGTCGCTAACATGACATTTCCACCAAATGGTCGTCATCGCCACCTCCTGGTGTTTTTCTCCATCTCCCAGCGTGGCTCATCTCGACAAGCATGCTGTACTTTCACATCTCAAACTCATTAGTAATTCATGAGGACATCTCAGTGTTTGGAAATCAGATAATAAACGGCTTCTAGTGTATGATATATTACATAATTACGCTACGGTTGAATTTGCAGCCACAGTTTTTTTTGTTTTTTTTTTAGTTTTATTAGATTTATCACTCTTAGGGAATAACCCAACAGGCTAAAAGCCCAATTATAGGGGTTCCGAGGGCCTACGATTTTAGGTCGTTATCCGAGAAGACCTGAAAGTCTTACCATTTGCTGATATTATTGCAAAGGCAGCACTTTGTCCTCAATTATTTTTAAGACCTTGAGTGGAGGTCCGACCCAGGATTTGAACCTGTGTCTCCCAGCTCATAGACATGTGTGGTAACCACCATGGCCGTACCTAGCGAGGGGGCAGCAGGGGCAACTGCCCCCCCAGAAAAAAACCAAGATATGTTTTTTATATTGTTTATTTTTATATAGATTATACATTTATTATGGGTATTCAGACAATTATCATGGACCGCGGAAGCGGGGGGCACATTTGAATATCAATAATTCCTCAAACTAATTGTGAATATATACATGTGAGTCCTGCAACTAGTGCAACTGGAGAGAGGTCATTTTCTGCCACCAGAAGACTAAAAACATGGCTTCACGCAAATATGTCACAGAAAAGATTTTCAAATCTTACAGTACTGCATGTCCACAAGCAAAGAACTGAAAAACTTGATCTAGTCTCGGTGGCAAATGAATTTGTGGCACAAAACGAAAATCGGAAAAGAAATTTCGGCGTATTCTCCATTTAAAAACACTAGTACTACTTTACTAAGAAGTTATAACTTATTGTTATTTCAAATTAATGTTTTTGTAATGTATGACCAGATTAACACCTAGTGTTTAATCTGATGCTTTGTTGTATGTGATAGAGTATTGGGGTAGAGACAAAAGTTGGTCCTTTGATCGCACAGTTAGCTGTGCAAGATTCGTGTTTAATTGTTAATTATTACTTACACCCCTCCCATTTCATAACCAATACAAGATTATCGGTTTTGACTTTTGGGGGTTACTTGATTTAAAAGTTCTCCTTACTCCTAACGTCTAATGAGTAATGGTAAGCGGTTATTTTGAAACTTGTTGCAAATCTCACTTAAAAGTGATGTGTTTCACCCTTCAGAATTTTGTAAAACTGCTCTCCAAAATGCAGGAAATGCCCTTTCCGAGAGTCTAGATTTCAAAATTTCCCGGAATAGTATGCCCCCGCACCCCCAACATAAACGTACACCTCGCGCCTTCGGCGCTCGGTTGTGCCCCCACCCCACAATTTTAGAAACCGCTCCGCGGTCCCTGATTATTTAGCTTGAGTGCTGAAATACGACGTAAACATAAACTAGAAATACGAATCCGCAATAATCCCCTCGCTCGCCTTTTCTACCACTATCCCCCACCCCACCTCTAGAGTTTCTTTTCCCCATCCATGATTCCCAGTGCCCAGACCGCGTCTGTCGATAACAAATCCCATGCGGTTATGGTTTAATTAATAATCGAGCAGTGAGCTCTACATATAATATGGAGATAACAATGAGCTCGCTGGACCATAGGTACTCTGAGGTTAGACATCTATATGGGGTAAACCAGACCTTACAGATAACATTTTTCAGAATGTTCCTCGCAGAAATCGCCAGAAACGCACTCCTGGGGCTTTTAAAATTCAATTTTTTTCTGGGGTGCATGCCCTCAGACCCCCCTACAAAGGTTCGCGTAAAACCTGCGAACACAAACTTTACAAGATTTGTCTTGCTGCCGCCCCCGGAAAAATAATCCACAACAGCTGGTTCAAATTGCAACAATCACACTCAACTGAAACTATTACATGTTGAGTTTATGTCAAATATTTACTGGAAAGTTGCGCTAATTCAAATATTAAAGAATGAGAAATCACATACATATCAATAGAGCGGGGCGAGCGAGGCGCGGAGGGGCTGCTGGGAAGGCGGAGAGAGAAATTGAGACGCCTGGCAGATCTTGTTCGGTTTCTTGCAAGAAAGTTCGGTTTCTTGCAAATCGTTCTATTTGACCGCTGTTTTTTCAAATTTCGCTATTTTTTCGACCCAGTTGTAATAAATAACACTTGATCCTTTGTCTGAGCCTTTATTCGGGGGTCTGAGGAGTGAGGACCATTGACACTTGATGATTCAAGATGTCTACAAAATAAAAATGAGCATAATAAACATAATAAATAAAGCTGTGAAAAAGCTAAGTTTGCAAGGTATGTAAATAATGCTATTGTTTGGTTATCAGCATTATATGTAGTGTATTATAGACTCTCGATTCATTCTGTTTATTTCTGTCAAAAAACCACAACAAAACGTCCTCGACGCTATGGAAATTTTCTTGCGTGTAACCTAATTAGTCGATCGTTTGCGCCTTACTCGCATATGATGGTCAACTCCCACTCTCCGCTAAATTGTAGAATTATCTGTTGACAGTTGGTAAAAGGAGTCAAATTACGGAAAGTTCATCATATTATACAATTGCTTCGTTCTATTTTAAAACCCCGTTTAATTTTGATAACTATCAACAACCCAACAAGTACACACAATAGAAACCTTCGACATTATATTTAAAGAGATTTTAGAGCAACCTCGTTTGTATTTCTGCCTTTAAATGCGGTTTCAAAAGTGGATGGGTATTCTAAAATTGCTCCCAAGTGAGTAGGTCTTCTGGAATAATCGAAAGGATTTCTCGAGCTTTCCAACACAGCAACACTTGCAAGATCTGCCAGGCGTTCCCCGCTCCTCCGCCTTCCCAGCAGCCCCTCCGCGCCTCTCTCGCCCCGATCAATACATATTATATTAGTAAAAGAAATAACACTGTTCGAGAAGAAATGATGAAAAATTGTGCACGTGTTTGGCAAAATATAATACATCATACCAAGAGTGGGTGCACGAGTACAATTATGAACATTTCGCCAAACACAATTAGTGTGATTTTTCATTAATTCTTCAAGAGCAAGTGATATTTTCTGTTAATTTTTAAAATAATCTTTATTACCGTTTATAAAATATTATTATAAAATAACCGGAAGTAAATGAGCGACAACACGCTATCTGATTGGTTACTGAGCTCAAAAACCGTGCACCTCGCGTAGATTTTGTCGTTTTTGACGGATTTTAAGTAGTCTAAGGCATAGTATTAAACGCAGAACGAAGAATACTAAAGGCTAAACGTGTCCGTATCCAGTTCATTGTAATAGAGTATTTCTCAGATTTCTTTGTGAATGAACTTCTCACATTCGTATCCCATACTGTAGCAGTGTAGCTCCGTTGGAGCCAAATATCAGAGGGGTGAAACGGTTCCATTTTCACTTGAATAATGTGATCTTGTAGGCACGTTGTTTCTCTAGCTCAGCTTTCTTGAGGATCTAATCTGTTGAAAGGTTTCTGTTGGATTGGGCATTAACATGCGTAACGCGGACATCAAAAATAACATTTTAATCAATTTTAGCCATTACGAAATCGTTTTACTGCGAAAACGAAAAAGCTGTTGTTTGTCAGTTATTACAATACAACGCAATGTCCCGGATGTCTGATAAAAGCATGTATTTTCCAGGGGAAACCTTGAGTCAAACCTTAGTCATATATCACATATGCTGTGTAGTATTTAATATAACGAACCTCTAATTTTCGTAATTGGGACTTTATCGTACACTATAACTTGTAAATTAATGGTTCAAATTCTCAATCTAAACTTAGAAATTATTGATTGTAAATATCGAAATAGAACCACAGTTCCAGTAATGTAGGGGCAACACAGATAAACATGAACATATTTGCAGGCTAGCTGGTTGGTACTCGTATTTTTTGGTGGTTAATTTTTGGTCGGTTCTGTTAAAATCCCTTTAGGTGTTTACATGAATCCCTTCTGCTCCATCATACTCTGAATCTGCTCCATGAATCCCTTCTGCTCCATCATGCACTACGTTCTTCTATATAGTGAGTCAGTATTTACTTAAAGTTCCGAAGTATAAGCTTAAGTCATATGGTTTTCGTGCCTTTTCAGTCTGTGCACCTATACAGTATGGCTATGCTATTATTTATATTATGCTAGTGTTAAAACGTACCTTTCATTGGACTTTAGGAAATAGCGCTATATAAGCTGTACCTTATTATTATTATTATTATTATTATTATTATTAGAGACAAAAATATCTAGAAATTATTAACGAACAGCACAAAAATTATGAAAAAGTGAAATTTGTAAATTTATCTATCAGTTCGCTTGGAGTTTTTAATCAGTCATCCGTAGACTTTATTGAAATGCTGAAAGACCTGAAATTTGACGAACGATGTAGAAAGTACTATACTCAGAAAATTATGAACACTTGCATAAGGACATCTTACTATATATTTTGTAAACGTAACAAAGAATGGGATGACCCGTCTTTAATGGCATACTAATATTTTTATACTATATAGTGTTAATTCAAGTAGACATTGGTAAACTACCTGTAAAAGTGAGGTTTATCACTGTAGTATACTGTACGTTAATCATAAATGAATAAAGTTTCCATTATTGTAATAATATCCTATAATAATAAATAATAATAATAATAATAATATCCTATATATAATATTATTATTATTATTATTATTATAATATCCTTTTCAGATATGTTGAGCGATCTAGGTCTTGATAACAAACACCAAAATTATTGTATAAGGAGAATTATGTCTATCGCCATTAGAACAACATATTATGTATTTTGTTGTAGAAATAAGGACTGGACAAATCCAGAATTACTGAACATTTAAAGATACATTTTAAATTAACTTTTTTTTTTTCCTTTTTCTATATAGTTTGTAAACAATAAATAGGTTCAAGTAGTCAATTATAAATTACCTAAATTAGTGAGATTTATAATTGTATATATATAAAGAATTTCAATAAAGTTTCCATTATTATTATTATTATTATTATTATTATTATTATTATTATTATTATAAAACCTGTCGAAATGGAGAATATCAACAACATCCGATTGCTCTTTCTGCTCAGCTCCTCAGACCTTGCTTCATGTTGTTGCTGGATGCAAAACATATCTGGATGAGGGCCGCTTTACTTGGCGACACGACTCTGTTTTTAATTTCATCGCATCCACATTTAAATCTGTACAACATTCTGAGCTTTACGCTGATATTCCTGGCTTTATCAGTCCATCTGTTCTTACTGGAGATCAATTTCGTCCTGACCTTCTAATAGCGCTCCGTCGAGATGACGTCAGAATTGTAGTTTCTCGCTGTCTGAGTTTACGAAATAAGCGAGAAACGTGTTTCTCACACTGGGGGCCTAGGGAGGGGTGGCAATATTAGGTCACATGCTACTAAGGTAGCATCTTTTTGTTTTTGCCACCATTGAGTGAGCAGTGTTCCCGCCCACCCCCCCAGTTAACAAACAAGTAGATAATATATTTGAGTATATTTAATAAAGGCATTGCGGTGGCAGAGCAATTATGGCAACCCGGTGTGAGAATCGATGTTTGTCCGCTTTTACCCATAATTCTTGCGGCCATAACAAAAGAAAATAGCTCATTTGCAATCATTTGTGAGTCCAATTTGGTTTGTTTGTCCGCTTTTTGAGCTATTAATAGCAACCAGACTCTACGCTATTGAAAACAAAATTCTTTACATTCTCGAAGTTACTGTCGGATTTGAGTCTAATCTTCAGTTTTAAGAAACGTTGTTTTCGGACAGTAAGCCTTGATGCGTGAATTTCAATGTTTCCTTCAAGACGCACAGTTTCCTGGCAAAGACAATAGTATAAGATCCTTATATTCCATATATTCTATGAGTAGAGGAACAGATATTACGCTAGAAACGAACGCTCACTGCTGTAAATCATTGCCATTGTATTGGACAAGGCCGTTGTAATCGAAGCCGTTGAGAATTGAACATGCTGACAGACGACGGCACAAAGTCAGACATCACTACAAACTGATTTAAACGGTTTTTAACAGCTTATTATGTCGTAAGAAGATAACCGAACAACAAGAAAACGTAATAATCCGAGGTAGTTAGAAGCCAATTTCACAAATCAAAACAATAAGCATTAGCTGGACATGCACTCATGGCTGAAGTTAGCAGTTTATCAACTGTTATAATGTCAACTTTTTGCGTTCATATTGAACTGCATTTTATGCAAGAAACAAATTTTGATTAACTTAGTTTATCAACTGTTATGATGTCAACTTTTTGTGTTCATATCAGTTGAACTGCATTTTTATGCAAGCCTTGTACCAAGAACTATGTTATACAACTATTTTATCTTTATGTTCAACTGCATTTTTATGCAACTGTTCAACTTACATCTGTTTAATTATACACATGTTCATGAACTACTATATTGTGAATAGATGTTGAGAACACAAGGGGGGTCAACAAGGTTGGGGCAGACGTGAGACATCTGCAAAACTGGGGGCAGATCACAGATGAAGCATATATATGTGCAGGTACTGTGCGTAATGAATGTCTTACCCCAGATAGATGTCTAACGTACCCCAGAGTGCGAGTAGCTATGGTCCAGCAAGCTCATTGTGAGCTCCATATATATGTATAGAACTCACTGCTCTGGAATTACCATAACCCCATGGGTACGAGGCTGTACTATCTCCACTGCGACTTTGACTTCAAGTCTTCAATAAGCCCACGCACATATTTTTGCAATTTTGCACAATATCACGACTGCCTTGGATTTCGAAGCAGCACTTCCCTTGCGATAGTAACTTCTAGTAATAATTATATTAATTGAGTGTGGAATTGAGTGAGGAATGTAGAAATAATGTTAATTCAATGTCCATGAACAGAAATGTAGGAAGTGCAATATCATTTTAGATTGGTTGTGTATAAAAAAAGTTGAGTAATAGATGCTAAATGTCTGAGTGAAATCCTAAAAAAATGACAATATTAAACAAAATTTGCAAAAATTTGACGTTATTACGATGTTACGTCCTGCGCATGTGCAAGATTGTAGATCGAGTAACGGCATAATTTCAGTTGGTTTTTGACGACAATTTTAAAAATTGTCAAAACATGTACAATCTTGCACATGCGCAGGACGTAACATCGTAATAACGTCAAATTTTTGCAAATTTTGTTTAATATTGTCATTTTTTTAGGATTTCACTCAGACATTTAGCATCTATTACTAAGCGTGAGGCGCGGGCTGAAAAGGAAATTAACACGATATCCAGACGATGACGAACCAGCAAATAACAGCAGAGACTTTCACCAAACTGATCAAACAAACAAAAGACAAACCAAGAGCTGAAAGAGAATGGCGAAGAGTGGTGAGAGGCCCTTCAGACCAGTATGGACTCAGATATGGGAAGGTCTATCGATTAACTCCGATAACGAAACCATGGCATGTGGAGACTGGCACACCGTGTATTACCGACAAAGGCGTACCTGAGTGAGGATGATGGGGAATGCAAATTTCGACAAACTGTCCCTTTTGCACAGCGACAGAAGACATGTTCATGCAGGTTCCATGCACTGACAGAATGTACGTACGAGGGTGATCAAACGGAGATCCTGATTGAGAAAATTGTGGGACGGAAAGTGGAAATCAACATGAAGACCATCGTCTTTTCGGAAGGACTTCCGACCAGAAAAGAAGAGAGCAAACCAGGCGGTGTGCGCACTACGCTCCGCGGAATTATGGGTAGTTGTATTTCCTGCTTCGAGAGAAGATGGCGGCATTTTAATGAAAATATGGTAAGTTTGGACGTATATTCTCGTTATGTTTCTTTGATATTTATTCTTTTAATTCAACTTTTAATAAAGTTTAATAGTTATAGTGTTCATTATTGTATTTTGTTTATTGTGTTTGGCGAAAGCGAGTATAAAACATCGTGTACACGTGTAGCATGCTATTCTGACGTTTGACGAGTCATTTTATATCACTATTTGTTCTTGCTATGTTGAGTTCATGGAGGACATTTTTTATTCCAATTGTGCTGAAATAGTTATAAGAATATGTGATGAAAGACTGAGACTGAACGCGCCCCAACGCGCCCCACGTTTTGACAGTGAATTTCTATCCAAAAGTTATTGAATTTTATAGGAAGATGTGTCAGTAGCAGGAAAGAGATCGTGTGTTCCTGAAGGCAATACCCCCGGAAAACCGCCTGCCAACAGAATCAGAAGCTTCTCGTAAGAGACGTTTGTTTGGGAAAGATAATATCAGTTCAGAAAAGTCATCCTGTCCAAAATGGACAACTTCCGAATATTCTGCTATTGTCCAGTATATATGTCTTTACTGGGAAGATGCCCACAGAAACAAGTGGCCAATAACAATGGTTTTTAGATTTCTACAATTTATAAACATGGTTTTACTATTTTTATTATATAAAATGCAGTGTTTTATTTTTCCGCCACTAATAAAAATGATAATCGCACTTGTGCAATTATTTTTGAGAATCTCACCTGACAATTATCGCTGAATCAGCATTAGAGTTTACTGATATTTTGCAAGGCAAAAGAAGGCAAATAGGACATTTTTTATATAATAAACACAACATGGACGCTTGGAAATACGAAATTTATTTTTCGTGTTGAATACTCAAAATAAATTTCATATTTCTACACATCCATGTACGGTATTATTCTCCATATCCTGCATGTTATACCTAGAAAATTAAATGCCTTATTGCTTTAATAAAGTTAAATGTACATAGCTTTGTGGTGTTTAGCACTGACAGATTATAGAGATACAGAAGGTTGTAACCATTTTACTTCACTTTCTTGCTAGCTACAAAAACATCGTTATGCCACATTCCGTGCTTTGTATTTTCTAAAGTACTGAAACGGATGTGCTTTACTGAAACATCCAAAGATTTCATAATGGGCTTCAATTCCTTCAAATGATTTGTTAGTTCTCTTGCAATATATCCTACTTTATTGTAATTATCTGAAGCCATGAGATAAACAGCAATTGCATTGCTGTCGTTCACATTTTCTGGCTCCTCAACAAGTTTGGCAAAGACAGGTCGGTTGTGCTCATGAAGGTATGTGTATGCCTCTTCAAGTGCATCTTGCCGACTAGTCCAAAAACATGTTCCCATCACTTTAAAGGGTAGTGTATGCTCTCCACTGTAACCATCAGTTTCTTCACCAACATTCCAAACTTGCACTCTTGCAACTGACTGTATGGTAATCACACATTCCATCATTTCCATTTTGAACAAAACCTGCAATATAAAGAATACATGAATATTGTTGTACATATAACCTTTTTTGTTGTTATTATAATAAATGTAAACAATTAGAAACTGGTTGAAATTAGGTGGGTGGGGGGTATAACCCATTCCCCAATTTAGGCTTATTGCTGATACCTTAGGAACTGGCTTAGTTTTGGCCCAATTTTACAGTTTGAGCTTCCTACGACCCTTTGTGAACATATATCATAGCTAATGCTGACATTATGCTAAAGGCTAACCTGAGTACAGACTTCATCTTGTCTGGGAAATAGAACCCCTCTTACCTTTTGGCATCCAAACGCAAGTAGGTCAGAATCTTCACTGATGGCAACATCTACTTGTCCGTTTTTTCATAAGATATGCAATTTGTGCATCTGCTTCATACGGGGCAACAATATAATCGATACTTCTATCACGACACAACTAAAACAATACAAACATACAGGCATGTAAATTTGATCATTATTTATAAAATAAAGTCTTCACAATTTTATATTACATCTACATTAAATGTTAACACCGAAGAGTTTTAGTAGCTAGAGTATTTCACTAGACTATAGTGACACTTACTCTGATAAATTCAGTTGTTATGGCGTATGTTATGCGAGTTGCTCCGGCCAATAGTTTGTTCGCTGCCACTACTTCACCTTCTTTTCGAAGCTCAGTTGCTTTTGCTCGGATTTCCTCTCGGCGTCTATACATTGATATTTATATAAAAGCAAAAACGTGGGATAAATATTGTTATATTAACACTAAACGTTGACCACCGTGTGTGCTGTTGCATTCAAGCAGTCTGATTAAAATCGATATGCGAAGTAATTTACATAATTATTAAAAAGTTGCGTCGACAAAGACGATACTCACCTTGCCCTTTTTACACGTTCAAGTTCTTTCGCTGGCAATCTTAATCCATCAAATAACTACATACGGTTTGATTTCGTTTCTTTCAAGAAGATCGACGTATGAATTAAGAAGATCAAGTAATCTAAAATTAAACGTCTTTTCAAAATAATTTTATAATTTTCTGAACAGATCAATATAAACAAATAACTCATTGTATACTGAAATATATACCTTCTTTCGTCGCCATTTCGACTCATGCTTATTGATAGCGCTCTATGCAACAAACACGAAGCATCCACTGCAGCAGTTTGTCCTTTAAACTCTTAAGGTTTGCTTTTCGTGTGACCTCCCGCAAGAAAGGTAATAAAGTTCCTTCGCTATGGAGCTGTTCTATATTCGGCGTATCATGGAAATGAGAAATTTTGTGTTTTTACCCATAATTCCGCGGAGCGTAGTGCGCACACCGCCTGAGAGCAAACTAACAAGGTTCCTCATTGAAACCACCATTGGTACAATTTGGAAAACCAGAAACAGGAAAATTTGGGGGATAAACACCAAAAATATAAACTTGTCCAATACACTTAAAACACGAACACGCAACAGAATAAATAGCGACGTGCAGAACAATCAGCGAGCCCGACTCCGCGATATAACAAACAATAAATAAAGTTGAAATTTTGATATAAATAAACAGCAATAAGAATAAGTAACTAGACAAACGTTGTAAATAGGTTCTACGGGAATAAAGAGTTTTTTAAAGATAAAAAAAACACCTCTGACTACCTTATCCAGCCCGTGGTTGGAGGCAGAGTCCTTTGTCTTCTCGGGAAATTTAGTGGAAAACAAAGGATTTTTTTGTCTACTAATTTTCCCGTGCATGTGAATGAAGAAATCCTTTGTGTTCTACTAAATTTCCCGCATGAATATCATAGGAATGAAGGAAATTTAGAAGACAGTGGAAAAATTTCCCTCTTGCATGAGCAATGAGGGAAATACGAGGTTTACATTCCCTCGGAGAACAAAAGAATCCGAGGTGTTCATGGTATTATTATTATTGTTCAACTAGTAGACATTGGTAAACTACTTGTAAAAGTGAGGTTTATCATCAGGCCTGACGAAAAGGGGAGTCAGCCTGGTCGTTGACTGGGGCCCATGGCAAAAGGGGCCCCATTTTTAACGAAACAAAATAATATATTATACATTTTATCATAACTGTGGAACGATAAATTCGGTTCTGTAATAATTAACAACTGAAGTTTTAGCATTAATCATTACATTTCATGCATGGATTCTCTAATGGCCTTACACTGTCGTGGACTCATGGGTCTCTATTCGCAGAACAGAAAACCCAATTACTCAAATGCCTTCAAGTAAGAAATCTAATCAAAATCAGTCTTCAAAGAACTACAGTCAACAGATTTGGTAGTGGGGAGTTTTTTGTCTTTGGTGCAAAGTTTTTAGTTGTAGACAATTAATATTTGTGAAGTCTGCTTGATCAAATAGGACAAAGACGACAATTTTTTTCAAACATATCCGCACCGGGGGAGGTAGGACCCCACAAATATGTTTTGACCAGGGGCCCAAAATTTATCTTGGCGGCCATGTTTATCATTGTAAATTAATTATTAACATTCCGGTGTCATGTAAAGGCGGTGCGAGATTTCATTCTGGAATGAAAAATAAACGAATAACACATTTCTAGACGACAATTTGCAGCTAGAGAACGTCATATTGTTCAATATAAAAATAGAGCTCTTTTGTCGGCGACGTTATAAATTAAATGTGAATTAAATGCTTGTTTACTTGCGACCGCATCGATTATCGTTGCTAGTAATGCTTTTTCCCTTTTCTTTATGTTTTATATTTTTCGTCAAATTATCAATTTAGGGCACATGTTTAAGTGTACAAACGCAGAAATCGCTGAAAGAAACATGCCCGCTATCATGTTATTGATCGGCATCTTGAAATTTCATGACATTTCGCGCGATTTTCGATCCTGGGATAGAATTTTATCGTTCAATCCCTCTCTCCTCTGCAGAGGATTTTATCACTTTTTTTTGTATATATCAATATAACTAGAAGTTACTATCGCAAGGGAAGTGCTGCCTCGAAATCCAAGGCAGTTGTGATAGTTGCAAAATTGAAAAAATAAGTGGTGGGCTTATTGAAGTCAAAGTCGCAGCGGAGGTAATAGAGCTTCGTACCCATGCGGTTATAGTTCAGGTAATACCAGAGTAGTGTGTTCTATACATATATATGGAGTTCACAATGAGCTTGCTGGACCATAGGTACGTACCAACTAACTCTGGGGCACTCTGGGATACGTTAGACATCTACTGTATCTGGGGTAAGACATTCATTATGCACAGCCAGGGCCCCGCATGTGTAACCGTTCTCAACATCTATTCACAATATAGTAGTTCATGAACATGTGTAATATCAAACAGATGTAAGTTGAACAGTTGCATAAAAATCAAGTGCAGTTGAACATAAAGATAAAATAGTTCAAGTATACAGTAACATAATTCTCTGTACAAGGCTTGCATAAAAATGCAGTTCAATATGAACACAAAAAGTTGACATTATAACAGTTGATAAACTAAGTTAATCAGAATTTGTTTTGCATAAAAATACAGTTCAATATGAACACAAAAAGTTGACATTATAACAGTTGATAAACTAAGTTAATCAGAATTTGTTTTGCATAAAAATACAGTTCAATATGAACACAAAAAGTTGACATTATAACAGTTGATAAACTAAGTTAATCAGAATTTGTTTTGCATAAAAATACAGTTCAATATGAACACAAAAAGTTGACATTATAACAGTTGATAAACTAAGTTGATCAGAATTTGTTTTGCATAAAAATGCAGTTCAATATGAACACAAAACGTTGTCATTATAACAGTTGATAAACTAAGTTAATCAAAATTTGTTTCTATACGGTAATCATATGGCGCGTTTATAATGTCAAAATTCAATGTGACCATTCGAACGCCATACATCTAATTCGAACAACATTTATTTGAAACGAGAAAGCCTCGCGACTATAAATTTTCCATTCAAGCGACACGTTTGCCAAATCGAACTTCACGTTTGTAATATTTGCGGCTGACTCATCTAGCGGTCGTCGAATCGAACTAACGAACGGGAAATGCGGGATCATCGTTGTCAAAAACATTGATGTTAACCTTCAATTTAGACGCTGTATTTTCATAATTCGTTACAGCATAATTTTATGTTTATAAACCAATCTTCATTCACCATTTGCTGGTACACATGTGTCGAATGCACTTACATATATTAATCCTTGATTACTCCTAGTAAAGTACTGAAGCCGTCGATTAAGGACGATACAAATAAGAAACATACAGGGAGAAATATCGGGTAATCGGGATTCTTGTCCACAGGCTCTACAGTGCACAGGCTTTAAATTTCAGAAGTAGACAAAAAAGACAACTGACAACGTGTTAGCTTCGGAAGTAGACAAAGAAGCACTGATCGAAAACAACTGACAATGTGTTAGCGGGACATGCGCACGATCTAACATCTCGATAAATCGACGGCAAAAATTTTACAAATCGATCGAAATTCTGGTCGGATATACATAGCTCGGCAAAGGGACTGGCACGAGTTAACACGAAACGTCAAGAATAGTGGAGGGCAGCAAATATATAATATATCAATAATAATATATCAATATTAATATATAATATATCAATAATAATATATCAATATAAATATATCTTATTCACTTCCACACGCAAAAAATCGTAAATAGGAATCAGCCTTTATAAGTATTTTACAGTTGCTTACAGATGACGTTATTGTCGATGTTTATCTGAGTCAATAGAATATGTGCGCTAGCCTCCTCCGCAGGCAAATCTGTGGCTTCTTTTTCCCGAGTCAAACATTGCTCGTACTAAAGGTGTGCAAACTCCGGTTTTTCAGCACCGGCTCCGGTTGCTTTACAGTCCGGCTTCGACTCCGGCTCAAACTAGTTCCCAGGCTCTTCTCCACGTAAAACAGCGAGAAAACGGGGTGTCTTATCTAATATCAGCGCAATGAAAACGTTTCTACGTGGGTTGGATTTTTGATATAATAATCCCATATGTTCGATGAAGGACCATCAGAACGTTTTCTTTTCCCAGATCCAGAAGCCTCCGGCTCCATATTCACAATAAGAACAACAGCTTTTCAAGATAAATTTCAAAATGACCGATGACGATTGACGACAACTTTACGAGACAAACAACTTTGTTTTGCCAGTAAATGCTGTCTGGTGAAACAAGACAAATGTCTACTGTAATGTTCTCAATTTGCATTGTATTAAAAGGGGCAGGTGAGCCAGAAAGGTGTCATACAATCGCGCTATGTGTCATTGTGTCCGGTTCCGCGGTTTTATATTTCCTTATTCATTATCTGCTGTCAACTACGCTCGTCAACACTGTCGAAGGTTTATTTTAAAATAGACTTTTGCCAAGTAAAATCACGTTTGCAAATTTCATATGTCAAACGGTTTATACTTATAGTTTTGGTCATTTAGATAGATTATAATATTAGATTTTTCGTTGTTTTTGGCGTTGTTTTTCACAATAGCCGGAGATAGCCGGAGCCCAAAGCCCAAATCCAAACTCCGGCCTCCGGCTTGTCGGACTGAAAAACGCTGAAAAACGCCGGAGCTCCGGCGTAACTCCGGCGCCCAGCACTAGCTCGTACAGCCTTGGAAGCGATTTGACTAGGGAAAAAGAAGCCACAGAGTTGCCTGCGGAGGAGGCTATATGTGCGCAACGTTGTTGAGGTCGACCGCGCTAACACACACTGAGTTAAATTGAGAACACTGTTTTGGAATATACAGACAGACATACATATTATTTTGTAGCAACTGGTGGTTGGTTACTGGCCTAACTCTCAGGTCCGAATATTATTGGATAATATAATTTGAGACGTCTAATAATATAAATAACGTCTGTCTAGTGTCTATCGTCTAATAACGTCTGTGGCGTTTATTCAGCCTTAAACGTTTCGAGTTTTCGACATGTAGAACTTATCGTTTCTACGAGAGGAAGTTTTGCCGGTTTTGGTGAACACGAGCCAGAAGGGTTGCGCGCAATATAAACAGCGCAGGTTATAAAGACGCAATATACAGCGCAGTTAAAGACGATTTTGCGCAATTAAAGGAAGTTACCAGTTCCACACCCTTTAAACTACAACCACGTCTGGTTATTTACGAAAACTGTTGCTACCAATCGTTAGATTATTATCTAATGATTGGTAGGTATAAAACTAGAGTGCTGCGTAGACAGTCTTTTGGATATATGGCAAAGTGAAAAGGTTTTTATTGACGAAATACTGATGGTGGGTATATTGTCTATAAAATAGAACATTAGCTAACCTGCGCAATAACTGCATAGCAGTGCCAGGACAGCAAGATGCATCTTTGTTTGGAGTTTTCTTATGCTTGATTCTTCCGCGTATTCGTTGTGAGTTTGTCACTGCGGTACAATGGTCACAAGTGAAAATATCTGTGCTTTTATGACAGCAAGATAGTGGGTGTTGATTGTCCCACGAGGGTTGGTGTTGACATGCTGACAGCATTCACAACATGAGTCGTGGAAGTTAAATTGCCGCTAATTAAGGATCAACCAATTGAATATGACCAAATATGACATCAAATGGTTCAAATGGATAACATAAATACATTGTCAATCCCTGTTGACCTTACGGAATACTGTATACGCGGCCTCCTCTAACAGTGAAAGATATTTATAAAAATCTATGGCATTCCCTTGTCAACTTATTAAAACTATCTTGGCGACCTTTTAACGAACATGGGACACGATTAACATTAGACTTCCTATATACTTCCTACATATTTGGGCAGTATTCCAACCTTTTCGATTTGTATTTCAACCCTGTCTACGCAACACAACACGTAATACTCATACAAACCAAGCCCTACGACCAAGCAATGTTCGTATGACAACCGCTGTGCTATGAACCTATACTGTAGCTGCGTCACAGACACCGTGATTCTTGGGTGGGCCACTCAACACCAACTGAAGATTAACAGAAGTGACAACTCGTCAGCTTTTTGCCTTTCTTTACTTCGTTCAAACAAACACGAAGCGCTCCCAAAGTTCACAGATTTAGCGGTTTTTATAGTACTAGTCTACATCGCAAAGTACTATTTAGTCGTAATTTCTAGAACTGAATTGTGTTACTTGCATGGTTACACAGGCTTTATTTACAGTAAAACGTGTCAGTTGTTTGGATAATGCCTTTAAGTGTTTGGATATTAACGAAATAACGCAACAACAGAGTGTATGCGAAGAAAACAGAAAGAGTAAAAAGGGAGTAGTCCCAAGATAGCCCACGGATGATTATATATGGAGATATCCCAAAAGAAGAGCATGTGGAGGAGACGATATTAAAACAGAAAGTATAATGTTCTACATGCCTGAACCAAGAACACCATATCATATGTCGTTCTAAACAAAGGGCTTCCCCTCCTGATAAATCGTTAGAACATGCTGTTCAATCGAGTCGGAAATCAATGCCAATTATTTATATTCCTGATAAAGATACGTTACGTTGAATGGTAGGAGGTAAGGGGAATTTCGTTTGGCTATATCTTGATCGACTTATAAAGAAATATTTTGAAACCAATTTATGGTGTGTAATGTCATATTCGGTTTGTCACCATTTTAGATTGATTGCACCAGAGTGTAATTTGTTGAAGAATTAATCGCGGCAATATCCTACAGTTGAGGGAAAGGACTTGGATTGTCGTCGGATGAGTTTCACTAAATTATTTTAGAATAGGAACACTCTCCTCCGCAGAGGCTTCTTGCGCTTTTTTAGAGTTCGGGTAATACTATAGGTGGACTATTATAACTCTAAAAAAGCGCAAGAAGCCTCTGCGGAGGAGAGTGGAATAGGAATATTGGCTAATTTAATGGTCACACAAAACTATTTTCAGCATGCGAGATTACACACCTGACACCACTAGCTATAGGTAAAAGGTATTTTAATTTGGCATTTCTCGGAAAATTCAACTGGCTATGGTGGTTTCCGCGCAAGGTACACTCATGGCTTTGTAGATCACAAGCCGTTGAGCGGGCTTTTAGCTCTTTCTGCAGTTGTATTTGTCTGGGCGAGTCCGTGGTGTTCTTTACTATCTTTTAATTATGGCTCTTTGTAGCTATAAACTGTCACATTCCTATTGAACCACAGTGGGGGCGTGTGTCTGTATGCGGTACATCTGTTGGTCTGTATTGAGTATCTAAGTAAACCTCGCCTCTTTGGCTTTGTTTACTTTATTATTATACGTAAGACTTCTTGATGATATGTACTTTATAGAGCAGTGTGCTATATCCCACATCCTGTCTTTTAGATCGTGTATGCTCATGACAGGAGACTCCAAGATGGGATGTAATTTAATACAGGAAGAGATTATGAAGTGGGAAAAGATGAAAATTAAAATGTCAAATGTCTGAGATGTGTGCTTGAGTGTTATCAGTTACTGTTACGCGCAGTGACCCTACATCTATCGGCTCCCAACGAAGTTTATGTTGCAACGAACCATCCAAGATAAAATGAAAATGGGATGTAATACGGGGAATAGAAGTGGGAAAGAGAAGTTGGCGCTCAAATATTCCTCAAATCTTCCTATCATTGACACAGCTGCATTTATTTTAGGGCTCTCAAGTTCTCAGCGAACTCCGTGTTACAACGAACATGAACACCTTGTCACCTTGAAGTCCAAGGTTGTTCTAGTGGTTGTTTTCAAATTTTCCTCTCCGTTTCCTTATCTCGCTGATAAATTACCAGCAACCTTTCCACTGCCATTGGCGCGGACATTATTTTCTATCGTTACCCCTCTAAACTTCAAAAGTGTTGACTATATGATTCCTCTGTTTCATTAGTTGCATTTAGGATGTGAAAAGACGCACCATAGTGAATGCCAAAACGTAGAAATATTATATTAATAGAACAACGATCAGCTAACTTTCAGTTAGCAGACGTTCAGTCATAGGTAGCCCAAACACTGTTATATGCATACTCATTGCTGCCGACTCTCAGGGAGGCAGCACACTAATCTTGACTTTGGGTCCCTTTTTCTGTTTTTCGTGTCCAGATCTCTTCGATGTCTGTCCAGTTTTATGACGTTTTGTGACGTAGGTTTGAGTTTCGGATATTATTATTTGAAATATGATCGCTCGACCGCCAGATAAGTCGCTCGTTTCGAGTAAATGTTGTTCGAATTAGATGTATATGGCGTTCAAATGGTCATATTGAATTTTGACATTATAAACGCGCTATATGATCACCATATTATTTTAATATTAGATATATGATCGGCTTCATACGTGGTTTAGATTGTTATCGAGTGGAACACGGCAACAAACGACAGTGAGAAGCCACAGAGTTGCCTGCGGAGAAGGCGGCTAGAGACACTATAACCTCAATGTTTTTGACAACGGTGATTTCCATATGTTATTTTAATATTAAAATGGTATTTCCGTTCGTTTATTCGATTTGAAATATGACCGCACGACCGCCAGATAACTCCGACGTTCAATTCAGCAAATATTACAAACGTGAAGTTCGATTTGACTACAGCGTTGCTTGAATGGAACATTTATAACTTCGAGAGGCTTGCTCTTTCGAGTAAATGTTGTTCGAATTAGATGTATGGTCATATTGAATTTTGACATTACAAACGCGCCATAATAATAATCTTTAAGGCCAAATAAAAAAAATTAGTTGGTTAGCATCCCCCGCCCGACCATAGGAAACGTCCCGACCTCTTCACTTGAAATTATCCAAATGTAAAATATTTTGCTGAATTTCGAGCGCAAGTGCGCGTTTTACAAGCTTCACGAGCCGTTCCGAACCTTAACATTTGTCTACAATGGATATTCAGTGTTGATATTAAGACTTGGTTCTCTTAGAATTGTTGCAGTTTATTCACCTATAATGAAATCAAATTAAAGATCAGAAATAGCAATGCCAGTGGCTTGGTCTAATAGTTGTGAGCACGGTGGAGCGATAAGCTGCCACAGGTTATATGCTCCCTCACCCCCAGATTCCCGTCTTTCTGAAGGTACATAAAAATAAAAATTAAAAATAAAAACCGCCCGCCCTACCATAACATTTTTGAGAAAAGGATGCTAACCAACTAATTTTTTTTACTTGACTTAATCCATAACAAACACCAATATTGGTATATAGGAAACTTACAAAGACATAAATATTAACGTACATGTAACTATAAGGCTATATGATCGCCCTATAGCTTGATACGTTATATTTATTTGATCCTCTATGCATGCTATAAGTATAGAAAATTTCTAGCATCATTCTGCTGGCATGCCTGATCCTGAACACTGCTCCAACCTCGTACGTACTGCATGAAAAAATGGATTTACTAAAATTTACAATATGAGCAAATAACATGGAGCAAACGTATTTACCATAGGAGTAAACTTGGTAAATGCCGTATTTACTCACTTTTGAACAAATATGAAGCAAATGTGGCATTTACCATGTTTACTCCTTTAGTAAATATGACATTTGAATAAATTTGCTCCATATTTGCGCAGTTGTAAATTTGAGTAAATCCATTTTTTCATGCAGCACTGCTCCTGTGTCAGTCCAGAGGCAGCATTTCACTTCTGATAATAACTCCTAGTATAGAGTCTATATGCGCGGTGCGAATTCACAAAATCAATATGTAACTTGTTTGTAGACCACTGATGAAGCTGAACTCTGTTTCAAAATATATTTTCGTCAAATATATTTACTTTACGTTAGCCCCTGTGGCGTTCAGCTCGCTAAACCCTCGGCGCCTGAGTATTGTTAGCACTGATGAAATGCGGCGGCCAAAATCTCGAGAGACAAAAGAAAACTTGCTAGTTGCTACCAAATTAAAACTCTTCGTTGCTCAAGCAGAGGGAGGGTGACCCTACTTTCAGCCTGGGTCACACACTACCTCCGTGTAAACAGGCTCAATAAAACCAGTTCTTTTCAGTACCGCCATTCACCATGGTGGATACGGTTTTTCCTAGAAAACTGAATCATATCTGATTAGTCATTCTGTCTTTATAATTTCTCGAGTACTATGTCCTGGAATAGACTATGGTCATATATGGTCAAAACTATTGTCTATATAGCCACGCTTATAGTTCCTCTGATTCATTGTATATTATAGTATTATACGTACTGAGCTCAGTGAGAGATTTTATCACGTACTGAGTCGGAGTAACGGAAACAACAATTAAACTAGAAGTTATACTATCGCAAGGGAAGCAATGTATCCTAATTTTTTAGTAAAATTTCCAAAATGAATCCTGAGATTGATTATATAAATTGTAACAGTCATACTGCAGTATGTACACATTTTATTCAATTATTTTAATTATATTTAAATACAGCAGACTTAAATTACTAATAACTATCTGAATATAATTGGCAAGGCTTTTGACTGCATATATACAATATACGCGACATACATTATAACAATATTTATAGTTGATGTTTAGTAAACAAATTTTTGATAAATCAGTAAAAAATTATTGTTTTGTTTGGAAGATAATATATAATAAATAAGACAATAACATTTGTTGACGTTATTGATACGCGTGTGATACGCGTATTAGACACGTATATATGATAAGCGTGTTACAACTGTCATAATGTTATACGCGTATGCATATCACAAAACAATACAGTTTCCGCACGAAATTATATGGGCCGTAATGCAGTCGTGTTATTTTTTAAACTCTGAAACACAATCATAAACTATAGCAGCTGATTTTGTGCCAAAAATGTTGACCGGCACACAAGTATTATAATTTTTGAATTACTCAATCATGTAAAGTCAGCAGTGTGAGGAAGAAAAGGCAAATAAAGGTAAGTAAATTCGTTACATAAACAAATCGCAAACCTTAATCACGTACTGAAAACCAAGCTTAACTCCTGGACTTTGAGTGACGAAGGGCTTTCGCTCGAAAGTTTGAATAGACCTACTATATACAGTTTATTTATTTATTTATTTATTTAATGTTATTTATACACGGTAGGCTTATCAGCTATATTATAATAAAATATTTAAAATTAAAAAGCTGTTTTTCAAAGGGCCGTGTATCTAATTAACTAATAGTTACTAACTAATTAATTTCACCAACTAACTAACTAACTAACTAACTATATTACTTACAATTCAATAGGTTAAAATAATAAAACCATGCAACAATACAAATATAGAACTCTTGCTAAAAAAAACTAACTATATACAAGTTAAGATAATTTTAATGAAAATTAATTTAATTTACTGAATTCCAGATCATGGCACCTCGATAACTAAAACTTTTTTTCATAGCATTAGTATTCGGTTTGGGTAAGGACAGCTTCTTATTATTACTTCTCAAATCATAACAGTCCCGGTTTACCAACTCAAATAAATTACTTAAATTTGATTTTCCACTGACGCATTTATCAACTAGGGACAATAATTGCTCATCCCCTGCGACACTGCAATGTTTTCCATCCTAATTTGGACAAAGTAACAGTGGCTGATGAGTAATAGCTGTCACCAGTAATAATGCGAGCTGCTCTATTCTGTAACTTTTGTAATTTATCTTTTAATTCACCTGAGCAGTTGTCCCAAACAAGGGAACAGTAATCAAAGTGAGGTAGGACTAGAGCTTGATATAATTTCTTTATACTATCCTTACTGACTACATCTTTAGCTCTTCGTAGGATTCCTATTCCTTTTGATATTTTTTTGGATACATGATCAACATGGGTTCTCCATGTTATTTTTTCATCAATAAAAACAGTACACATTATTTCGTCAGTGCAGTCAACCTTTAAAGTGCCTACGAACGGAAAATTAAGTTTGTTTTATTAAAATGAACTCCAAAAATAATTAGGAATTGTACGAATGATATGAAAGAGCTCTAAATTAGTTAGAAAATCAAGCATATATTTGGAAACTAGCGATAATCTGTAAAGTTTTAGAGGGAAATAATGACCTGTGAAAATTCGTACGGACAGAAATTAACGCGGACAGAAATTAACCCTTTTAATTTGTTGCCAGGGTCTAATTAATCATTTATTTACTTGTTAGTTGTAATGTATAACTGATGTGGGATTCTACGATGTTACCGTAAATCCCAACAATGTTAATTTCGATTAAATTGACAATGATTACGTGTATTCAGTGAACTATTCTATGAGCCCGCGGTGAAAGCTATAATGTTTGATTTACATGAAGTATAACGTATATCGAATAATTACCATCTAGCGCTTTAATGCTTGAAGTAAATAAATTTACCTTTGTCAACAGAGGAGGTTGGACCCAGTGAACTCTATATATGGAACGCTAACTCCCAGTCATAAGTCGGGTAAAAAGTGAGGCAAGGTTTCAGGCCCCCACGCGGTTTGCAGGTACATTTTGAATTTTTTATTTTTGGATGTTAGAACAGTTAGATTATCCGCTCTTTTTAAGAAAACTACGTTCGCTAGCCGGATACGCTGTACGCATATTGTAAACACATAATTTATCTTTGTTTTAATATATATTGTAGCTTTGGGAGTTGATTATTTCTCAAGAAAATGTTCGTCGAAGACAGCCGAAAGTTCGTGTTTTTTTTTTACAAGATGGTATCCGTGACGAAAAATTATATTTTTGGGCATGTTTCGGTTGCCAGCTTTTAAAGAAAACTAAGTTAGCTACAGGGATAAAGCTTGTACGTATATTGTTAATAGATAATTTATCTTTCCTTTAATATATTCTATAGCTTTGGGGGTGGTTTATTTCTGAAGAAAACGTTTGCCAAACATAGGCGAAAGTTTGTGTTTTTGTTTTGAAGATGGCGTGCGTATTACGAAGTCAGTTACTGAGCGATTCACCAGTTCAAGCATGGATAGTGAAATAAATTAATTTTACTAGCTATCCATGGTTCAAGTAATTTATTTACCAAAAATATTATAAGGTCTACAACTACAAAAACGTTTACCTTGAAGCAGAGACTGAATATATCAGGGCCTAAAATCTACCTGCAAACCGCGTACGGGGCCTGAAATCTACCTGCAAACCGCGTAGGGGCCTGGAACTTTTTGCCTCACTTTTGCTTTACGAGTTATCGTTCCAGTTATATATATTGAGTTCACTGGTTGGACCATAGAGATCATATATATAAGACTAGAGGGGGCACTGGGGCCTGATTTCAGATATCCGCGGGGAACCAATTGAAGGCTGCCATCTTGGATAAATTGGGGGGCAAATTTACAAAGCCCGGATGAAACGTCTTGCTTCCAGACCTTTTTATTCACTTCGAGATCCTCGGTTTTGTTCTGTACTTGATTTTTTAAAATGAACCTTTATTTTTCCTGATGCATTTATAATTAAAGCAGACTGTCAGTGATTTTTTAGTAGGACTACGACGTAGATTTGTAACCGGCCAGATGGATTCGTCTTTTTCCGCTTCCCGAAAAAGGAAATCACAAACGGAAAACAGAAGAGAAACGTATTTTTCAGGTGATTATTAAAAGGTAACGTTTGAAATATTGAAAATACCTTACTAGCCTTAGTAATTAATGATTGAATTAAAAGGAATGAAGCAAAACCTGCAAATTATGGTAATTTTCTTCGCCGATTTGCAAAAAAACTGTCAATTTTGATGTTATTTTTTAAAATTTCTTTGTAATTTTACATGCACTTTATACAAAGTTTAATTCAGCTTTGCTGATTTCTTGTTCGTAACAGACTACAGTCTGTTGTATTTCCGTTGGAAATGGCAGTAGAACTATAGAAATAATTTACTACAGTGCAGTACTTGTAATGCCACTCGTATCAGTAAATATTGGAAGGCAGTTTCACATTGTAGGAGTTAACCTGGCTTTTGTTTATATAATTTGAAATTGTGTTTTATACTGTATCTTTGATACGAGCACGAGTAAAATAATTTCCAGCATATATATTTTTCTTTTTTAGGCTTCAGTCTAAATTTGATGTCAATGCAATAATTACTCGGATTACTCACTAAAGTTTAATACTTATATCTTATTGAATGGTTTGGCATATAATACGGCCGGGTATTTTACGAGTTTTTTTTTCCCCTCTAGTCTTATATATATGATCTCTATGGGTTGGACAGCAACGCGCAAAGGATCACGGTTAGCGGGCTTGTTTTTCCGCGCGGTTGTCATTTGTGCTTGGACCGTTTCGAAGGTAAGATCTCCAGAAGATAGACGCTTTTGATACTCAAGGATGTCAGGCTGGAATTTTTGCTGAAGAGAGCGTGATATACCTCTATTGTTGCGATTTTGCTTACGAATTCTCTTTCACTATGCCTAGTTCGCCATTTTAAAGTTTGAACGGGCATTTCTGTCAACATTTTAGTTTTCTAAATTCTGTCTGAGAGACGAAATATGTGTGTTTATATCGAGCGTTTATATACAGCGAATGTATATAAAACAAGTATGTTATTCAAAGTGAAACAAGTGTATTATTTTTAGTATTTTCAAATTAAATTGTATTCCTAAATAAAAATGGTAGGAAGTATCTGGACTCTAGTACTCTACTATAATATAAACATATGCACTTGTACATACTCTGGCTTAAAAAATGTGTTTATCATGAACAAGTATTATGATAGTCTTGTTTATAATTGGTATCTAATTGTGGTACATCCCCACCGCAGGTGATTTATATGTACCTGTAGTAATGTACCTCTATTTCTTAATTAAATGTTGCATAAATGCAGTGTATATGCCAAAAGTAATATTAAATGCACTTTATCAATTTGTTTTGAGATTGCATGACCAATGATTAATTACCAATCAATTCTGCAAGCAATACTTGCTCTAATCATGTCCTCTATGTATATATTACTTTGTTACTCTAAAATCCTCTTTTGAAAATCCTGAAGTGCAGATAATTCCTGCAATGTAGACTGGCACAATAATAGTATGCACTAGGAATTGAACCTAGTAGCCTTCAAGGCTCCAACCATAGCATACTGAAAAGGCCTTAGCCGCTTATAGCATGAAAAGCATTCCTGAGATAAGAATAACAATTAAGAATAACAATTATGTACAATAATTATAGTAAAGCAACATATACAAGTGTTGATACCAGATGTTGAATATACCAAATATTGATACCAAATGTTGATACTTTACTTACCAGTATACCTTTAGAAAGGCAAGCAAAATTATATTATGTTTCGTATAGATCTAGCAGCAAGTTATAGTAAACTATAGGCATAACTCATAAGCATAGAAAATAGAAATGGTGTCAGGAGAGGTAGATACTGCATGCAAAGTAGAACTATCCAAAATCTAAAAAGGAACTTCATAAAACCCAAACCAAATTTTCCCAAAGCCTATAAAACCCAAACCAATTTTTCCCAGGTGTTTGACAAATTGGTGGAGCATGATCCCTTTTTGTGCCATCAGATATATCAATCTATAAGCCTAGAAAAGAAACTAACCTCAAGAAGCAAAAATTCTTATGTTTACATATATTCAGATCCTCGAAGACAACCAGATACCATCCCAAAATCCAAATTTAAATATATAAAAATAGCCAAATAACAAACTTCACACGTTGAATATTCTTCTAAAACTCAGTTAACATTTACCCTAAAGAATAAAGCTAGGGACTTCCGAAATTCTTAAAAAAAATTAATTTTATAGGTGCAATGTCCCATCAATTGATCAAATACGAGGCGCCATCTCGGTAAAGGCTGAAATAACTGCGACCGATTCAAAGGCAAATAACATGAAAACGGTCGAGGGGTCAAGGGGGGTCGTTCGGATAGAATCAAAGATTAGACATTTGTTTAACTCATGCAAAAATTAGAGAAATCGAACCATGGGAATTCGAGATTTTTTACTTTGAATATTGTTGACAAACACGGACTCGGGTCATCACGTGGCGACGATGACCTACATAAATGATCAAAACAAGGTAGAAAAAAGACATTTACCTAACAAAATCCTGCAGATATCGATAGCCCAATAATAGTTTAAACAGTATCGCTGCCTTTTAAAAGGAAAATTTGAATAACAATAGTAAAATATTCGGTATTTCTGCGTCCAATGCAAATTTTTCAGCCGATCAACTTCGCGCAAACGATGAGAAAATAAAGCAGTTTCATTGGTCGAGATATGCACGTGACAGCTGTCCTCCTCTGCTTTGTACAGGAAGACAGAAGTCAATTTTGACGTGGTTTCAACCAAAACATGATGATGGAACACGGTACGGCGTAACCGGTATTATATATAATTTTAGCCGTTGAGTTGTGAAAATAATTTATTTTGCCTTTTGGTTATTTCGATCAAACTGAGAGAATTATTGTTATTCTGTTATCGAAGTTTCTTCATTTGTTTATAAATATTAATTTTTAGTAGTTTGACATCGACAGAAGAACAAAATCCAGCTGATGCAGCAGTGCATGGAAATGAAATCCGAGACGAGTCACATGCTGACGGGGGAAACATCTCAGTCAGCTGCCTTGTTGAAGCTAATACTTCAAAAACTAGAAGCGAAACGAGGTACACTTACTTAATAACTACAGTACTTTACTTCGAAAGATTAGAAACGTTGGTCACTAATTTATATTTTATTCAAAATGTTCTTCTTGTAATCTATTCTATGAATGTATTGGGTAATCGATATTTTCTGTTTTCTCAGAGACGATTTGTCACTGCTCGTGGAGCCTTATGAAAAATATCAACCACGAAATATCACATTTCCGAAGACCCAGTACAAGGAATTTAAACGATCATTTCAAAGTGGTTGGTTTGATCGTTTTCCGTGGCTTCACTATGATGCAGTGAATGATGCTGCATACTGCTTTACTTGTGCTAAAGCAGCATCTGAGAATATTATATCTTCATCGAAGGTTGAAAAGGCGTTTGTGACAGAAGGCTTCCGAAACTGGAAAAAAGCTTGTGAAAAAAATTGCGGATTTTACAAGCACGAAGAGTCTGATTGTCATGTAGAGGCTGGGGAGAGGTATCACTATGCAACTTCGAGTGAAGACGTGGCTGTATGTTGTCATCAAAATACGAGGAAGAAAAGAAATATAACCGTAAAATGTTATTACGAATTATATCTAACGTGCGATATCTAGGTATTCAATCTATCTATATTATTTTATTTTAACACTTGTTGGTAAAATTATTTAATATGTCTGATCGGCTTACAGATAAACAATATGAAACATGAACTGCATGTTAACTAAATGTGAAACATCACAGCTATTTAATATATTTCATCATCCCAATGTTAACTGAAAATGTACATCCTGCATTTTTTACTAGCAAGTCGCTGCCACTTAGAGGAAACTGGGACGAGGAATATGGATTAGAGCACAATTCAAATTTTCATCAAATGCTTTTAGTTAGAGCTGAAGAAGATCCAGAAGTATTAGAATGGTTGAAACGGAAGCAGTGCAAGTTTACGTCACCGGACATCCAAAACGAAATGCTAAAGGTCGTTGTACCTTCTAAACTACTTCTGTAAAGCGATTTGATTTTGTGAATTGAGGCTATCAAACAAGAGGCAGGTGTATATAACATTTGATCATAATAGTTTATTTTGTTTAGGTTCTAGCACTTGGGATACTAAGGGAAATTGCGTCCAACATCAGAAGTTCAGTATTTTACACATGCAGTTATGGCTGATGAGACCGCTGATGTGTCAAACAAGGAACAGCTTGTGATATGTATACGTTGGGTTGATAACAATCTTACAGCTCATGAAGAATTCATAGGAATGCACCCTATAGAGAGGACAACTGCCGATGTAATAGTCCAAGTTTTGAAGGTGCATAAATTCACATAAACATATTTCTATTTTTAGTTCAATTGAAGTTGCAATACCCTTTCATTGTATGAAGTGCATGTGTGAATTCTTCTTAGCACGATTGTACATATATCTTGTTTTAATTTTAGGATGTGCTGCTTAGAATGAATTTAAGAGTTAAGGATGCACGTGGGCAATGTTATGACGGTGCGGCAACAATGGCCGGAAGCAAAACTGGTGAGCAACTCAGTTCAAGTCACTGAACAACAAGATGCTTTTCACTCACTGCTATAATGGACACGCCTTAAATTTAGCTATCAAGGACACGTGTGTTAAAGTTCAGTGTCTGAAAGAAACGTTTGAAACAGTCCATGAAATCTGCAAGTTAGTGAAGAAATCACCTCAGCGGAATACCAAACTAACGGATCTTCGGGGACAGTCCGAAAATGAGTCAAAGAGTGTCCACTGCTTTTGTCCTACACGCTGGACGGTAAGAGGAGAGACATTGAAATCAGTAACTAGCAATCATCAAGAGCTTCTGGATCTTTGGAAGTGGTCACTTTCAGTTTTGAAAGACACAGAAATGAAGGCAAGAATAATCGGTGTCGAAACAGTGATGAAAAAAGTTTCGTTTTTCTTTGGTTGTTGCCTGGGGGAGTGTATTCTAAGGCAAACCGACAATCTAAGTAAGGCACTTCAAAACCCACTATTGTCTGCTGCTGAAGGCCAAGCCATTGCGGTGAATGTCATCGAAACATTACGTAAAGATCGAAATGATGAAAGATTTACAATGTTTTGGCAAACCTTGATAAAGAGAAAAGAATACTTTCCTAAAATAGAAGATCCTGTGCTGTCGAGAATACGAAGAGCTCCACAACGATTTGAAGATGGATCAGCTGGTCATTTTTTTCAAACACCAGAAGATTACTACAGAAAAATGTTCTTTGAAGCTTACGATAATGTGATAAACGGAATAGAAGCTCGATTTGATCAAAATGACTTCAAAGTCTATGCAAACTTACAGGAAGTAATCTTGAAGTCATTCAATGGAGAGGACAGCTGCACTGACGCTTTGGAAAAGATAGTCGCGATATACAAAGATGATTTTGATGAATTTAGCCTTGAAACACAACTTAAACTGCTTCCATCGTTGGCGCTAGATGCGGGCTATATACCTGGCAAAATCAATATTTTTGACGCAATAAAGATTTTCCAATCCTTAGAAGTCAGTAAAAGGATTCTATTGTCTGAAGTTTTGATATTGGCAAAACTTCTAATAGTTTCTCCAGCCACGAATGCTATTAGTGAAAGAAGTTTCTCAGCCTTAAAACGCTTGAAGACTTTCCTAAGATCCACAACCGGAGACAATCGCCTCAATCACCTTTAATGTTATTTAAAGTTATTTGGAAAATTAATAAGTTAAGTAATAGATTGAAACAGTTAAAATTAATCATGAAAGTGTTGTTAGACTTTACTCTTTAGTTATTATGTATCGTAATAAAACGAACAAAACCCGTATTACCGACTGCACTGCTTCACAACTTTTGATTTAAATCTCAAAATCTCTTGATATGTACCCTGCTCTGTTCTGCTTTAACAAATTTTCTTTGCTTTTTATGCTATAAATTTTGCTATAAATCTCGCCCCAGATTGCCAGAATGCGGGAAATACTGTTTCAGAGACCCTAGAATCCAAAATTTTCCAGGAGGGCATGCACCGGACCCCCCTAGATATCTCGCGTCTTCGACGCTCGCTACACGGCCCTTGGGATGCAAAAGATATGTTTCGTCTTCATCAAAACCGATCCGCCGCATGACGATCTGCACGATGTGTGAAAAGATTAAGGCTTTAGGTGTTGGTTATAATGTAATGATGTTATTAGTTACGTGTAGCAATGATTAACCGAGCTATTTGCCATGTAATTTTATACAATATAAATAACAAATGTTAGCGCGCGAAATTCTAATTGCGCTGAAGAATGGCTGCCTTCCGTCAAAGTGAAATTCCAGTATGCCGTACTGGCCCGTACATTCGCATTTATTCGCATTGTTTGGAGCATCGTAAAAACTGGTGCGCGTACAACACTTCGATAGATGGCTAGTACATGTGTAATTAGAGGGAAGAAGAAAACGCGATCTTAGTCAAGTCATTGTCTGAACTTCGAGACAGCAATGGGAATCAAGTTCCGTATCAAGGTTATGAAGATATGTGTCATCTTTTTTAACGCTATAGTAGTATTATATTATCCTATATGCACGCGCGCTACGCAAAATATAATACTGAGATTTCTAGAGTGATTGAGAATCCTTTTAGTATAGAAGCTCTTGTGCCAGAAAGATGTATCATCTTTTGCTGGCGCTATAGTATAATACTGAGATTTCTAGAGTGATTGAGAATCCTTTTAGTAGAAGCTCTTGTGCCAGAAAGATGTATCATCTTTTGCTGGCAGGTTATGAAGATGTGTCATCTTTTCTTAACCAGTGGAAGCTATAGGAGTCTTGCATTACTCTCTGTATAAACGCATTTCGTAAGCGCGCTAAGCCACATTGGCATGCGTAAAACAAACCACGTATTTAGCCTCGCCATTGACAGTCTTAAATAGTTAAGTATAGGTTATAATATATATTCGATGTTCGTGCGTTTAAATAGAGCATACATATTTACTGTAGAAAAATAAATGCATGTGTCAGAGATGTTAGGCGATTGTAACAGTTGTGGTTTCGCGACTGAAACTATTTAATATGACACGCGTCTGGTGTTATCGTCCACGTTTATCATATAACGCAGAGTGCAATTACAAATTTAACAAATAATAGAAAATTAACATATTTCTTGCTTGAGACATCTCAAAGTGTTAATTGGAAATGCGATAAGACCTACTGACATCCGGAGATTCCTGCATTCAATGCAGGCTTTGTGCTGCGTTTTTGACCGTGCAGATTGACCGTTTTTGACCGTTTTTCCCCTAAGAGAGAAAATCTTCAGCTTGGTGATGTAAAGGACAATTTGGAAGCCGAAAATGAACTAGACCGAACTCCAGAAATTGACAAAGCTAAGCACGACATGGTGGACTGTAAGGGCAACATCCTTTCTAAGAATACTCGATAATTATGCAGCAATTATGGAGTTATGGCGAAATTTGTCTTGATAAAGGGAAGTTATAGAGTCTGATGTGAAAGCACGCATAATAGGACGTGAAAGCCACTAGATGAAAACGTTTTCGCTATTCTTTCGATTAAATCTAGGGCAGCGATTATACTCCAATACAGATAATTTATCTAAAACGTCACATGGAACAAAACGCTATTTCGGGGCGACGAGTGGCACATTTGACAAAGGCGGTCCTGGATAATATACAAAATGGCGAGTCTTAATCTCTTCTCTATTTTATTGAAGTCAAAACAATTTGAATTCATAAAAGAGCCGAGTTTGACAAGGAAAAGACGTCGGGTATGAAGACGGCGAAGGACAACCAGCGTTCTCCGAAACTTCGAGGGATGATTTTAGAAGAATTTATTTTGCAGCTGTTGATCTTATGGTTAGCTCCATTAGTTAGGAAAGATTTGACTAACCGAGTTTTAAAACCTATGAAAAACGTGAATATATATATATATATATATATATATATATATATATATATATATATATATATATATATATATATATATATATATATATATATATATATATATATATATATATATATATATATATATATATATATATATATATATATATATATATGCTGAACTGAAAGCCTTTGGTTATGGCATGAGAAATATAAAGGCGATCTTAATATTATTTCCTCTTGGTTCTCTGCTCAATCGTTTATTTAGCACAATCCGCCTTGCCTGCGATGGGGTCGAGCAAGGATATACATATCTAGAATTATCATTGGTTATTGAGATAATCAGTGTATTTTTATTGAGATAATACTAGTATTATTAATGAATAATAGCCCAATTTTTAGCTTAAGTGGATAATTTATTTTTCATTATTAAAAGCTGTGCAAGAGCGAAAATTTTCTGTATAAATAAACTAGTAGAAGAGCAAGGTTTAGTATAAATAAAGTAGTAGCTACAAAAGCAGGTGAGTGAGGTTTCGTTTACAGCGTGTAATTCAGGCTGTGCACAGGCTAGGTTTCGATATACGAGAATTTTTAAACTTTAAAGCGTGAAGCGATTTTTCAAATTACCCGTGTATCACTATAGTATAAAGTTTATATTTTTAGTGAAACCTGACCCTCAGAACAAAAATGTCGGCAATTCAGTGCACGCAAGAACATGACCAAAATGTTGCACTCAATGTAAACACAATGGCTCCAATAGACAACAAAAGTAGTTGACAAAATACGAAGGAAGAAGCGTACTCTTTTGCTATCTTCCGCAACATCAAACAAGATTCGATAACTAGGTGTGTGATAACTACTGTATGTCATCAGACACAAAAATAGGTACGTAGTGCGTACATGCGTCTACATGAGTACAGCGATATACGCGGGAAAAGCGTAATCATACTGTACATGTACATATATTGCTTTTAAATTGTTATTGCAGCACATCAATCTACTCTTTCAGTTGAATGTTTATTTTTCAATATTAAAGGTGCCGTCCAGTCTGTTCTGCGCATGTCCACGTTTCTGTTTACATCGTTTGTTTACATACTGTATGCATTATATAAACATTGAACATGAAGTATTGCGGATTTTTTCACACGCTTCATGAGCTTTTCCGCCTAAAAAGCGTGTTATAAGAAGCTGTTCTATTCCTAAATGTGGATAATATATCACTCGTGCCTTCGCCACCTTTGACGAATACTCGCTTTCGAACTGTCGCAAATCTATTCCCTTAAAGTTTGTTGACATATGGGGTCCCCAACGTTTGAAATGTCACACATGCGCAGAACGGATTGGACTGCACCTTTAATCAAAACTAAATAAAAGGTACAAATGAAAGTTACAAGTTAAAACACACAGTATTAACATCAATAAAAAAAATTCCATACTAGTATATTGAAACACGGTATAACTGAACAGAATAACATAAAGCCCCGTATAGACGATGTATTTATCTTCAATATTTAAAGTAAAATCACCAAAGGGAGATGTCAGTTAAGCTAGTTAAGTCTTAACTCCAATGTCCAAAACAATCATGTCAATGTTGTCGCACGTAACTTGATAGATGGTTTTAGAACCAAGCAAAGCAATTACTATATCAGTTTCAGAATCTAGGTTACAGTGCGTCAAGATACTGTGCAAGGAATGGCGATTAAAAATGGTTGAACGAAACTTTTGGCCATTAGGCCGTTCCAAAAAAAGTCTTGCGGTCCAATTTGACTTGCTGCATCAATTTACAGGCTTCACACTTCTATAGCTATTTTAGTTCCAGGCTTTTGTACTACTTTTTACGACAGGATACACAGATCAGGTTTCTTGTTGCACTTTGAACAACAAGAAATGTTGCCAGTACTTTTGATGTGGTTAACCAGGGCCGCCGAGAGCCAAGATAGGCCTAGGGGAAGGTGGGGTTATGGTTTTTCACGAGCCCTAAATGCCCTAGAAGCTTCATTCTATGTGTAGGATTTGCATGATGGTTATCGTTTCGGGCCCCTTATTCGGCCCAGGCCCTGGGGTAGTTGCCCCAGCTCTCGCCAGGCCTGTGGTTAACTGTTGAATGTTATCTTCAATCTCAATGAGTGGATGTTCAAAAGGAGTTGTTTCTTGCAAAGTGAACTCTTCTGATTTTCGGCTGTGTGTAATTATAGTTTTTACATCTGTAACTGTGCAATTTCAGCTTTGAAATTTGTTCTTTTGCATTTTTGACCAGTGAGGAGATCAGTCGGTTAATTCTGATTTAGATATATTAAATTCTGATGAGTATTGGAAATTTACTTGGTATGATCATGTCATTATAGGCAGGCTAATGGCCTGGCCATTAACCAGCCTAATGGCATGATCATTGTATATTTGTTGATTATGAAATGCTGTTCGTCAGTTTGGAGTCGCTTGAAGTTTTGAAGATTCACAAGGCTTTTACTTATCCCACAGATTCAAGTTTGCTGTGCTTTTCTGGCGAAATGCATACTGTCCTCACTGTTTTATTTATGCCTTTGCATTGTGCAGTGGAAGTATTGTTTATTTGAACCTGTTACATGTTTAACTTGCGAAAGTCCTTGCCTGTATCTTGATGTAAAGGCGTTTGGAGTTTTTATCTTTCTGGGTAAGATAACCTTGTAATTTATTGGATATCTTGGTAGGATGAAAATAATTCGATTTGTATTAAGGGACAGACTATCCTTTGCGCTTGATTTTACCATCAACGTTTGTGCCTTCCTGGACTTTAAGTCGATGAATGTACAAACTTCGATGGTAAAATAAAGAGCAAAGGACAGTCTGTCCGTTAATACAAATCGAATTCAGTACATCCTACCAAGATATCAAATAAATTACAAAGTTATCTTACCTTGAAAGATGAAAACTCCAAACGCCTTTACATCAAAATGCAGGCAACAGCAGTCATAAACTTCAAACCTCGGAACGAAGGTCAAAGAATGACTTTGGTAACGTGTTTGTGTCGAACTTCGTTTACAGTATATACCGATAATTCCCGACCTAAAACATCGTACATAACCATACCTACAACCGCGTCAATCACCGGTTTAACTCCGGTTCAACTTCGTACTCATGTTCACGTGATTTTGCACAAACATTGAAAAAATGTTGTCGATGGCTTAGCGTGCTACATGATTACTCCTGTAGACGCATATATATGAGACACTTCTCTTGCCGTTTTCGGTTATCGTTACCATGGCCTGAGATGGGAAGGATGGCACAGACTTTCATGTCTGAAACCAAGTAGTTAGAGCTGTTGGAATGGCGGGCTATAGGTTTGTCAGCATCATTGCATGTTCCTCATTCACGGAACGAAGTTGTTCAGCAAACCTGTCTGAAAGGCGTCGTCCAGTTTTACCGATGTAGGTTTTGGGGCATTTATCGCAAGAAATGCAATAAATGTTGGTGGACGTACATGAAAAAGTATAACGGATTGTCTGGTCGGATTCGGGGGCAGTAATAACTGTAGTGGGATTGAGGAAAGGACATGTATAGCAGCGGAGCGGCTGCAAGAAAATGTTCCCGCTGCATGTGCCGAGGGGTTTTGTTTAAGAGCACTATGTACTAAGGAATCACGGATGTTTATATTACGGCGAAAAGATATATCAAAGGGTTGTCGGTGAAAATGGCTGGCGTCTCAGGATCATTTTGTAAAATGCGAAAATTCCGATTGATAATATCTTTAACTTTAAAATTGAAAGGATGAAATGTTAGAACTAGAGGAATTTTGTTATTCGAAACTTGTTCCAAAGGTGGGACGAGAAAAGCTTTCTGAACGGCGAGGTCAAGAGTGTTTGTAGGGTAACCATGCACGTTGAACAAAAAATCTCATTTCCATATCATATCATGATATGGCAGACCTTCGTTTTGCCAATGTCGATAAGTGTTAGTGAAACAAACTCTTAACTAGTTAACTAGTATACATTACTGAATAATTCGGTAATCAGAAATCATCGAAAAAGAGATCGAAAAAACCAAGACCAAAGCGATCGTGCTCATGCGGCGCAATACGGTTTTTGAAGCATTTCAGTATTTTTCTGCAACGTTTAATTCCATATTGCAGTTGGTACAGACGGCCTTGAATTAGGTTCGAAGTAGGATCAGTTTTGGTAAGTAAAACTGCGATATATTCCTTGTTGTTTGCCCCCTAGTGATCCCACAATCCTTTGTAAACCGTGCGAAACCGGAAAAAAACTCGCTGTTATAGGGACGGACCGGACGGTTATGGTCAGACGTAGTCAGACGCATACAACGTGTCAACGTCTGAAATGCGTGTTCGTTTTAGAATGATGACGTAACGTTGATCGAATCAAATATATAAATTACTAACGCCACTAAATTGATTATTAGTAATATAGCAGAATCTGAGCACCAGAATACTTGTTATTTTATTCAAAAATTAAATTTGTCTGAATTATAAATGCGTCGTCTTAAACAAAGTCGCAATAATGTCGAAATACAACGATTGTGCGACGTATAAACCAATCCTTAGAAATCCTTTTCACTAATTCTCCCTTTCGTTGTATTTATGACGAAAAAAGGGTCATAACCAAGTATCTTCTCAGCAATTTTCACTGCGTTCAATCTCTTATCCACTCCAGTTTTCTCACTTAATTGTCTTGTGCACCTCATTTAATATTAATAGTAAAAAAACATTCCAGTTCGCGATACCATTTATATTTCCCTGCATGTAACTGGCCTCCTTATTCACATACTCAAGTTCTGAAAGGATCTGTCCCACGGTCTACAGGAAATTTAAAAGAAAATAGTGAATTTATTAAATATGAAGGAACCACAAGTTCCTCTTTTAACTTTTTCGAGATTATTATTTTTGCAAATAAAAAGGTAATGATAAAGTTTAACATGGAAACACATTTGCCTCTTCCGCAGACATCTTTTTCTTTTGCTAGCTTGATCGAGCCGAGCAATTCTGCGTGCAGGAAGGATCGGGATTCGGGAATGTGCAGGCTAGGGGCGGCTGTACACAGGTTAGCAATAGAGCTCTAGCAATCGTGAAAGATTTTTTTAGATTTTTAAATTGGGAAAAAAGATTTTTTAATTGAAACAAAAACCTTTCCCTAAACCGGAAACTCTTTCTTACGTTCTTCCTGTCATTCCCCCAAGTTATTTTACAGTTTTAGACTTCGTGCTTTGTTTCTTAGTGTTTTTAATAGCACACTGCTCCCAGTTGGCGCGGTAGCTCAACTGATAAAGGAATCCCGTCTCAACAGTGTAGGTTAATCATGTCGATAATATTATATATGTTGCTCATGGTACACGGATCGAAAATATACCGAGAGCCCATTTTAAAACACTGAATAAGACGCTTGGTAGCCGAAATATAGGATATAATATGAAAAGGAGAAATAAGAGAACTTCAATGTGTCGAAATATACCGTTAAGGTGGCTCGATAATCTAAATCATGAGAAATTGCATTTTTCCGCATAAAACGTTTTGTAATGCAGATCTGTGCTTTATTTTGGTTCATTGCATAGCTCGAGCGGTGGTATTGATTATTGAAACGTTTCACACTTATAGCATTTGTATATCTAGAGAAATTGTGTTTATGATAAGCGGCAAATTTATTCAAATTATTTTCTGGATTTATTTTAAACACGATTTCTCCACTCAGGTAAACGTTGAGGGTATAAAACTTTTCAGTAAATATTAAATAAGATCACTACTAGGGCTATGCAATGAACCACGATGAAGCTCAGATCTTCATTACTAAAACATTTTTATGCGGAAAAATACAATTTCTTATAATTTAGACTATCGAGCCACTTTAAGTAAGAGTACTCTATACGTATTCATGGACGACGTTTCGGACGATGTTTCCTTCTTCATGTCAGGCCCTTCTGGTCCTTCTTCAGGTCAGGCCCTTCTGGTCCTTCTTCAGGTCATGTGACCTGAAGAACGGGACACATTGTCCGAAACGTCGTCCATGACTATACGTATTGAAGTTCTTTTATTTCTCCTTTTCATATTATATCAAGTTCTTTTAAGAAATTAGAAGCTTTCGTATTTATGACAGCTTTGCCACAGTAAGAAGCATGATTTATAGTGGCAGTGATTTATCAGAAATTTGTTTACCAATCATCAACTACATGCTGTAGTCATAATGTATTATACCATGTGTATGCAGTCAAAAGCCTTGCCAATTATATTCAGATATAGTGATAGTCATTTGTAATTTAAGTCTGCTGTATTTAAATATAATTAAAAGAATTGAAAAAAATGTGTACATACTATAGTGGGTTCATTTTGGAAATTTTATCAAAAATTAGGCTTCTCATGACTTTTGAGGAAGCACTTCCCTTGCGATAGTAACTTCTAGTATTTATTCTTATTTCATCCGAACTATTATAGTACAGGGAAACTAAAATGTCAAATATTTATTTAATCACGCGGGGAAAACTAAACCCCAAATAAAGCCGAGTTTCAATGAAAAATATGTCAAATTTCACCTTAAAACTTTAGACATTACTTCTACAGCATAAACAAGTCTATATACGTCGAATTGGGTGGAAAAACAAATTTTTCACGATCACGATCTTTGAATACCAGGCTGACGTCAGTAGTTCTCAAAATTCTGTGACTCAATAAGAAATAATTATATAGACCTAAAATTTTAGGAATAATTATATCGACTAAGATTCATAACAATGATGTGCAAAAAATTGTAAAACGACTAGCTTTATAGGTTTCATAATTTAGATTTTAGAATTTTGATGACGTCACCTATACTTTATATGTACCAATCTCGTACCCGTCCTTGGTTGCCGTCGTAGATCTTAAGGTCTCTATTGTGTATGTACACGACTACATAGATAAGTCAACTTATCAGTACATGGATGTATGAATCAACTTTTTGATTTAATCCGATGATTGATGAGTTCCGACGATTGTAAAGATTGAGAAAATTATGTTTTCCTTTCACTAACCTTTCCATTGTACTTGGTCGTCCTCCATCCCCGATAAAGTCGTGTTGATACATGCTGATATGACTGATTGCAGGTGGTGTCTTAATAGCCTGCACTTTAAAAATCACAAAAATAAGGCGTTATCATGTACTAAAAGTAAATAAACGTCATATTCTATGAGTAGTTCTCACGAAATAATATCCTAACTATTTACCAAATCCTGCAACAAAAGATTGAGATATAATACTTTGATAAATGACTATAGCACAGACTAAGAACTAAAAATTAAAATTAAATAATCAATGTAAATTTCAAAATTTTGATCGGCATCATTAAACTCTAATCTGTCATGCGAGCGCCGGACAGCAAAAGCAATTTCGACGATAGATTATATTCAGGTAAACCCATGATTCTTTTCCAATTCACATGCACAGCCATTGCGACCAGATGTGTTGGTTGTCGGATCTCCCCAAAAAGTATCGTAGAATGGATGGCGACAGCTGGTGTCCTTTTCCTTTAAATTGTACCGGTGTTTATATAATTGTAATAGTCGTCCATTTTTATACGTCAGTCTGAGTGTTGACAAAGTGTTGAAGATTTTTTTAGAAAGTGTTCTGGTCATAAAGGTCCATAAAGAACATCTGTTACAGTTTGTTTTAAGGTTTTTTTGTTCGAGTTTCGTTTTTGAAAAGGGAAATGGCCGTACTGTATTGTTTTTGGGTGCACGCCATCCTTTAATTTTAGGCTTGATCTGCCAGCTGATAAACAAGTGCTCGTAACCACCCTGCCTGCACTACAGTACTGTGCTACTGAGAGATTTTCAGATATACAATTTTTTACGTTGAAATGTGATACATGATGTATTTTGGGCCGTGTTAAAATTTTGGGGAATTTTTCACATAACGTTTCTGGGCAGTATTTTTAGGAAGTTTAGCCAATTCTTAAAAGGCCTTCGTTGTACTGCTATTGTCACTGCTACAATACATGGCGATATTTAGTTATTATTTACAGAAAAAAGAAAATAGTTACTGTTCCATTTGTTTAGTCCTTTTGTAGTAGCAGTCCGGGGTTTTATTTCTGGGAAGTTATCTATAAATAAAAAGACATGCCAAAAGTTTAATAATTTCATGAACTCCATAAATCATCATCCTGGTACTTAAAATACGACTAGAAATACAAGAAAATAATGAGTCATTGTCAAGTCTTGGCAACCTCGTACCCAGTGAATTTTGCCTCCACGGTGGAAGGTCGGTGAAAATGGCCCAACGATCGATAGAGATTATGAAATTAGATAGATAGATTTTAATAAGAAAAATTACCTTGCAGCCGCAGAGGCTGAATTGCGTAATTTACAATGTTGTAATATACTAATATAATAGGAATTAAGAATATAAGAATCTAACATATGAAATAAATATATAACAAACTATATTAATAGTATAACTATATGTACAAGATGGTAAAAAGATAACACAGATGACTACACATAGAAGGAATAAACGTTTGTTTAAAACGATTTGTTTTGAATGTTGGCAAGCTGAACCTCCTATTACGGGGCCTGATTTCAGTCATCCGCGGGGAACCAATTGAAGGCTGCCATAGCTTCCATGAATTGGGGTGCAATTTTGTATTTAAATTTTACATTAAAGCAATCATTTTGATCTTTTACTCAGCAGGAAATGGTCCAAGTAAAAATAGAACAACAGGCTTAATCGCCAAAAGACAAATAATGAAAATAAACGCAAAAATTGTAAAATTCCTTTATTTGGACCGCGATGTTCTCGAATTGCAGAAAAAGGCCTGGAACTAAGACGTTTGCCCTCCCTCCAAATTCCCTCTAGTCTTATATATGATCTCTATGCTCTAATTTGCCCCAAAATGGCGGCGTTCAATTGCTTGGCTCCAGTACTCCCTCTATAGTTTAATTTATGATCTATACGCTGGGATCGGCCTAGCTGTCCATTCCGGTTATAATCTTATTGGCCAGTTTTAAAACTCAATTAATTCAGCTAGAGTATAATTTATTCATCTCAATCCAGACGTTAGGAAATTTTATCGTCTTTAGATTTTCCCGCGAATTAGTAAGGGCTTTGGTTAATTATCAAAAACTGCATTTCGATATGATATTTATATATTTTCAGACAATCATGAATTACAGGTAGTTGCTTTTAAGATGAATGCTTTACATGAGCAATTCTACAGAGCGATGGATGTTTTTTATTCATTATCAAAACAAAACACACAGGAATTCTGGGTGTAGTGTGACCGGCCGATCCCACGGCCATTCCTGGGTACGAGGTTGAGGCAGTGAGCTCTTTATATAACTGGAGGACTATGTTCCAGGGCCGGATTAACCACGTGGCAGATGCGGCATATGCCACGGGCCTCGCGCTTTTGGGGGCCTCGCGCTTTACTGGGCCACGCCCATTTTTACTGGGACACGCCCATTTTCTATTGGGACACGCCCATTTTAGGTGCCTCGCGAATTTAGGGGCCTCGCACATTTAGGGGCCTCGCGCATTTAAGGCCTCGCGCATTTAGGGGCCTCGCGAATTTAGGGGCCTCGCGAATTTAGGGGCCTCGCGAATTTAGGGGCCTCGCGCATTTAGGGGCCTCGCGAATTTAGGGGCCTCGCGCATTTGGGGGCCTCACGCGCATTTAGGGGCCACCACCTTGACAACGCGTTGAAAGTAGAATATATAGAAGGTCGCGGGTTAAAAGTTACAAGATTTATTATGCCATCAACGCGCTGTGTCGTGCAGGACTGTAGCAATATATCAGATCCATATAATGGGATAGCGTTGCATATCAGCCCTTTAAACCCAAATTTACGTACACTCTGGGTTATATTTGTTCGAATAAAGCGCGCAAATTTTAACCCGGGAGGACGATTTATGGTTTGTTCGGATCATTTTTCCGATGAATGTTTTGAGCGAGCTTACTACGCAAAAGGAGTTTCTCGGCGTCTTCAGCGTGACTCTGTACCTACCATCTGGAAAAAAACGACGTAAACATTTCTTGTCTCGTGTCTTTATCCGGTTATAATACTTTCACCGTAAGCGGATTATTTTAGTATTTGATACGCTTTTACTTTCTTTAATGGTAAGATTTTAAAAGACATCCTTGAAGTAAAACAGACTACGGCGAAAGAACACTGTGGCGATGAATTAATGATACTAACAATTCGGTGCGTAAATTCTAAAATAATGACCAACAATGTTTCAAAATAGCAACATTATACTGTAACTGTAAGTTTAACGCGAACCCAATGGCGATACATGTAGCTCATGCTAGAAACGGTATTAGATAAAATTCGGTAAAATTAATGTATTTCATTTTAAACAAAATTACTATTTTCTGTATTATATTATTGCTTCGCTATAGATTGCCATCACTGGCTCTTTGAACTTTGTTAACCCCTCAAGTGCTGTGCTGTCCAAGTGCCCAGACAAGGCGCCAACTGCCTGTAAGATACTGCTCGTAAAAACCTGTAAATACATTATATTGAGATAAAATTAGATAAACCAAAAGCTACATACATCATACTGAATACAGAAAAGTCGCTGTATTGAAATCTTACTCTGTTCTGGTCTTCTGCCCTTCTCGAAACACAGAAGCATAATTTCTACGTGCTTTTGTCTTCAAGCCCAAAGCAGCTGTCTCCAGAATCCATTCATTTAGACAAATGTCATTGTAGCCCGGGTGATCAATGATACATTTCTTGCTCTCACTATTTTCGAATGGTGACATTTTGTAGCGGCATTGATCAATCTCCATACAACAGCGACATTCTTCTGGCTTCACCATTAAAGTCAAATCAAATACAAAGCGCGTCATTAAAAAACACACTCTTACTGTTTCTTTAGCACCAGTATATAAAAAATGTACTTACCAAGAAGTAACATCGACAACGGCATTGAAACGCTGCTGTAAATCGTTTTCGTTGCGCTCTTCTTCACCAAGGTTTTGTTCGTATGCAACGATCTCTTCTTCTGAAGCAAGAGGTTCGACAGTATTATCGTGTGGGCGATTTTCAGAATCAGACTCGTCAGAATTTGCTGTTATGTAATTCGACGATGTTTCAGAAGAATCCATGTCGGTCCATGAGCCAGAAGAACGACTAGATATTGAAGAATTCGACATTTTCGTAACTACACTATCTCCTTGTTCGTACACTGTTGTTAAGAAGATGACGTCAGAACCTTCTCAGGCATCAAAATTCACGACCGAGAAAATTTTAATGGCGGACGCATATTTCAGAACTTTAAAAGCTTATAACTTTCAAACTGCTTGTCTAAATCAGTTCAAATTTTGCATGGAGAGTATTTAGGTCATAATTAAACTTGTGGAAGTTTAATTTTGGGAAACTTTTGAGGTCACTTTTTCGTCTTAGTGACACTTTAACAATTTTGTGTCTTTGAATTCAATTAGTTAGGTTTTCATAACGGGGGGGGGGGGGGGACGGGCCTCGCGCGACGTTAATCCGGCCCTGCTATGTTCTTGACAAAACGTGAAGCTGATCATGGTGGACATGGAGGCCGATTCAGGATTGTTAGATTCCTTCGCATGCTCTAAGTCTGTTTGTTGAAATTCAATTTCAGGCCACGTAGAAAACCATTTTCAAGTCGGTCAATGAGTTGTAAATGTCAAGGGTGTGGTTTACCACACAACGATATTAAATTTTCGCGGAGGGACTCGCCGGACGGAGAGGCAATCTTCCATTTCGTAAACGGTCTTTGCCATCCCGAACGGTATTTGTCATCCTAAACAATGACCCCAACCCCCCTGAATTCTAAAAAATTGGTAGGTGGGAATCTTAGGCGTAATACTAATATGAATATTAATGCACAGCAAACAACACAAAATAAATCCATGACATAATTGTGTAAGAAATAAATAAGAGATAAATCCCGAGAATGAGGGACGTATGCTATATACAGCTCCGAGGATGCGTAGCGTCCGAGGGCAGCTGTATATATATCGTTCGAGGGATTTATCTGACTTATTTCATGATTTAGGAGGTTTTCCAACAATGTTTTGTCTTTAACACCTTGGACAAATATTTTCCTAGTTTTTTACATCAAGAAAACCGACTCAATCATGAAATAAATAATGATACTGCCGTTTAATGCAAAGAAAGTCTATATAAAAGTAACATGGTATTTGTGAGAGTAAATAGAAAATCAAAATAAGGAAAGAGGAACAGAACTTTAAGATTAACGTTGAGAGAAGGATTACGTTTGCGAATAAGAACTTCTCTAATCAATTCAAACTGATTTCAGAAGAAGCGGTGCATTCTGTCATGGCTTTATTTCGTATTGTTTTGCTGAGTTTTACTATTTATATTATATGTAGGTTTAACAATTTAATCCTTGTCAGCTAAAACTAGCGGCTAAAGAAAGGAATCCAATCCGAAAGTGTGATAGTTCAAGTTTGTTTAGGGTTAGTATAAAGGTTAGGGTAGAGTTAAGGTTGGTATTAGGGTTTAGTATTAGGGTTAGACTCACGGTTAGTATTCAGGTTAGTTTTACGCGGTTTATTAATTAGTGATCCTGCAAACCCAAATTATTCAAACTCTGGACCAATCACAGTCCGGAGATTCCGGACTAGATTCCTTTCTTTACCAGCATGCAAGTGTCAGCTAAGGTGGTCAGCTATGAGATATTAACCAGCGCGCGTTGCAGGCACCCACCCCCAAACGGGACGCATGAGGAATAGTGTTCGATTGTTTCATTTGCTTGACTAGTATTTGATTTTCTATTCAGTATTTGTAACCACTCACCGAACTGTTTACCAGCCTGAAATGAATGATGATATGTTGTTGACCATGATCTTTCTTTGTTGTTAGGTTTTACATTTGGCGCTGATGCGGTTTCTCTTATAGTATCTAGAGCATTTGCTCGTGGTTTCCATATTTGATATCTCTATAATATAATACAATAATAGGATAAACCAAAAAATAAGTGAAATTAGAATGATTTATCTCATGACACAGCCACAATTCATTAAGTGTTAAATTTTAACCACTTATCACACTACTTATCGCGTACTAATGAGAGATAATAGAGTATTTTGATTTCCAACACTTGACGTTTCTGTAATTTAACGGAAAAAATAATTTAATGGTGGGTATGGCCGTTATAAGTTTCACTCGCCATGTTGAAGCGTTTAAAAATCATAAATGTGCTGTGTCGGTAATTCAAAGAATCTTTGCTTCTTAACGAGGACATAAAGGCTAATTTACGGGGATAAAATAATATTTAAAATGGTAGCCATTATGAAAGAGGTCGAAATAACCCAGTGAAAACATTGATGTCGTATCAGTGACATATTACATTAATGTTTTCACATATTTCGACTAACTATTCTGCAAAGAGCATGTTCATAACAGCTATAACTATATGATGTGGATCGCCATCAAAACAACTCAACTGCCAGTAAAGAAGCACTCAATGACATCATATTTTCAAAACAAATATAGCGTCAAAATCCTCAAATATTTAATTTCAACAAACTATATCTTCTTAACTAAATTGATAAGAATGCTGAAACTTTGGGAATAAACTAAAGTTAGTATGATCCTTCATATGAACTCCATTTGTATTTTGCCACTGCAGTACTTCTTTAAAGGGGCTATGTCACGATCTGCCTGGTTACTCAGCTAAGCGTACTTTTTGATTTTTGATTCGGAATTAAATCAAAGCGAAGCGAAAGCTCAACGATTTATTCGATTAGTATTTGTTATTTTCATATTGGTGGATTATTTTTGGACGAGTTATAAGTAAAGCGTAATGACAATTTAATGTCTAATCGTGGTGGGAAACGAGAAGGAGCTGCAACGACACGATTGTCGTATGCTATCTTGAACAAAAAATCAACAAGTACGCTTAGCTGAGTAACCAGGCAAATCGTGACATAGCCCCTTTTGACTTCCCCTTTGCTGGTAGATCATGTTATTTGCGTGCTAGCTGCAATCCTACAAATAAATGCAATGAGATTTTTTAAAAGGGCAGTATGATCCGAAATCGTGTGAGATATACGAAAACTACTGAATGAAAACATTTAAAAAAAATTTAGTTGACGTTTCCGATATAAGAATCCCAAATTTAAAATATAGACCTAACCCTAATACTAATCCTCTTACGATATGATGCTTTATTTTAGAAATAACAGTTGAAATTTGTCACCGATAGTCTATGTAATTATATAAAACTTCACCCGAAATATCGGTTATACGCTGTGACGTCATCTACTCCACACAAACGCACCAAAGCTATTGAATTTACCGCAAAGTGAAAAGGTGGTAAACTGCCAAGATTTTTAGTAACGAAATACTGACGTTTCGAGCGGAGCCCTTCATCAGAGTAAGACGAGATGAAATAAAATAAATAGTAATATATATGTATATATATATATATATATATATATATATATATATATATATATATATATATATATATATATATATATATATATATATATATATATATATATATATATATATATCATCATCATCATCAGTCATTTTATTAAAAAATGAAATAGGACAGGTAGTAATATACAACAAAAATCAAGTTAAATAAGTGCTTGCCAGTTGCCAGATAGTCCTATCTCGCGCTACAGAAGCAAGCTCAGCTGCAGAGGAAAGACCAGTATCAGCGAGAAATAAATCCTTCACTGTAAATGTGGGACGTCCTCTTCTCCTTCCTCCTTCCGGAGTCCATAGCGACCTCATCATGTCGCAGAACGTGTCCTGCCAACTTCATTCTTCTTGCTCTAATAGTTTCATTTACTGGTGGTATATCTCCATATAGTTCGACATTTGTCATGTGCTGTTGCCACGGTACATCCAGCGCCTTCCTCAGCAATCTTGTGTATGTGCCATGAACTTTTTGTTTCAGTGTGGCGGTAAGAGCCCAGGACTCACATCCATACAGGAACACACTTTCAACTGTAGCCCTAAGCACTCGTATTTTTGTCTGTCTGCGTAGTGGCGCTTTCCAGACTTTAGAGAGTGAATTAGCAGCTGCCCATGCGACACCAATCCTGTGTTGAATGTCATGTTGTGTATCAATGTAAGAGCCAAGATATTTAAAGTTTTAGTTTTATTAGATTTATCACTCTTAGGTGAACGGAATAACCCAACAGGCTAAAAGCCCAATTATAGGGGTTCCGAGGGCCTACGATTTAAGGCCGTTATCCGAGAAGACCTGAAAGTCTTACCATTTTCTGATATTTTTGCAAAGGCAGCACTTTCTCCTCAATTATTTTTAAGACCTTGAGTGGAGGTCCGACCCAGGATTTGAACCTGTGTCTCCCAGCTCATAGACATGTGTGGTAACCACTGGACCACAACAGTCGTCCACTCGCTCGATAGAAGTGCCGTTCACCAAAGTTATAGGCAGGTTCATGTCACTAGCATTTATTTGCATATATTTGGTCTTCCCAGCGTTTATGACAAGGCCCATATATATATATATATTTTTAATCCATATAACATTTGACTTTTATATACTATATGTATGATTTTTTTATATTCTCTTAGCAACCTAATTTTATGATAATATAGCTTTTTATAATAATTATTTTGAATTTTTAACTAGTCTTGCTTGTATATATAGGGCGTATATATTGCCATTAAGTATTTCCCACTGAAGAAGCCTTGATCGGCGAAACGTCTGGGAGCTAATAAAAACTTTTATGTCTGAAGAAGTTTAATTACTATTTTGTTCATATATATATATATATATATTATAATATATATATAATATAATATAATATAATATAATAGTACTATAGCATAATCCCCTTGAATATTGGATCTGTCATTCCTCCCTCCCCCTCAGTCTATTTGCTGATCGACTGTAAAAATAGCAAATTATTTAACTTTTCGCATCTCATTAATTAATTATTAGTTTGTTTATCTCCCGTGTATTTATTTTGATTGGCTACTTTCTACTTGTGACACCCTTTTGGCGTATATATATGCCCTATTTATTTTCTTTCATCTCGTCTTACTCTGATGAAGGGCTCCGCTCGAAACGTCAGTATTTCGTTACTAAAAATCTTGGCAGTTTACCACCTTTTCACTTTGCTATATATATATCCAAAACACTGTCTACGCAGCACTCTACTTTTTTATTGAATTTACCTTCGCTCACACACGTAGAACTGCATGTTTTCATGCGCATAGTTTCGTTCGTAAATATATTTTCAAACTCTGAATCGAGACGTAATGGCGAATTTCATGTATGGAGTAGATGACGTCACAAACGACTCGCCAATTAGTGGCGGTCGTAAATTTCTTGGAGAAGTAATTCAAGCTCGAGAAATTTTGAAGACTTAGGACTTTCGTTATGTTGTATTGCTGTTGTACGTTGTCTAGATCAATTTTAACGATTTAGTAGAAAAAATCGGAATGGATCTAAGGGAGCGGTCATTAAGTATGTGTAATGGGGTGGGCAGAGGCTATTTGGGGGTCACGAAGCAAAATCTTTTTTCCTAGCAGGGGGTTAAAACCAATTTTATAAAAAGCGAAGGGTCTTGAAACTAATATATATATATATATATATATATATATATATATATTAGTTATCAGCAGGGTTCGATTCCCGGTTGGGGCAGTCCACTTTTTCCATATATGTATTTGACAATATATATATATATATATATACGTGCGTTATCATACACTGTTTGCTTTATATATATATATATATATATATATAATATATATATATATATATATATATATATATATATAGTAGTTTGAGCACTCTGGCCCTATACCACTTCACGCTCTCTAGATGTGCGCATATGACCGCTGTTTATCCCACAAGCGGTTGTCACTGGCAATCGTTTGTGTATAATTAGTTCTCATGCCCATATCTAGATTGTACCAAGCTACACTGATGAGCTGTGGAACAGCGAAACACGTGTCTGTAGATATTGTACTCTCTCTCTCTCTCTCTCTCTCTCTCTCTCTCTCTCTCTCTATATATATATATATATACATTATATATATATATATATATAGAGAGAGAGTTTATTAATCATAAGGGGGTAAGGGTACATCTTAGTACTCCACTCTCCCGAGTAAAATTATCTAGCATATATTGTCCAGAATAAGATGTTATTAACATGCACCCTTGCTCGTTAAAGGGTTAAATTTGAATGTTGATGTCTAACACACATAAAGCAGCTTCATTCAGCTGCTTTAAGTGTATTAATGTACAGACTACAGTATTAAAAAGTAAATCATTTGGATCACAACAGAAACAGTACATGTACAGTATGTATCTTTTCTATACCCCTCTTGACATTAAAATATCAAGGAGGGGTGTAAATTTTTTTAAATTATTTGAGGGTTAGGAAACATTTTTCTAAATAGCCTCCCGCCCCCCCCCCCCCCATTACACATACTTAATGACAGCTCCCTAATTAAACCGCCCATCTTACCATATCAGGATACTTCCATGGGTCAAACAATGTTGGATGTGGATTGTTTCTTCGGTGAACAGAGTGTGGTTGGACATGAGTGTAACGGCTGCATTGTTTCGGAGTGAAAGTTGTGCTGTAATGTGTTGTTTCGAATGGCCATCCAGTGGGAAGATGATCGCTTGTTGCGGCCCTTAAAATAAAGCCACAAATTGTATTGAAACCACATTTAGTAGGCCAACTGATCATCAATATTTTGGGTGGTTCAGACCTCGTAATTCTCATGAGTCATGAGCCGAATATAATATTTTATTTTTTATAATATATGGGCAAAAACATTAAAAAGTCTCATGATAAGTTCGGCATCTGAACTGGGCCTATTTATTCTTCAATAGACGCTTCCCGATATTTATCAGCTGGACGCAAATATTGCTTGAGATTGACTGGTGAAGTTGAAAGTTGGAAGGATATTAACAGGATAAAAAGTTTAAGAAAGACGTAAAAAAGCGCAAAAGAAGAACGATGAACAAGCGATCGTAAAGAGAGGGTCAAACATTGCCAACCTCGACTTGGAATATGTTTCGCGGGTAGTGAGGCAAAAAGTCATGACTATTAAAGGCGATATATGTTGCACAGAATCAGTGGCGTCGCCAGAACTGGAGAAGTGGGGACACAATGATGACGTCATCGCAGACATCGCTACAACTTGCCGAAATGCCTTGACAAATAATAGCTTGGTTTCCAGCAGAAGTGCTCCACGTAATTTAATGGTTGTTTCTGGTAGTGCCAACCCTAAAACTAAATCACGAACTTTATAATCCCAAACGTGCAAAAAAACCTAACTCAAAGTATTATGTGGACCTAACACACCCCCCCCCCCCCCCCCAAGTGTTTCTCGCCGGATTTAGAAGAATTTCAAAATTGGTTTTGAAGAAAAGTGAGGACTTGTCCACCCCAGTCCCTCCTTGGCGACGCCCCTGCACGGAATGACTTTTAGCGACGAATGACGCAAGGAACGACGTTTTAGACACAAACACAGCTAGTCACGCAATATTACAAATATGACTAGTGTGAAGTTGATAGTCCAGGTTGTTGTAGTCTTGAAAAAGACTGTTGTTGGTCTGCCTCCTCCGCAAGCATCTTTTTCTTTTGCAGCTCGATCGAGCCAGGAAAATCGGGAATGTGCGGGCTAGGGGCGTCTGTAGGCAGCGTCGAGCAATATAATATGTTTGTGCGCTACACGTATATTGTAATATACATACCTTACGACATATGTATATAGCGCACAAACCATGACCACTTTGCGACATATACGGATTCAAGCCATTTTCGCCGATAAAATCGAAGCATTCTTTGATTGGGATAGTTTAGTAGAAATCTTCATACGTGTAGATTTCATCTTGTGAATGAAAAGACATATTCTGTACCAGAAATAAGATAATATCAAGCCAAACGTAAATTTAAATCTAAATCATGTGTAACATTTGTGAAAAAAATATGGCGATTTTGCGTCTTTTTTATTGTGCTTACCGCGCTCGTCTCAGTCTCTTTCTCATAGAACAGGCGTTACGCCACTACTCGTTATCTAATAGTCCTTTAAACGGTTGCTATTAATAGCTCAAAATGCGGACAAACAAACCAAATTTGACTCACAAATAATTGTAAATGAGCTATTTTCTTTTGTTATGGCCTCGATAATTATTATGGGTAAATGCGGACAAACATGGGTACTGACTTCATTTCGACAAAGTGCTATTGATGATATATATCGAGTATAACTGCAAGTGACGCGTAAGGCCGAATTTTTCGCCAAAAACAATGCTTATATCTCGTTTTTAGAAATAATTTTGAGGGAATAACGAATATAAGTTTGTTTTTACTAAAACAATTATAAAATCATTCACTCTCCATTTTTATGAGGGGATAGTTAACTCGAACTTCACTCTCGTTAACCCACGAGTTCTGATTGGCTGACTGGCCAATAACTCTGGTCGTGGCTCTTTAGTATACCCAAAAGGTCGAAATGTGGAGAGAGAAATGGGAAAAAGTTATTGGATTGTTTTAAACTCGCTAGCCGGGGAATTAGGGTTAGAAAACTCGTTAGGCGAGGGTTAGGGTTCGGATCTTTGTTATTTTAGGGTTAGTTTATACAATCCAATAACTTGGTTACAATGCTATTGCAACGCCAATCCCAGTCCTATCCACATTTCGACCTTTTGGGTATACTAAAGAGCCACGACCATTTAATAGTCACCGCGTAGCGCGTATCACTAGAAACCATACTTGAAAAAAGTGTTTGTTGTACATACGCGAATCTCAGAACACATGGGGGTATCGCCTTTGACCGGAAAGAAACGATCAACCACTTCCCTTTCTGCTATCCAGTCTCATACTCATTTTACCATACATATTTTCTTCTCGTTCTTCTTCCAACTTTGAACTCCTCATTCGAGAGAGTTTACTGATTTCTAAATTCAAACCGTCTCTCAATGAGAACATCTCTTCCATACCGCTTTCTCTGTTTTAACTGTGTGCTGTTATTTATGTCACCTTCTGTTTGTCACCTCGTTACCTCATTGGTTAGCCGTCTAATTAATTATTCTCTTTTGTAAATATAGACTTATATATAGATAGTTTTCACACATGTAATTAATATCACTCTGAAGATGTTGTAAGTTCGCAACGAAACGTCAGTAAAAATGTTTTAAAACTTTACTTGTTTCCATATTATTATGGCAATACATATACGTATATTGAGCTGGGCTCTTATCACACTAGTTTATTCGTCCCCTCTCGGAATCATCATTTCTAAAACATGACGAATTTTTTTTTCAAAATGGCGACTACACTATTATAACTATAAATCGTCGAAATGGCTCAATCAGTTTCGATCGTTAGTGTGTTTTTGAAAGCTGTCAAGCGTGAAGAAAACATTGTGCATTGGATTTGAACACAGTTCAAACTGTCTGTTTAAAACTTCTCAATTGGATATTCAGTTCAGGACTAAAATTATACTAAAACAATTAGTCACCTCATGATCTAGGTGATTATCGTTACATTTACCTCGCCGGTAAATATTCAGCGATAATCACCTCGACTTCAGTGACTAATTGTTAAATAGAAATATCGAATTCATAATTTAATTGCTAAATAAGGGCTCGAAACGTCAGTATTTCGTTCCGAAAATCTACGACGTAGACTATAGTCGACTTGTTTTAATACGATATTTAGTCCACTTCACTGTTTCGCTGCGCTACCGTCACCCGGCGAAAAACGTTCGACATTGACGTTTTCCGTTTTCACTGTTCGTCGGAAATATTTGCTTTTTCGAACTATTGGAGAGTATAATTTTCATTGCGAATTTGTTTCTGTGAAATAGTGAAGGAGACTGAAATGCGGTTCGCCAGACTGACTAGCGGTAGACAACCACTATGAGAAGACTAAACAATTAAAGAAAAATGCAAACATATCGGGGATATCAAATAAACTGACACTAAATTGAAATATATCAAATATCTAAACTGACCTTTTGAGTTCTGGTCTGGAACTTGGTAAGCCCTGAAAGTCTAGAGTGTAGATAGTTCTAAATCCTGGTCTATTTTTCTTAAATCCGGTACAAGTCGTAGACGTTCTCTCTAGAATGTTAAGATGAAAATCAAATTATCGTGTGTTTGTTTATATAGTCGTAAGATTTCTGTACGTCTGTTACTAATAGAAAGGTCATGCCGATAAGATTACAAAGACTAGAGATTAAAACCTTTGCAGATTAGTAAGCAGTCTTATAACTCATGCAGTAGCTATAAAGCAAGCATATGCATATGTCGCTATAAACTTGGTGTACTGCCGAAATTATGATGTGTAGGAGCCAGGTTCGAGTGTTACGTACTATTTAGGCAGTACACCAACCTTTTAAAGTATTCAATTTGTATTTCTACACTACATATACCGCTAACCTTGATCTGGGGTTCCAAGGTCTGTCCCCCAAGGTACGTGGAAGGGAAAACTCCGACGTTCTTCGCGTTTATCGTTAGTCACCGTCGACATGATCAGGAATTCAGTAAATATAATCTAGCTTCTTGCAATTTCAGTTTCCTTCGTTCGAAGCACTTGTTCTTTCACCAACGGCGTCGGTTTTCGTATATAGCTTACACAAACACGTTACGGTTTGTTGTTTACATAAATGAGTAGTTGCTATGCCGACGACTCCATACTTGCTTTTTACGAGTCAATGTACGTCATTTATTATTTATATGTAATGGCGTGCCGTTTCGGCCAAAAGGTATACGAGAATCAATTTGACTGCGCAGTTTCGGCCAAAAGCTGGAGATATCAAAAAAGTCGAGATATCAATTTCTATAGGCGAGAATTATATTTCAGTGGTCGAGAATATTATATCTATAGGTGAGAATGGATTCTCATATACCTATGGTATATATACCTATGCCTATGGTATATATACCTATGGTATATAGAAATTTATATCTATAGTATGGTATATTATACCTATGGTATATAGAAATTTATATCTATAGTCGAGAATATTTTTATGTTTGTAAAATTATTTTGGTAGTCGAGAATATTTTATGTTCATGTCGAGAATTGTAGTTCCATACTTGAGAATAATCACCGGCGTTGAGCGTTACGGGGAGCTAGGGCATTTACTTTTTTCGAAAGGGGAGTGACTCCAAACAACACCGATCTACAATTTACTGTTGGAGTGGGGAGGACGTGATGTTTTCATATTTCTGTCCATCGCGCTTCAATTTCAACATGGTTAGTCCATCATAGCCTAAGCGCCAGTAAGGGTTTATATAGATTTGCCTCGTTCTTTAAAATCCCAACTAAATTAAACAATAAATAGTTTGTTTCTCTAGCTCGCATTGTCATTTCTTAATCATGTCATCTGTTCTTCACGGTTCAGGTTGTATACGTATATGCTTCATGACGACTATATATATATATTGCATTGGCTGCCAGTAGAATATAGAATAATGTATAAACTACTATTATTAACATATAAAGCACTAAATGGTCTAGCCCCTAAATATGTGGCTGACCTAATTGACATGTATATACCTAGGCGCAGCCTGCGATCGTCTAAAGGAAACAGACTGGTTCCAAGTAATTATAACTTTCGCACCTATGGTTTCCGGGCGTTTTCCTGTGCTGCACCCTTTTTGTGGAACCCTCTGCCGCAGGAAATAAAAATGGCATCTTCTCTGTCGAGCTTCAAAGCACAAATCAAGACTTACCTTTTCAAGCAAGCTTTTGATGGTCATAGCTCTGTTTAGTTTTATTATGAGTTTTCAATATTGTTGACATTATCAGTACATATAGTATATATAAGTCACTTAGATTATATTGTGAAGCGCTATTGGGCATTTTGGGAAATAGCGCTATATAAGTAAATAAATTATTATTATTATTATTATAGCTGGTTTTCATTTTGTCGTTGTACATGTCATTATAACTAAGGACGGCTAAGTTTCCATTTTCCGGCTAAGTTCCAGTATTTGTCGCAGGATGCCTATCATGAAAATAAAATTTACACTTAAGTCTTGTCGCAAATTCAACAAGATCTTTTTTTAGTTGAAAACGGTTGATGGATTTGGTGTAGGGCAAACATTTAAACCCTTGGCCAGCGCGTTAATTTCCACTTGGGAAAAAGGACGACTAGAAAAATTAAAAACATTACTAAGAAAAATTACATTACCATCAGGGTCTAAATTTTCAGTAGCTTCAAGATCACGTGAACTACATTGAATGGGCGAAATACTCACTGACGGATCATCGTTTACTTCTTCACTTGCATCTTTCCTCACCTCTTCGCTCGTTTCTTCACTTACTTGAATATAATTCTGCACAACGGTGGGTAAAATAATTTCTTCAATTATTACTCGATCAGAATTCAGCCCAATGGTAGGCGAAGAGAGGCGAGAATTAAAGTTTGCAGCTCCGTTTAGTTCAGATTGAACACGAGAAATGGCCAAACGAGAAAGAGTAGGTCGACGATTACGATTGTTATCACGACAGCCGTCAAGGTAGAAAGCAATCAATTTACTCCATTTTCGAAATCGTCTTTCACTCATGAGTTTGTATATATATATATATATATATATATATATATATATATATATATATATATATATATATATATATATATATATATATATATATGAAAGTGTAAAAACAAACTTCGTCAGGCAAAATAAAAACACACTAAATTATATACCAGGCATGGCTTTCAATATTTATCCTTCATATATATATATATATATATATATATATATATATATATATATATATATATATATATATATATATATATATATATATATATATATATATATATATATATATATATATACTATATATATATATATATATATATATATATATATATATATATATATATATATATATATAGGTAATATTTGGCATTTCACTCGATCAAACTACATGTTGAAAGGATTTATGGTGAAGGAAAATTTCGAGTGTCGGAATACATACATTTTAAGACCAAACCGAGACCAGTTGCGAAAAATGCAACTTCAAGGCCTTCCGGCTGGAATTGAACCCTGCGATGATATGTTGCATTACACCTTCAAATAAACAAACTGAAATTATGCTAGAGGCCTAATTACCCTTGTTGCTTGCAAATTTCAACGCAATTTTTCGTGATAAAAAATTGCAGGTGCACTTGACGTTCTTTAAATACGCGTTTTATGCCCATATCCGCGTTTTATCCTCATACATATGGATGATTTTAAAAACGGATGTGAGGCTATTAGGAAAGTTAACTCGCGTAAATAGTCGCGTAAATAATAGCATGCAACATTATTACCAAAGATGTTTAGCTCAGCGCCATCCATTACCAGTGATCGATTGCTTTCCGCGTCCTCGTACGTGTTTTATGTAAATTTTAACCATTATTATATATGTATATAATATATTTTATTCGTCATTTTTTCGACATTTGTCGACTCTCGACTTTTTAGTCTCGACTCTCGACTTTTTCTCTCGACTCTCGACTTTTTCTCTCGACTTTTTACTTTTGGTTACACCTCGCTAACCGGGTTGGCCCGCTTGTCTATATAAACGCACCGGAATTTTTAACAGGAATATAACTACGCGATGAGATCTCGCTTACCGCGCTACTAGCTCACCTCTCATATTGATTGGTGTAAATCGCCGCATTTCCTTTCACTGTCAACTACTGGCCATATTTTTACTCTGTGCCAAATAAAGTAACTTACGCAGTTACGCTTCACGTCTTGACGTTGATCGGTCTAGTTTTGTCTACTTTCTTAATACTGCGCAGTTAAACCGAAACAGTTGAAATGAAGACTGTTTTCCTGCTTTAGCTGAGTTAATAAATAGAAACAAGTAAAACACTCGGCGGTATATCGCCGTTTAATATAAACACTTGTGCGCTGTTATTACTCGAATACGATAATCACACGCGGTTTTCACCTACAAAGAGCTATTTATATTGACCAATGGTCCAATATGGCATCGGCATAATTCCCGTCTCTAGCTGCAAGTTTGTCAAGCGACTTCGCCAATTTGCACTTGAGCCTGCGGTCGCTTAATATTGTCAGCGGATTTATGACTAGTATTCCGCTGGAACATGATAGATAGAAACTTTATTTATACACGCTGGCGGCGTGTGCAAAAATAGAAAAATGTTACATGAAGAATGATATTAAGAGCTATTTACAGTAGAATATAATAATATATGAGGTAGAATATTAAATTATTTATATGATAAGAACGTTATTAGAATATTAGTTTACAGGCACGTCAAGTTATTTATTACTCTATGTCAATGATGTGAGCAGTGATTTTATTTCGAAAGGAAGAAAGAGTTTTGCTTTCCCTAATTTCCTTTGGAATAGAATTCCAAAGGTTGGCTCCGTCATACATGAAACTATTTTTCATATTGTTAGTACGCGGTTTTGGTAAACTAAGACCACTTGAAATGTCCCGAAGGTTGTAATTTGTTTTCTCACTTTTGTATGAAAAAAGATTAGTGAGTGATTTGGGACCCATTTTATTTAATACTTTATACATCGTTTTTGCCTTAGCTTTCTTCCTTTCTGTTTTGAGTGGCTCCCAGCCCAATGTACGTAAAGCAATAGAATGATTTACGTCATTGCTCATGTTCAAGATAATTCTAGCAGCTCTACTTTGCAGTTTTTGGAGTCGTTTTGATTGCGATTTACCAAACACATCCCATACTTCACAGCAGTAATCAAAGTATGGCCGAACAATAGCGTTATATATCGAAATGAGTGTATACATGTCAACAAAAGGTTTGACCCGACGAATAGCATAGATTCCTGCTGTTATTTTTTTGCAAATATTTTCAGTGTTACTTTTCCACGATAAATGCTGGTCAACTATTAATCCAAGAGTTTTACATTCGCTAACTTGTTTAATTTGTTTATTTTCAATGAAAACATTTAGATCTGAATCAGAAATATTTTTTATCATTGGTTTTGAACCAATTAACATAAATTCTGTCTTAGCTACATTTAGGCTAAGTTTATTGGCAATTAACCATTTTCTAAGGTTTTCCAAATCAGAATTTACTGCAGTCTCAAGGTCAGTTATAGAATCTCCCGAAGCTGTCAGATTTGTGTCGTCAGCAAACAACCGAGGTTTTGTTTTATTTAGACATTCATGCAAATCATTAATATATAACAAAAAGAATAGTGGCCCTAAGATAGAGCCTTGTGGTACGCCACATTTAATCAGTCGCTTTGTAGAAAAGGAATTTTTAATTTGGCATTTCTGCTTTCGGTTTGTGAGATAAGATTTGAGCAAAGTTAGAGCTTGTCCTTTTATTCCATAGAGCTCTAACTTCCTCAACAGAGTTTGATGATCAACAGTATCAAATGCTTTTATTAAATCAATTAAAACTACTAGCTTAAACATTTTTCTGTCTAGATTCATATACCAATCATTGGTACAATCCAGTAATGCAGTTGTTGTGGAGTGAAATTTTCGAAAACCAAATTGAGAATTACTCAGAAATTCAAATTTTGTTAAATAGTTATACAGTTGATCATATAGAATTCGTTCCATAATTTTGCTAATGGTCGGCAAAACTGATATCGGTCTATAGTTTCCTGGAATATTTCGTTGGCCATTTTTATACAGAGGTATTATTCTAGCCATTTTCCATTCATCAGGAAAGGAGGATAGAGTAATAGCCTGATTAAAAATAAGTGTCAATGAGAGTCTGAAATAGCTGGTGCAGCTATTTTAATAATTTTACAAGAAATCTTGTCAATGCCAGTGGCTTTATTGCTAGAAAGCCCATGCAAGAGACGACAGACATTACTGACAGTAACAGGCTGGAATGCTGCAATGGAATGATTCACTATGCGAAGAATATGCAAAGTCAGTATTAAAACGAAGATCATACTGTCCGAAAATGGAAACATATCTTGTGCTGTGGAAATCTAATTTTATAATAACCATAATTTAATAATAACCATTTGATATTTTGGGTAAAATATCATATATGGCTAACAATAATACTAAATGGTATATAAAAAATACTAATGGTATTGAAAGCTTTTGCCTTGATCAGTGAAATTATTTAGTGACTATATAACCAGCAGCCTGTCACGGTTTTAGAAAAACTATATGACCAGCAGTTCTAGATGACCGCGGTCGCTTACGACTTTAAATACATTTTTTAGGTGTCTTAGTGTAGTGGTTAGTTTCCCCTGTTTCAATGCTGAAACTGGCGGGTTCGAATCCTGCAACGCATATCTTTTTGTGATTTTTCTTTTAATTTTTTTCTTTCATTACTTTTTGTTTTATTTTTCAATGGTTAGGGTTATGGTTAGCATTTGGATTATGATTAGGGTTTACGTTAGGATTATTGTTATGATTACTGACTGCCAGTCATATATACTTCTTTCAAAACTGTGACACGGCCGGCGTCTACATGTACCCAGTACCTTAGCTTCGAGTCTTCGGTAAAGACGATTTACCTACATTTCATCAACGCTATATTTATTTAGGTACTGTATGCCTAGGAAACGAGAATGATCTATTCCGTATTAGGCTTGGGAAAGATTCAGTTTCGTGTGACATGCGTTTTTCAGTGCTACTCTAGCCCACAGAAACAGTCTGTACTGTAGTGAACTGTAGTGATTTATACTTCTCCTGATTTTTTTGTTGTAGGAGCGTAGACAAGGTTTATGAAAATTTGAGAAGTAGTTGAGATTACTGCACCTTGTCAGTAAATTATTTATTTATTTATTTTTTGATGCAAGTTGTTTGGAAATTTGAAAGATTGCGGGCTCAAGGTGATTCAGCCTCCTCCGCAGGCATCTCAAATCCGAAACTGCAGGCTGTTTCGATCAAATTTGCAGAGTTTCGACACACGATTTCAGGGGCGCAACTAGGGAGGGGAGGGGGTGGGGGGGGGGGTTGGGTTGTGCGGTTGCAACCCCTAATACTAGTTAATACTTACTTAGACATTAGATAAGCAGATAATTAATCGTCTGTTGTGGTACACAATACAACTCTCTGCAAATCTGGCGAGACTCGGAGCCGTTTCTATTTCGGCTTCAAGATTGCTTCAAGCTCGGCTTTTAATCTTCGCCGGGCGCGGCGGAACGAGATTGGCCGTTCGCAGGCTCTGGGATTCCGCGAGCTGAAGAACTAGTGGCAGAACAACATTTTGTTCTGATAAATACTAGTCTTAAGGCCCGAGTATGTTCTTAATGTATATAGTCTAGCTACACGCGTGTCATAATGCTTTATATATTTTGTAAATATTTCATGTTAATTTTTGGGTAAATAAAAGTAGTTGTTATTGCTGTATTTAATATGTTGTGGTTGTTGAGTGTTCTTGAAGAAGCATAACGAAGATATGTAGTATCCCAAATTGTTGCAAGGGCGGCGGAATATGGGGGGGGGGGGGGGGGGCTATAACCCCCCAATATTTGAATAGGGGGCTTTTTAGTTTTTAGGATTTAGAGCTAAAACACGCCAACGGATATTCAGCGAAAGATAACTGAATTATTCAAAGCTGGTTGCCAAGGGCAACTTTGCCCTTTTTTGCGTTCAACCCCTGCCCTCTAAATTTTCAAGTTGCGCCCCTGGATTTCGCAGGCTCGAAATTTTTCATTTATCTCCTTCCCCGAGGCAGTGTAAACGATGCCTCGTGAGAAGAACAACATAATTTGTTGCTAATAAGTAACAGTCAAATAGACTAAAGAAGTGATGCAAATCAAGAACATAGAGGCTTTGAAGACATGGCTTACAGGTCGACTGGAGAAAGTGTAAGTATTCAAGTATTAATTATTTTGTGTCGTAGAATGAGCAACTAAATAAAACATTAGGGTGTAATATTTTAAAAAGATGAAATAGATCTTGGATAACGTTTTACGTTGGTTGCTACCAAACGGTCTTGATCGTGAAAACAAGAGATATTCACATATATGTGCAGTGCTCTCAATGAGCAAAATGTAGGCGTGCGGCGAATCGCACGCCTAAAATATTCTGCGCGTGCGATGCGTTTTCGAATATAAACTAACAAGACGCCCACTGGTCGTTTATAACTTGTGCTGTCTATGCATAGGTGTATGTGCAAATTATTGGCGTCAATGCGGCCATGAGGCTTTCAGTTTTCTAGGATGGGCAGCATACTACCTATGGGACTATAGGGTACCATGGCACACCATGGGACGGACTGTAGCATATTGCCTGTTAATAAACGGTTGGAATTAAAAAGCTCACTATTTTGTATTACAAAAGACATTTTTTATTGATTAATATTATACATACATGGATAACCTAGATTGGGACAACATACAGTATAGACATTATTGGCACAAATGTCAACCTAATTAATATTCTTTTATATCCATATAAATTAGCCCTTATGAACTCGTTTTCCGAAATCAGTGAAAAGGATTCTTACTTTAAAACGAAGTCATTATAAGGGATCAATTTATATTCACATGAAATAATTTTAAGTTGTCAGCCATTTATGAATAAGGTCATAGAGCTTACGGTAATCACCAGAAGCTTATTTGCATCTTGTTAATAGATATATAGCATCATCATCAGTTCTATGAGGGTATAAATAGGGATAATAGACACTAGATTGGAGTGTTGAAACGTTGGGTCATCAGGACAAATCACAGTGACTTTTAAAGTTATGTTCAAACTTCCAAAAACCTTTTAAAACCAAAGTAGCGTTAAACTATGTCACATTTTGCGTTGGGAAATTATTTATGTGACATCTTATGGGAATGCAGGTACCAAAACAATGAAATGGCGGCCATGTTAATCAATCCTAATTTGCCTTTGGGAATTTTAATTTAGCTCTTTTCTTATTGAAAAATGTCCCATTGCATGTTTCACCAATCTGATATGGCCGGTGGCAATGTATGTGAAAACCCTCTATAGTGACATTTTGTGTACATAATATTATACTTATTTACTAATTTAGTTACTGTTTATAATGCTGTTTTATATACAGTTCATTGTATATTTGGACCAAGATAAATTAAGGAATATTTATTTATGGATACTAGCTGATGAAGATGATTTGTAAATTGCTATGACTTCATATTGAGCCCATTATTTTTTATGTGAAGACACAGTCACATTTATATATTGACATATTTAGACCATTTATACAAGAGATAGTCATTTGTAATATAGAATATAGATAAAGTACTCCACATGAACATGCATTCATTATAAAACTAGTTTTCAACGCAACAAAATGTCGATCACAATCAGTAACCCGTAAGATAAAGCCTGTCGTTGCTCAATATAATATGGGAGCTACAGTAGATTAGAGACGGCATATAGCGAGCCGGATCTGGGAGTGTGGGTCTGTGCTGACTTGTCTTGGAAAAAAACAAGTATCTGGCCAAGTAGCTCGTGCAAGTAGGTTATTGGGCTACATTAAAAGAAACTATTGCTTCATTAGCAATATCTCAGTTAAAAGAAACAATATACCTGTCTTTAGTACGTCCACACTTGGGGTATGCCACGCAGATCTGGGCACCCCAGTCTGTGGATCTTATAGCTCGATTGGAGCGACTACAGAGGAGAGCAACAATTAAGTATATACCATTCTCAACTACAATATGTTATACGTCTAGAATATTATCCCTGTCTCTTATACCTATTCGTCATTGGCACAAATATTTAGACCTTGTTTTCTTATTTAAAATAACACATGGTCTAGTAAACATCAAGCCTTCTCTTATACCACGTGTGCGTACCAGTAACAGATGTACTAGATCGTTGAATAATTCTAAAATCATATATATAGTACCTAAATGTAAAACAAGTACTTACCAAAGATCCTTTTTTATACAAGTAACTAGGACATGGAACACTATCGCCGAAGAACTTGATATCAGTACGGACAATCTGAATCATTTTAAAACTATATTAAACAAGTACTACCATACCTCACTAATGAATTATAACCCGGATAACCCTAGAACCTCTAAAACTATTTGTTGTAAATGTAATATGTCTCGCAGCCTTATGTGTCCTATTACTTGTTGTTTTTAGCTCCGGATTATTGACATTAACTGTATATTTGTGTAACTTATTCTGTAATTTTACGAATATTTGATTTTAGTGTTGGGCCCGCAGTAATTGGCAATGCTGTTGCGGTCACCCTGCCTTTCTTGTTTTTTTGTTATAAGTAACTTTGTTTTTGTAATTACTGTTTTGTTATTGTAATTTGTAAATGTTAAGTAATGTATGGCGAAGCTATAATAATTCAAATTCAAAGATAAATCGTGATTTTCAAGCATATTATAATTTTTCAGCAGGTCTGAGCTTCTATCTGATGCTGAGTGATTATCATGGCAGATTACAGTATTATTCGTTCAGGAGAACTGAATTATAGCAGTCCGATTGACTTTTATGTAAATAATTTATCAGATTTGCAATTTGTATGCAAATTGTAATACATTGCATGCAAGTTATTAGTGCATGCATGGAAATTAGTAGTGCATGTATGCAAATTATGGTGCATGCATGCAAATTAGTAGTGCATGTATGCAAATTATGGTGCATGCACGCAAATTAGTAGTGTGCATGTATGCAAATTATGGTGCATGCATGCAAATTAGTAGTGCATGTATGCAAATTATGGTGCATGCATGCAAATTAGTGGTGCATGTATGCAAATTATGGTCATGTATGCAAATTAGTAGTGCATGTATGCACATTAGTAGTGCATGCATGCAAATTAGTAGTGCATGTATGCAAATTAGTAGTGCATGTATGCAAATTATGGTGCATGTATGCAAATTATGGTGCATGTATGCAAATTATGGCGCATGTATGCAAATTATGGTGCATGTATGCAAATTAGTAGTGCATGTATGCAAATTATGGTGCATGCATGCAAATTAGTAGTGCGTGTATGCAAATTATGGTGCATGTATGCAAATTAGTAGTGCATGTATGCATATTATGGTGCATGTATACATATTATGGTGCATGCATGCAAATTAGTAGTGCATGTATGCAAATTATGGTGCATGTATGCAAATTAGTAGTGCATGTATGCAAATTATGGTGCATGCATGCAAATTAGTAGTGCATGTATGCAAATTATGGTGCATGTATGCAAATTATGGTGCATGTATGCAAATTATGGTGCATGTATGCAAATTAGTTGTGCATGTATGCAAATTATGGTGCATGCATGCAAATTAGTAGTGCATGTATGCAAATTATGGTGCATGTATGCAAATTATGGTGCATGCATGCAAATTAGTAGTGCATGTATGCAAATTATGGTGCATGCATGCAAATTATGGTGCATGTATGCAAATTATGGTGCATGTATGCAAATTAGTAGTGCATGTATGCAAATTATGGTGCATGTATGCAAATTATGGTGCATGCATGCAAATTAGTAGTGCATGTATGCAAATTATGGTGCATGCATGCAAATTAGTAGTGCATGTATGCAAATTATGGTGCATGCATGCAAATTAGTAGTGCATGTATGCAAATTATGGTGCATGCATGCAAATTAGTGGTGCATGTATGCAAATTATGGTGCATGTATGCAAATTATGGTGCATGTATGCAAATTAGTAGTGCATGTATGCAAATTGGTAGTGCATGTATGCAAATTAGTAGTGCATGTATGCAAATTATGGTGCATGCATGCAAATTAGTAGTGCATGTATGCAAATTATGGTGCATGCATGCAAATTAGTAGTGCATGTATGCAAATTATGGTGCATGCATGTAAATTAGTAGTGCATGTATGCAAATTATGGTGCATGCATGCAAATTATGGTGCATGCATGCAAATTAATAGTGCATGTATGCAAATTATGGTGCATGTATGCAAACTAGTAGTGCATGTATGCAAATTATGGTGCATGCATGCAAATTAGTAGTGCATGTATGCAAATTATGGTGCATGCATGCAAATTATGGTGCATGCATGCAAATTAGTAGTGCATGTATGCAAATTATGGTGCATGCATGCAAATTAGTGGTGCATGTATGCAAATTATGGTGCATGTATGCAAATTAGTAGTGCATGTATGCAAATTATGGTGCATGTATGCAAATTAGTAGTGCATGTATGCAAATTATGGTGCATGCATGCAAATTAGTAGTGCATGTATGCAAATTATGGTGCATGCATGCAAATTAGTAGTGCATGTATGCAAATTATGGTGCATGCATGCAAATTAGTGGTGCATGTATGCAAATTATGGTGCATGCATGCAAATCAGTAGTGCATGTATGCAAATTATGGTGCATGTATGCAAATTATGGTGCATGTATGCAAATTATGGTGCATGCATGCAAATTAGTAGTGCATGTATGCAAATTATGGTGCATGCATGCAAATTAGTAGTGCATGTATGCAAATTAATAGTGCATGTATGCAAATTATGGTGCATGCATGCAAATTAATAGTGCATGTATGCAAATTATGGTGCATGCATGCAAATTAGTGGTGCATGCATGCAAATTATGGTGCATGCATGCAAATTAGTAGTGCATGTATGCAAATTAGTGGTGCATGCATGCAAATTATGGTGCATGCATGCAAATTAGTAGTGCATGTATGCAAATTATGGTGCATGTATGCAAATTAGTAGTGCATGCATGCAACTTATGGTGCATGCATGTAAATTAGTAGTGCATGTATGCAAATTAGTAGTGCATGCATGCAAATTAGTAGTGCATGTATGCAAATTAGTAGTGCATGCATGCAAATTAGTAGTGCATGTATGCAAATTATGGTGCATGCATGCAAATTAGTAGTGCATGTATGCAAATTAGTAGTGCATGTATGCAAATTAGTAGTGCATGTATGCAAATTAGTAGTGCATGTATGCAAATTATGGTGCATGCATGCAAATTAGTAGTGCATGTATGCAAATTAGTAGTGCATGTATGCAAATTAGTGGTGCATGCATGCAAATTATGGTGCATGCATGCAAATTAGTAGTGCATGTATGCAAATTAGTGGTGCATGCATGCAAATTAGTAGTGCATGCATGCAAATTATGGTGCATGCATGCAAATTAGTAGTGCATGTATGCAAATTATGGTGCATGTATGCAAATTAGTAGTGCATGCATGCAACTTATGGTGCATGCATGTAAATTAGTAGTGCATGTATGCAAATTAGTAGTGCATGTATGCAAATTAGTAGTGCATGTATGCAAATTAGTAGTGCATGCATGCAAATTAGTGGTGCATGTATGCAAATTATGGTGCATGCATGCAAATTAGTGGTGCATGTGCAAATTATGGTGCATGCATGCAAATTAGTGGTGCATGTATGCAAATTATGGTGCATGCATGCAAATTAGTAGTGCATGATGCAAATTATGGTGTATGCATTCAAATTAGTAGTGCATGTATGCAAATTAGTAGTGCATGTATGCAAATTATGGTGCATGCATGCAAATTAGTAGTGCATGTATGCAAATTAGTAGTGCATGTATGCAAATTAGTAGTGCATGTATGCAAATTATGGTGCATGTATGCAAATTATGGTGCATGTATGCAAATTATGGTGCATGTATACAAATTAGTAGTGCATGTATGCAAATTAGTAGTGCATGCATGCAAATTATGGTGCATGCATGCAAATTATGGTGCATGCATGCAAATTATGGTGCATGTATGCAAATTAGTAGTGCATGCATGCAAATTATGGTGCATGTATGTAAATTATGGTGCATGCATGCAAATTAGTAGTGCATGTATGCAAATTAGTAGTGCATATATGCAAATAGTAGTGCATGTATGCAAATTATGGTGCATGTATGCAAATTAGTAGTGCATGCATGCAAATTATGGTGCATGTATGCAAATTAGTAGTGCATGCATGCAAATTAGTAGTGCATGTATGCAAATTATGGTGCATGCATGCAAATTATGGTGCATGTATGCAAATTAGTAGTGCATGCATGCAAATTAGTAGTGCATGTATGCAAATTATGGTGCATGCATGCAAATTATGGTGCATGTATGCAAATTAGTAGTGCATGCATGCAAATTAGTAGTGCATGTATGCAAATTATGGTGCATGCATGCAAATTAGTGGTGCATGTATGCAAATTATGGTGCATGCATGCAAATTAGTAGTGCATGTATGCAAATTATTGTGCATACATGCAAATTATGGTGCATGTATGCAAATTATGGTGCATGCATGCAAATTAGTGGTGCATGTATGCAAATTATGGTGCATGCATGCAAATTATGGTGCATGCATGCAAATTAGTAGTGCATGTATGCAAATTATGGTGCATGCATGCAAATTATGGTGCATGTATGCAAATTAGTAGTGCATGTATGCAAATTAGTAGTGCATGCATGCAAATTATGGTGCATGCATGCAAATTATGGTGCATACATGCAAATTAGTAGTGCATGTATGCAAATTATGGTGCATGCATGCAAATTAGTAGTGCATGTATACAAATTATGGTGCATGTATGCAAATTAGTAGTGCATGTATGCAAATTATGGTGCATGTATGCAAATTATGGTGCATGTATGCAAATTATGGTGCATGTATACAAATTAGTAGTGCATGTATGCAAATTAGTAGTGCATGCATGCAAATTATGGTGCATGCATGCAAATTATGGTGCATGCATGCAAATTATGGTGCATGTATGCAAATTAGTAGTGCATGCATGCAAATTATGGTGCATGTATGTAAATTATGGTACATGCATGCAAATTAGTAGTGCATGTATGCAAATTAGTAGTGCATATATGCAAATTAGTAGTGCATATATGCAAATTAGTAGTACATGTATGCAAATTATGGTGCATGTATGCAAATTAGTAGTGCATGCATGCAAATTATGGTGCATGTATGCAAATTAGTAGTGCATGCATGCAAATTAGTAGTGCATGTATGCAAATTATGGTGCATGCATGCAAATTATGGTGCATGTATGCAAATTAGTAGTGCATGCATGCAAATTAGTAGTGCATGTATGCAAATTATGGTGCATGCATGCAAATTATGGTGCATGTATGCAAATTAGTAGTGCATGCATGCAAATTAGTTGTGCATGTATGCAAATTATGGTGCATGCATGCAAATTAGTGGTGCATGTATGCAAATTATGGTGCATGCATGCAAATTAGTAGTGCATGTATGCAAATTATTGTGCATACATGCAAATTATGGTGCATGTATGCAAATTATGGTGCATGCATGCAAATTAGTGGTGCATGTATGCAAATTATGGTGCATGCATGCAAATTATGGTGCATGCATGCAAATTAGTAGTGCATGTATGCAAATTATGGTGCATGCATGCAAATTATGGTGCATGTATGCAAATTAGTAGTGCATGTATGCAAATTAGTAGTGCATGCATGCAAATTATGGTGCATGCATGCAAATTATGGTGCATACATGCAAATTAGTAGTGCATGTATGCAAATTATGGTGCATGCATGCAAATTAGTAGTGCATGTATACAAATTATGGTGCATGTATGCAAATTAGTAGTGTATGCATGCAAATTATGGTGCATGCATGCAAATTAGTAGTGCATGTATGCAAATTATGGTGCATGCATGCAAATTAGTAGTGCATGTATGCAAATCATGGTGCATGCATGCAAATTAGTAGTGCATGTATGCAAATTATGGTGCATGCATGCAAATTAGTAGTGCATGTATGCAAATTATGGTGCATGCATGCAAATTATGGTGCATGCATGCAAATTATGGTGCATGTATGCAAATTAGTAGTGCATGTATGCAAATTGGTAGTGCATGTATGCAAATTAGTTGTGCATGCATGCAAATTAGTTGTGCATGCATGCAAATTAGTTGTGCATGCATGCAAATTAGTAGTGCATGCATGCAAATTTGCATGCAAATTAGTAGTGCATGCATGCAATTAATGTTGCATGCATGCAATTAATAGTGCATGCATGCATGCAAATTAGTAGTGTATGCATGCAAATTAGTAGTGCATGCATGCAATTAATGTTGCATGCATGCAATTAATAGTGCATGCATGCATGCAAATCAGTAGTGTATGCATGCAAATTAGTAGTGCATGCATGCAATTAATGTTGCATGCATGCAATTAATAGTGCATGCATGCATGCAAATTAGTAGTGTATGCATGCAAATTAGTAGTGCATGCATGCAATTAGTGGTGCATGCATGCAAATTATGGTGCATGCATGCATCACATGCATGCAAATCTGGCTGCATGCATGCAAAAGTGGTTGCATGCATGCTGTGCAACATGCCTGCGACATGCATGCAGCATGCATGCATATTTTGGAAGGGATATGCAGTAATCAACATTGTCATTGCTGGTTTGCCTTGCGCTTTGTCGACAATAGCTTGACAATGAGCAATGTCACAAATATCAAAATGCATTTCATCTATTTAGGCATATGGTTAAAGTCAAGTTATTTTGGCGAACATGGAATAACGGCAATTTGTTTGGCTGCAGAGTGACAACTTGAAAGTTCAAAAAATTTGTAATCAACATTGTTCATTTGATAATGTCCAATGTCCATAGGCATAGTGTCCCGTACCAAAATTCTGGGCGAGACAAGGGTGAGATTCAAGCCTGACAAATACAGCAATAAAGTGCGATAATACAGCGAGAAAAGCCCAGCGATAATCCGGCTGACAATAGAGAGACAAATTGAACGATAATTGAACGAGACCTCGGCGAGAACCCAGCAACACCATTTGTCAATATTATGGCTGGTTTCTGGAGATATTATGGCCTGACATATGTATGGCTGCTTTACGGGGAAATTATGGCCTGACATTTGACATGGTGCCATGTCTTGCTCTGAACAAACCAGATATACATACTTATTGCGTTGATCAACATGCGCTGAATGCAACTTTAAACAAACTTATAAACATTTAATTACTTGGGCGGTAGCCGAGTCTAGATTTCACGATTATTTTTATTTTTTGGTTAAGTTATGGCCCCAACAGGCTTTGTGAAACTGAGGCACTGCCTCGTGCCCATGCAGGCGTCTCAATCCTTGTACGCGCACTGAGGCATCCTGCATGCACATGTAATGTGTTTTCTTTCTTTTTATGGTTCGAATCGAAGGGAAGTGTTTTCGCCAGCGATTGCTTGCAAGTGTTCGAAGTCGGTTATGTGGCTGGGAAGTATCTTGTTTTTGAAGCGAAGTGTTCTTTGCGAGTGATTGCTTGGAAGTGTTCTTGCCAGTGATTGCTTGGAAGTGTTCGAAGTCATGCAGTTCGAATCCATGCAGTTCGAATCGAATTGAAGTGTTTATTTTACCAGCGATTGCTTGGAAGTGTTCTTGCCAGTGATTGCTTGGAAGTGTTCGAAGTCATGCAGTTCGAATCCATGCAGTTCGAATCGAATTGAAGTGTTTATTTTACCAGCGATTGCTTGGAAGTGTTCGAAGTCAGTTCGAATCGAAGTGTTTTTACCAGCGATAATTGCTTGGAAGTGTTCAAAGTCAGTTATGTGGCTGGGAAGTATCTTGTTCATAATATTTAGATCAGAGTCAGACAGTGGCAAATACCAGGTAAATACGCTGTTGTGAATGTGATGTTGACATCACCGGCTGAAGAGTCTCGCTGACAAACTTTAAATGTATTGAGGAACTTTACTGTTTGTAATTTTCTTTACATTTGCTTGAATTGTTTATTGTGGTGCATGTAAAGTTATACAAAATAAACACAATGTGATTCGTAATGCTTGTCACAGGTAATGTATTATGAAATTGTCAGAAATGTGTACATACATTTTATTATCCATCATCTATTCACAAATTTTGTAGATATTTAGACAAATATACAGTAACTTGTATTTGATTGGACATTGTTGAGTTTGCAAATGAATAACGACATATTAATTAATAACTAGAAATACGAATCCGCAATAATGGCCCCTCGCTCGCCTTTTCTGCCACTACCCCTTCCCAACCTCCCCAGTACCCAGACCGCGTATTTGTGTTTGTAATTTTGTAGTGTCTCTTTCGTCGTATTTTAGATTTTGAACGTTATTTCGGCCAATATTTACTTTATTTCTATTCTGAAAACAAATTTGGAATTACCGAGTCTAAATACATAACATACGTGTCTATTTTATTACGAAAACGTGCATACTCTTCGTAAAAACGGTTTATGCGTTCACACTAGCGTCCTAGGCCTGGCCTGGACCTGGCCTGGGCCCGGCCTGCCAAGTGTGACCCGTTCACACTTGCGTGGCCAAGGTTTGGCGGCCCATATAATCTAGCTATTTTGTCTTTGTAAGTTCGATATTGCTCCCTCAGATGCTTGATCTTCGACTGGCATTGCTTCACATTTCTGTTGAAGCCACAATCCACCATACCTTTGGCAAGTTTATCGACTGGACAGTCTTATTACGAACGCTATGGTTTTATAGCTGTTCTAGCACCTTCTGATCGTTCCAAAGTGTAATCAGGAGGCTTTGTCTCGTTGTCCGACCAAATATTCGCCATCGGATAACTACTACGTTTACTTTGTATCGGATAGGTTTATGCTTCGTTCCAAAATGCTTTCGAGCTTTGGGATGAATCACTGGAACGCGTCAAAGACACAGAAATGAAGGCGAGGATTCAAGGAGTCGCTGCGCAGATGACGAAGTTTGATTATTTCTTTGGGTTTGCTTATCCTACGGCAAAAATTTTGGGGGGGATCACTTTACTGCGCATGTGTAGTAATCCCACATTAATAGTCACGCTCACTAGTCTACTAATTTAGCACCTCAAGTAGGGGAGTGGATGGGTGTGGGTTAGAGAAGGAGAAAATACGGGGGGGGGGTTAGGGTTAGGATAAAAGTTGTTTCGGGTTAGCCAATCAGATTGCTTCCCATGGCAAGTGATCCCAAAAAAAACTTCTGCTATCCTACGACTGTACTGATAATCTGAGCAAAACGATGCAAGGGGCAGATACGTTGGCGGCAGAAGGCCAAAAATGTTTGATCTGTTCTGGCAGAAAATCAGTGCTTCAGCTGAGGACCTCGTCGTCGCAAGAATCCCCGCCGTCTCGATGATGGTTCGGCGCCTATGTTTCCCGATTCAGTGGAGGACTGCTACCGAAGAATTTATTTTGAAGCGCTTGACCTCGTCGTATCCTGCATTGAGGATCGTTTCAACCAGACCGGTTACAAAACTTTTCGAAATGTACAGGAGCTTCTCCTCAAGGCTGCAGCTGCAGAGCCATATGAAGAAGAACTGCGTTTTGTAATCTCTTTTTATGGCTCTGATTTCGACACCCTACTTCTTCCGACGCAGCTGGAAATTTTTTCCCAGAATTTTCGAGCTGATGGTAAAGTTACTGTGTCTGAAATTGTCAGCTACTTTCAGAATTGTTCTGATGGTCAATTGCAGCTACTATCTCAGGTCAGTAAGCTGGTGAGGCTATTGCTCGTGATGCCAGCCACCAATGCTGTAAGTGAAAGATGCTTCAGTGCTTTGTGACGAACAAAGTCGTATCTTCGGTCAACGACGAAACAAGAACGTCTGAATCAGTTGATGCTTTTACATGTGCACAAGGACCGCACCGACGACCTCGTAGATGTTGCGAATGACTTTATTTTTGGTAGTGAACATAGAAAGAACATATTTGGCACAAAGTTCAAATTTTGTAAATATACTTCACTTCAACGTTGTCATGCATGCTCGTTATATTTTAAAATCTTTAATCTTGGTGACTTTATATAGTCGAATGTATATTAGTTGAACAATTTTAGTCTTTTATAACAGATAACTATTTGTATAATCGTAATGTACCGTTGGTCACTCAACCGACAACAGATTTCAATCAGTTCAAAATATTCGTTCAGTTCCGACATCGTACAAACTTTGAACGCCTACTCTCGTCCTCGAACGTTTGGAGTTATCAAATAGACAACACCAAAATGAACCACATGATCCTAGCTAATCGCAGATAGTTGAACAACCAGCCCCATGTGTTTATTTATAAATATATTAAAGAAACAGTCCGGGGCTGTTCTGAGTATTTTATAACATTTTATAACTCTTAAGAATGCTATGAAATCTTGCCCCAGAATGCAGGAAATGGCATTTCAGAGACTCTAGATTTCAAAATTTTTACCCCCTAGAGGTTTTTTGCGCCTTCGGCGCTCGGCCGCCCAACTTACAAAAACGTTCCGCCGGCCTTGCAAAAAACAAAAAAATGTTTCATCTATAACGAGAAATATGTCATACGTCATATCAAATTAATTAAATTTGACAGTTTCGTTGTGAAGAGTATCCGTCTTATAAACAAGTTGGCGTTTTTCTTGACAAACAAAAGGAAATATCACAAGTAGAAAAGTGAGAATGATATTTATCGGGTCAACCGATATATGCCAATATATGTTGACGCGTTCGGCCCATATAACCGATCAGCCTCAATGTTGCTGAATATCGGCTTCTACCGATTTGTTTCCGATTATCGGCTCAATGCTATATACCGTTCGATAAAGCATTAAGGTATGTTTTCCTGGAGGGTCACATATTTTAAAAACACAAGAATGCTCAAAATTGCAATGTAGATTGTAGATACCTCAAAATTTTAAATTTTTCTAGTAAGGGGGTGTTTATATGAGAGGAGAGTCAGCCTGGAAAAAAAATTAGGAAAACAATTCCAGTGTGTTTATTATGGACAAGCGGTCCAGCCCGGTTATCGAGATCTCGCGTGAGAGAGGGGAGATCTCGGTAAGTGGGCTGAAATTGTTTTTTATATATACACTCGCAGCCGGGGTGGCCCGCTTACCGAGATGAATTTTCGAAGGGATGCTGACACCGTCTAGTATTTGGCGCTTGAAATCATCTCTTTAAGCGGGATGAATTTTTCCGAAAATATACACGTAACTCGTAAGCCAGGAATCATCTCACCGGGCTAGCTCGCCTCTCATATAAACAGCCCATAAGACCCCTCTCAGAATAGATAACTGTGTCTTTGACAAACATCTTGGAGTGTGAAGTTTGTAAACAACTAAAGGTCAAAACCAGCAACATAGAAAGTCATGTCTCGTCCCCAGCCGCTAGCCTACATATTACGAGAGCCGGCGCGCGGAAATTTGAGATGAAGGGCGGTCGCGCGGAAATATGACAGGAAGGCGAGAAACCCATTTATCGCCTTCCCATCAACCATTGCTGGCGCTCTATTGCTAGCCTGCACCGCCACGCCTGCACACTCCCGATTAAGAAGAGTCTGCGGAGGAGGCAGGAAAGTCGTGAAGCCAGAATTAGTTTTAAAAAAGTTTTCAACAAAATTAGTTTTGTTTAAATGGAGACTCTTGCAATTCACTATTTCCCAGCCCTTTTTTGAGAGCCACACCGCCCCGATGCCAAGAAAAATGTTCTGATATACAGTACTATAGGATCATTAACTTTCATGCTTACAAATATTTCATATGTAGTATAATAATGAAGCTATTATTCCTTTTTTAGTTCTGATGAAGATCCTGCTGCCTTAGCAAAATATGTTGTGGCTTTAGTTAGGAAAGATAAACGATTAGGAGATTTGGAAGAAATTTGTATTGACCAGCTTGAAGTGTTTCTAGCTAATTGTAAGTTCTAGTTCTACTGTTCTTTTTTGTCCATACCTTGACATAAATAATACCAATGCTTTTATTAAAGTGCCTATCTGGGGTTTTGAGATTTTATATATCCGTAATCTTCGGGTTCTACCAAGAAGTAATGTAATATATCTTGTTGTTCGAAAATTTTATCTTCATGCCTTTCCCCCCTGCTGATGCGCGAATCAAATCGAAATATCAACATCCCCCCGTGCATACATGGGGAATTTGATCGTTCAACATTTCAGAGTGGTGGGGAATTTGACATTCTAACCCAGGGTAGTCACTATTGAAGGTTCTCGGCTTTGTTTGTCGATTTCCGGTGAAATTACAGTAAATCAGTTGTAAATCAGCAGTTTTCCCACTTTTGTTTCAAAGAGCTGTTGAAAATTTGACGCTTGTCTCCTGAAAAATGCTGGACACTTGTCAAAAATTAACAAATGTTTCTTGCAAATACTCTGAATTGTTCATATTATTTTATCAAATATCAAATAACAATCAACTCTGACAACAAAAAGCCACAGAATCATGTTAGGTATTCGCCGGCATAACTGACCAAAACAAGTCAAAATAGCAGAACTGAAGCATTCAGTTAAGCTTATTGTCATTCCTGTTTTCTGTATTCACACATGGTCGCATTCTTACATGTTTACTATAACCAAATGAACAGTTTTTTCTTGTGTTTTATTTAAATTGTGATAGTAAGTCATACTTCAAGTTGGAATAATCACTCATAAGTTATAACAGTAATTTGTGTTTGGGCTGCTAAAAAGTGGTAGCTCCTTTGAAAAACAGTTTGATAAGCTTTCAATACAGTTTTCCCACCGCATACAACATAATTTCTTAGGTTTACCAGATACCAAATTTGAAGTTTAGTTAGTTTTCCAATTTCTCATAGTTATAATGTTTGTCTCAGCTTTATTATATATTTTTAAAAATATATAAGCTTGTGAATAACAGTCCCTAGCGTACATTTGCAGAATTTTTGGTTGATGTTCATTGTTCTCATGGGCGAGTGAAATTTGAAACCTGTGTCTCTATGTTAATACGACAGTTTGGAGTTCTTGAGGTCACAATATGTAGAACCAGTGAAATCGTTCGTTTTTAGTCGAGAGGATAATCCAACTTCTTTCCCTAAGGAGCTGTATATATACTAGATATATCAATTGCATTCCAATAATTATTTTCTGTGAGCCTCACAAACAAAGAAAACAAACGCTGCATATGCGCAGTAGGGACTTTTATTCACCGTAAAGGCTTCAAACCGGGTGACTAATTTGAGTTCTTCTGTATAGTGTACTGTATGTTGCCTCACCCCTCCGCAGAGGTTTCCGTTGACGAACCGCTGAGCACATATTGCTGGGAAAAAGTTGAAAAAAGTTGTTTACCTGACCGGAAATCTGCGGGTGTCACTATGACACTATCCCGCCTGTGTGTGGCCATGTGGAGAACTATTTGATCAACATGCATACATTTTTTTATTAGATACTATGTCTTTTGTCAAAACATTATTTGAAGTTCTTCAAAATAATTCCTACATTCCTGCTCCTCCCACTCCAGCCACACCATTACTGGAACCTCCTAAACCTGTAAGCATCCCACAAAAACCTGTAAGTATTCCATTAATATTGGAGTATTCTAGATATCATTTTGTAGGAAACCAAACTGGAGAGTTGGGCAATGGCGCACATCCGAGACGTGACGAACGGCACCCCTGAGACGTTATGTGACAAATTTCGAATACGATGGAATAACAACATCGTAATATCGCGGAGCTACCATCGTAATATCTACCATCGTAATATCTACCATCGTAATATCTACCATCGTAATATCTACCATCGTAATAGCTACCATCGTAATATCTCGTAATATCTACCAATGTAATATCTACCAATGTAATATCTACCATCGTAATATCTACCATCGTATTATCTACCATCATAATATCTACCATCATAATATCTACCATCATAATAGCTACCATCGTAATATCTCGTAATATCTACCAATGTATTATCTACCAATGTAATATCTACCATCGTAATATCTACCATCGTAATATCTACCATCGTAATATCTACCATCGTAATAGCTACCATCGTAATATCTCGTAATATCTACCAATCTAATATCTACCATCGTAATATCTACCATCCTAATATCTACCATCCTAATATCTACCATCCTAATATCTACCATCCTAATATCTACCATCCTAATATCTACCATCCTAATATCTACCGTCCTAATATCTACCATCCTGATATCTACCATCGTAATATCTACCATCGTAATATCTACCATCGTAATATCTACCATCGTAATATCTACCATCGTAATATCTACCATCCTAATATCTACCATCCTAATATCTACCATCCTAATATTCTACCATCCTAATATTCTACCATCCTAATATATACCATCGTAAGTTGATATCCTGAAAGATTAAAGATTTAAGCGCATGATTTAAGTATACAGTCGTCCGAATGCGTACCTGGGAGACGTTCTGCGCCCCTGCGTCGGACTTTTTAAGGCTTTACCGCACCCGAGATCTTGGCGAAATATGCGCAACTCTGCAGTCTGGTTAGGAAAAAACACAATATATTTAAAGTGATATTACTAGCTTTAACGTGGTTCTCTTTTGAAAAATAGACTCTTTATCAAATAATATTAAAGATATCATGCCAATTAGTAATCATTCACTCATGGAAATTTTGAAATTCTTTGAAATATTATTTCTCAATGAATTTCAATTGTATCTAATGTGTATAAAGTATGCATTTGGGATCCACCATTAAAATGGCCAAGTTTTGGAGAAATGAATCGAGAACAAGCTTGGCTCCGATTTGTTGCTCTTGAGGCTATAACCTGCCTTTTAATACAACCTCTTTCTCAACAAATTTTGATAATAAGAAAACGTTTTTTCATCGGAGAACCCGTTTAAATTGCCTATAACGTCAACAAAATTATTGTTTTATTTGGAAGAACTTTTAAAATGATAAAGTAACTTCTTTTGAAGATTTTCGTTTCTTCGCTTTGTTTTTTATATATTTCAGGTTTTTTTATATGCAAATGTCTGGAATTTCGTCACACATGCATAATGACTTATCAAAGAATGTTATATATCTTTGCCTTCATGAAATGAAAATACTACTCAGTGAATAACATGTGCGCGTGTTTCTCCCACAAGTCTCAAACTTCTTGATTTTAAAGGATTTTGTTTGAGAATGAAAGTGATACACAAACTTCTCCAGTAAGTCATTATGCATGTGTAACGAAATTCCATATATTTACATATAAAACAAACTGAAATATTTCAAAAACAAAGCGAAGAAGCACAAATCTTCAAAAGAAGTTACTATGCTCTATCATTTTAAAAGTTTTTCCAAATAAGACAATAATTTTTTTTGACGTCATTAGGTAGGGAATAATCGTATACAGTTTTATTCTTGTTTGCTTATTATTAAAAATACAATACTAACATAATTGGTATTTTAATAACTATTTTCTATTCTGTTTAATTGTACACCAGTCTTATGTGTTGGATGAAGATGATAGAGATTTCAGAAGAACAAGAAAACCGGCAATATCGGATGTCGAAGAAAAATCCATTTTCACACCTAATCGTGATGCATACATGGGATACAAGGCTAAGAGAAGACGCGGTAAACGTAAACCTGTTCACAAAGTTGGGGTGCGGAGTAAAGTACTAAGAAATGATGCTGGTGATGGCGTCTCTACTGAAGGTAAGAGAAAACAACCGACGGATGGTTTAAGGAAAAAAGAAGGAAGCGATGAACATCCTGAAGAACGGTCAGATAAACAACGAGAGAGCTCTTCGGGTAACAAGGCTTCTATATATGCATTATACACTAGGTCTATAATAAAAGATTATCCCCTCGCAAGTGCGACCGAGCGAAGCGAGGGTGATAATCTCGCCGCGGCAGGGATCCATTTCTCACAAAAGGTTTGTATGTAATATATGTATATGTATATGTATTTATACAATAACCTGTTTACTACGCGCATTTTCATTGGTTGTTGGCCATGATCTATTAGAGGACAGATGCACGGATGGCGTCAGCTCACACCATATCACGTCAGCTTACGCCATATCACGTCAGCTTACGCCATTATCACATCAGCCGACTACTTTTATCTTTTTTCATGCCCCAGAAATCGCCAACGAGCTAATAAGCCTTTTGAATGGTTTGTTTTAAATTTGTATTGTATAAAACAAATAGATTCCATTTTTCTGTTGTCTGTTCAGTTATAGATGTACAGAGGACGTCAGAACGTGGTAAGAACATCGGTGACCCACTCGACTATCGTCTCGTGGGCCACTTTTTTGTCGTCGAACGCAACTAGGATTGTGTTCTTCGTCGAACGCAATTAGGATAGCGTTCTCCTTCGTCGAACGCAATTTTTATTTATTTTTATTTTTATACTGCTCAGAAATAACCTAACAAAAACCGAGCCCAAGACGCGATCGTTTTGCGTTTCGTTTGCGTGCGTCTTGCGGTTCCGTCTGCGTGCGTCTTGCGGTTCGTCTGCGTGTGTCTTGCGGTTCGTCTGCGTGCGTCTTGCGGTTGACTGAATCTGCGTTCCACGAGACGCAAGGTTCGTAGTGTGTTCGTCTCACTTCGGAACGAACGCCAACAACCACAAGTAGCGACAGTGTTTACAGTAATAGTGATGGGTAAGCTTTCGGAATACGCGAGGAACAGAATTATTTCGTTGAAGTCTACCGGAATTTCAACCGTACGAATTACGAAAATGCTTGAAGAAGAAGGACCTTAGAACAAACTTGCAACATTGAATTAAACCACTTTGATGTAAACATACTTACCATGAAGTTTGATAATCAGTGCCTCGTATTCGCCATTCTCGTACTCCACCTTCCACATGTTGATCCTTATCCTTAATTCTATTTGTGGACAGAATTGCCATAGTTATATCCGCCTCGAAAAAAACTAACATTCTCTTTGGTGGAGCGCGTGTCATCAAACGGAGACTCATTCTTACAATCTTATTTCGTTACTTTTCCTTAGTGCTATTATCGGCTCTGCTTTTAAGCCTGCTTATATTAAATTATGCGGCCACTTAGGACAAAAATATATTACGCTTGTGACTTCCGCACGCTTTTGTGACATGAGTCATATAGTTGATAACATATGTATATATTACAAGGATACAGGCGAAAAGGTGGTGAACTTAGGCTGATGCAATATATCGATATTTTCGATAAATATCGATATTTCAAAAATACGATATTCGATATTCGATTTTTCGCATATCGAAAATATTGAAAGTTTCAACTTGACAACTTCATCTCTCTTTTTCGGCAATTAGTTTCGGTAAAGTTGAGAAAACACGTGTATGACGGCATTTGCGAATTCAAGTGATGAAAGCGTTCGGTTTAAAAGCGAGTAGCGTGGTTGTAAACACAAGTGTGATTCATAACTATAATAATTTTAGCAACCGCCACCCTGCACCATTGGGATTAACACAAGCGGCGGTTGAGCGCTTGAAAACAATAACTGATGACTCAGTCCATGTAAATGATTTTCCTCTCCTTTCGCAGTATGTCCGACGATATCTGGCGATTCCAGCAAGCAGCGCTCCGACTGATACCCTTTTACCGCCTCGCATCCTCGCGTGCCCCCGTTATCCCCCAACGAGCGAAGAAGAACCTCTGGCACCCAGGGTATCCGACTGAAAGACTGTTCAGCAAAGCCGGACAAATAGTAACGGCAAAGCGAGTCCAGCTTAAGCCGAACAATGATTTAATGATTACAAAATTTACAAAGAAAAATTAAACATTGCATTACCTGCTAGTAGTCAAGCTAATCGTGGCAGGCAATGAATTTAAATGTATATTAATGTAAGTTTAAAAAATATTTTTACAAACCAAAGGAGGAAAGTATATAAAGTTAATTGATTATGAAATATATTGTAAATTAAATACAGTATTACAGATGTAGCATTACACAATTGTCAAATTGTGACAATACACAATCTAGTATACTATCTCAATAGAGATGTTCATATCGACTCTAAAGGATCTAAGGTAATTTAAACCAACATAGTTACAATTGGCAATCTTGCTATTATCATGGGTACATCAACATAGTCATTCTCAGTTATAAGAATTGTAAAGAGGGCCTGGCGCATTTTATATTTAAATATCTTTTTACTTTTTGAGCGAAGGCTCTGATCAATGCTATTCCAAATTTCCGCACCAAATCGAGAAAACGAACGTTTCTGAAGCTCTAGGCGAGAATATTTGATATAAAAATGATCTTTCTTCGCCGCTCTTGTATTATAATTATGAACCGTAGATGTTTTTTTGAAAAGTTCTTGTAGAGCTACTGGTGAGTCTCCGGTTGATATATCGTATAACACGTTAACAGATTCTTTGATATACATCATATTAATAGGAAGAGAATTTGAAGAAACAAATAAGGGAATTGCGTGATCATCAAATGACTTAAAATACATCAGACGGAAAGCGCGTTTTTGTAATATAAGAAGTTTCTTAATGTGAACCTTGGCAGCATTTCCCCATGCAGCCAATCCATACGAAAGATAAGGTAAAATTAAAGACCTATATATATCTAGTAAGGTATGATTTGGAATAAAATGTCGCAATTTTGAGATAATCCCAACGTTTTTACTAATCTTTAATGCAATATAGTCAATGTGATGCTTCCAACTTAAGTTGCAATCAATAATGATACCAAGATACTTTATATATTCTTTGCATTCGAGAGGTGTGTATTGTTTAGAATTATTATCATACATGTTAATTACTGGACGATAATTTACTGATTTCTGATGTGGGCGAAAAATAACAAAATTTGATTTTTTTATATTAAGCGTGAGTTTATTAACATTAAGCCAGTTGCAAACATTATTCAGTTCAGAATTTACAACAGATTCAAGTGTTTTCAAGTTATTATTAGCATAAAGTAGATTGGTATCATCCGCAAAAAGAAAAAAATTTAAAACGTTGGATGACTCATAATATCGTTTATGTATATTAAGAAAAGTAGAGGCCCGAGGACTGATCCTTGAGGTACTCCACATAAAGTGGTTTCTCTATCAGATACACAGTTTCCAATCAGAGTTATTTGAGAGCGATGTTTTAAGTAGGAAGAGAACCAGTCATTTACCACTCCCCTAATACCATAATGACTTAGTTTACCCAACAGTATATCGTGATCTACCGTATCAAAGGCTTTCTTCAAGTCTATAAATATACCGCAGGAATAAAGTTTATTGTCCATGTTAGTTTGGATTTTATTAACAATATCGAGAATGGCATGCTGTGTAGAATGTTGTTGACGGAAACCATATTGTGAGGGACACAAAATATTTTTCATATTTAGGTATTTGTCTAAACGTTTGTACATAATCTTTTTCAAAAATTTTATTAAATACCGATAAAAGAGATATGGGTCGGTAATTGTTCGGTTCAGTTTCGTCCTCCGTTTTGTAAATTGGAATAATTTTAGCAATTTTGAGTTTATTAGGATAAATTCCAGTTTCAATCGACCGATTAAAAATATCTGCCAAAGGTTTGCTCAGAATGTGTTTTGCACATTTAATAATCCTCGAAGGGCATGAATATAGACCCTCAGCCTTTTTTGTTGGTAGTGTGATGATTTCGAGTTCAATATCTCTTTCAGTTATCGGAATGAAAACAAATGAATCTGGTTGAGATGTGTAGTTAGGACTATTAGTATGTTGGAGGTAGTCAGAATAATGTTTTTCAGAATGTGGCATTTTGGCGGCTAATCGTTGACCACATGTAGCAAAATGTTTATGGCTATCTTTAAAACCAGGAACGGGGAATCGGGGAACGGAACGGCGAACGGAACGAGGAACGGAACGGAACTTTAAAAGCCGGAATCTTTAAAAGGGGGAATCTTTAAAAGCCGGAATATTAATCTTTAAAAGGGGGAATCTTTAAAAGGGGAATCTTTAAAAGGGGGAATCTTTAAAAGGGGGAATCTTTAAAAGGGGGAATTTTTAAAAGGGGCAATCTTTAAAAGGGGCAATCTTTAAAAGGGGGAATCTTTAAAAGGGGGAATCTTTAAAAGGGGGAATCTTTAAAAGGGGGAATCTTTAAAAGGGGGAATCTTTAAAAGCCGGAATCTTTAAAAGGGGGAATCTTTAAAAGCCGGAATATTAATCTTTAAAAGGGGGAATCTTTAAAAGGGGGAATCTTTAAAAGGGGAATCTTTAAAAGGGGGAATCTTTAAAAGGGGGAATCTTTAAAAGGGGGAATCTTTAAAAGGGGGAATCTTTAAAAGGGGGAATTTTTAAAAGGGGCAATCTTTAAAAGGGGGAATCTTTAAAAGGGGGAATCTTTAAAAGCCGGAATCTTTAAAAGGGGGAATCTTTAAAAGCCGGAATCTTTAAAAGCCGGAATCTTTAAAAGGTTGGGAAGTACAAAATGCGGATGAACGTAATTTTGTTGATATTATGCTTTCCCGTACTTTTTTAACGAGTTTATTACGCCTTTTAAAAACTTATAATTGAATATAATATTATAACTGTGATTTCGTGTCGCTAGCGTTTCCGCGACGAGTAGTTTTGCGGTTATTTAAACTCTATTTTCAGGTGAATTCCTGAGATAATATCTCAATCATAACAAACACAATCAAAATACACGCGTAAACAACAATTTATGTTTTCGAACTTCTCATTCTTCCGAAACCTAATTCAGCGAGTTAAGTTGCCGAGTATTTTACGAGTTTCGGAATTCGGATGTATTTTAAAAATGCGAGAAACGAGTAAAATGCCCTACATTATTATCGGACAAACCACTCAATGGGATATTTATTATGACTTGTATTTTATTCGCCATTCAAATCTATCTTCCGGCGGGTAGGCGAGTCTTGCCATTCGATGGAAAAAATGGTCCCGAAGGTTTGAGAATCTTTTGATTAGTTTACGTGAATTTGACCCCGTCGGAGAGGCGACGAACGATATATTTGACACGCTTCCAGATACAGGAATAAACTACGACAGCGCTATGAAATGTAAATGTTTAACCGAGTACTTCGACCCAGTGCGCAACAAAGATAGGCAATCTACGACTGAAACAAGAAACCGGCGAAGCAATCAACAATTTTTATCGAAGATTAAAAGAGAAAGCAAACACCTGTGCATGAGTTTACCGACACAGACTCTGAAATCCGAACACAGATTATTCATACAACGTCTGACCCGCGGCGACTATACGGAGAACAGCTCAATCTAAAAGCTCTTCTCAGGTATGGTTCAACGTTGGAAAAGACGGATATGAACGCAAAACTGCTGGAACAAAATCGTGAGCTCAACCAGTCGACAAATCACCTTTCACCGCCAAGTGTTTGGGGCTTTTATTGTTTTCAAATAAAATTGCGAATCTGGAGCTATAACATTTCTGATGATCTTCTGGCGAGATAAGACTTGAAAAAAGCGACCGGGTGGCGATCTGGAACACGGTTTCTTCTTCGTCTGTGCAGGTTTTTGTGCCTCGCTCTGTCAGCCAACTGACGTACTCGTTTCCCTCAGCCTCAAGACCATCTTTTCTGGAGGAGTGAGAGCGATTCCATATTTCCAGCAGCTAGCGACTGTGAAGAAGACTATAGCCATAGGCGGGAATCTGAAATTCACTCATGATAAACACGTCTCACTTATATCGCCTCCATATATAAAACAGGCCCTAACAGCAAGTTGATCAGGAAGAGACCGATATTGAGTTAATTTATTTATACAAACTTGGTTAAGTAAAACTATTTGTTATGATAGTGTTTAAAATAAAGACAAGTGAATTTAACTCGAAAACATTGAGTTTATTATTTATATTTTAACCCAAATTTCTGGAGTAAAATTAACTCTTCATTGCCGAATTATTTTTAACTCCAAAAAGAAGAGTAGCATTTAACTCCAAAATTCGGATTGCATGTTTTGGACTCAAAATTTAGACCCCGATTTTGGAGTTGAAACTACTCGTTGAAAATAGCAGTGGCGCGAACCATTGCGTTCTCTTTTTGTTTTTAACCTTATTTATTTCATAACCCATTAATTCATATTGTCAGTTTTATTATAAACGTTATCCGTTACTGATAGCAAATGCAGGCAGTTTGTAACGTTAGCCGTTGTGGTTATTGTTATCATTTTGACAGACGGAAAACGCAGTATTGAACATTTCCTGAAGCATCTGCCGAATGGAATCTTATTTCATTTCAGTCTAGAAACGATTAATCGCAATTATTTCATTACAAATCTCAAAGAACGGTAATATGTGTAACAAATAAATGGTTATTGTAGATTAAAAGTATTAAATGTACAGTGAAAATATAGTAGTTTTTATTATTGGATTTTCTAAAAGACGTTCAATCCAGCCTTTTTAAAACCACGGTCGATTCAAAAAGACCCCAACGTGCAAGTGCCGAGCAGTTGCTTCGCTTGTAAGTTTCCCATAGCAATGTAACCTTCAACGTGCTTTGGTATGTCTTTGTTTGTGAAAGTTGGGGGGGGGGGGGGAAACGAAAAGTCAGCATGACTTTTTACGTTCTCTGAACACTGAGGGTTTGCCACGTTTTGAGTACGGTAACCTGATCAACAAGGAAGAAATTGGTCGTGGAGGTCTTGCTGCCGTTTTCACGGCCGTTCTACCGGCTCCCGACAAGGAGAAAATAGTTGTCAAATAAAGTATCTGGATTCAGACGACACTGCTACAAAAACACTCGTGAAGGAAGCGCGTTTACTACGTCAGTTAAACCACCCTAAGTCCCTAACATTGTGCAACTGAAGGGAATCTGCGTGGACCAGTTTGCCATACTTTTGTATGTGTATTTTGATTTCTCGCCCATTGGTGGTATTGGAATATCTGTCATTAGCCTTGCAGATTCCCCCTTTTAAAGATTCCCCCTTTTAAAGATTCCCCCTTTTAAAGATTCCCCCTTTTAAAGATTCCCCATTTTAAAGATTCCCCCTTTTAAAGATTCCGGCTTTTAAAGTTCCGTTCCGTTCCCCGTTCCGTTCCCCGATTCCCAGTTCCTGGTTTTAAAGATAGCCAAATGTTTATTCAAGATATTAGATATATTTTTAGGATCAAATGTTAATCGAGAAGTAGGATCTTGACGCATGGCACCAATATTATTTTTATTATTGCGGCTACGTCCCAAAATTTCCCTTATTCCTTCCCATTTCTTACTCATATTTGTGTAATTCAAGTTGAAGTATTTTTCATAGTATAATTTTTTGCTGGCTCGGAGTAAAGTAACAATATAGTTTCTATATATTTTGTACTGAGTTAAACTATTTGTGTGAAATAATTTATTTTTAACTTTTATAGATGCCCTTATTCCTCTAGTTACCCATGGTTTGGATAGTTGTTTCGCTTTACGCTTAGAAATGGTCTTGATAGGAGCATGTTTATTTACTAATTTATTTACTTTACTAAAAAAAGTCGAAAATAACTTGTTAGGATTATTCTCTGGTTCCGTTACGACAAAATCCCAGTTTATCTCTGAAAGTTCTTGGTTAAATAGAGTATCAGAGAATGATGAATAGTCACGATATTTACGTTTTTGGATGTTTTGTCTGACGGTAATAGAATCTAGGATACAGAATTGTGAAAATATGTTAGTGTTTCTTGCCGAAAAAACATGTTAGTGTTTCTTGCCGAAAAAACATGTTAGTGTTTCTTGCCGAAAATTTATGAACAAACGTGCGAAATCGTTTATGCTTTAAGCTTGTAAATAATTGCTGCCTCCCTGAGGGGAGGCAGCAGATCGTAACTCGTGCTCAGTCTCTTTGCCGAGCTATGTATGGCCGACGAATATTGGACGCACTTTCCGGGGGGAAACAGGGAAACTAGAGAAAACTTCGCATGTTCTATTTACGTCGAACGTTTTCTTGACAAATAATCAACTCTACAAGCTCTCTTATACCTTAAAACAAAGATAATTTATCTGCCTACAATATACGTAAACGTTATTGTGCTACCTTACTTAGTTGTTTTTAAAAAAGCGCAATATCGAACATGCCTTGATATTCGTGATATGTCATTCGTCAAGCGCGGGATTTCCACAGAGCGCTACATTTAAATTTTAGAAGTACTTTTACATGCCTGTAGCTGCTGCACGGTTCAACATAGTTCGCAGTTCGACATTTTTACATTTAGATATCCAATTGTCCAAATTTAATACTATCATTGCTTACAATATATTAGCTTTTACTTCAATATAAACCGCATAGCTCATTCCGTCATTCGTTGCCTTTCAAATTGCGGTATATTCATACGTTGTGCTGCGTATTTTTGCAGAAGCAGAAGTGTCGCTTGATCATGGAAAATTTATGGCTTGCTCTTTCGAGTAAATGTTGTTCGAATTAGATGTATGGCGTTCAAACATTGAATTTTGACATAAACGCGCCATATGATTACCGTATGTTATTTTAATATTACAAGGCTATATGATCGCCTTGATATGTGGTGTAGATTCTACAGTCTATTTCATCCTCTATATGCTATAGAAATTTCTGGCATCATTCTGCTGGCATGCCTGATCAGTGATCCTGAACACTGCTCCAACCTCGTACCATGAACTGCTCCTGTGTCAGTCCAGAGGCAGCATTTCACTTCTGATAAGAACTCCTAGTAATATAGATATTTAAATTTGTCGGCTGGTCGTTGTTTGTGTATTTTCACTTGTCTGAAGATGATTTTGTTAATAAAATCGAAATATCACGTTTACAATAGTTTCCTCTTGTTTTAACTCCTATATTGCGTTTTTAAGGATGGCATTTTTCGGAATATGTTTTATTTTATACTTTTTAAAAATTCTGACACTGCTATAACGGTACATAACACTATGGTAACACACAGTGATAACACACGACAAGGTCAAAAAATGTCAGTCCACGTGATGTCACAAAGTTTCCGAATGAGAACCGCGTTCTAATTACGGACTACGGAGTCAAGTCTCCGGTCCCGTTTACATGGTACCGGTTGAATTTTTTATTTGGGTGAATATTCGCGCGGATAGGCTTCCCGTTTGATAACACTAGTGTACGTCCAAACCGTCTAAAAAACTTTAATTGTGGAGAAACGAGACCTCGCAAAGCAAACAGCCCGTTTTCCCAAAAACTTAATACGTTACAGAGTCCTCAAAAGCCTAAGAGAAGCCTAGGATTAGGAATTTGACTAGGATCTATTTATTCCGCTTTAATAAACGGACACATAAAATCTGTCGAAATTTGATATCAACAAACAATATAGGTATCAGCGTTTCCGTCGTATACACTCGGAACAACTTCGGTTATGCCGACTCTTGCGTCCGGTTGAGTAAGGACCGCCCCTGACACAACCGAGACGCCAGACGAACGCAACCGAGACGCCAGACGAACGCAACCGAGACGCAAAACGAACGCAACCGAGACGCAAAACGAATGCAACCGAGACGCAAGACGAACGCAACCGAGACGCAGAGGCACTGTTAGGTTATTTGTACTGTGTCTGTACAAGACGATGGCAGGGTGTCCGCGACAGCTTTGGCCAATTACTGCGGTCCCTATGTAAACTAAACAATACACAGCTTATATATAGTTACAGATAATTACAATATACAAATGCAGATACAACTAGAAACAACATGAAAGTGGTTTTGTTAAGTCACGTGCCTGGTTACATTTAAGGCAAATTGTTTTCCAGGAGCGAGGGTCATCTACATTGTAATTGTTTTATAGAGCAGAACGATAGTAATCGAGTAATGAATTTTTAAATGTTAGAGTGATATATTTACTGATAATGCATGGTTTTGGTAGTACATTCCAGATCCTTGTTGTCCTAATAGTATAAGATTTTTGATATGTCAGAGTGTTGGATTTCTTAATTTTGAATTGAAGGCAATTTGAATCCACTGATGTTCTGGAAGTACTGAGTTAGACAAATTGATGATGCCACATTTTGCTTTAAAAAAGAACAGCATGTCAAGATATTCGTGCCAATAACTTATTGCTGCCGCAGCGAGCCTGAAGCGAGCGAGCAAGGCAGCAGACCTAAATAATGTAGCTGGGCTTTTTTCAAATGTTGCTTTAGCGCATTGCATTGTGGTCGGACTTTTAGATAGACCCAACATGCAGTGCGCGGAACAACCAAGCACAATACAATGCGCTGAAAACATGTGCTTTCTTTTAATGCTTTTTCTTTACAGGGACGTTTGCTCAATACTCGTGCATTTAGTGAGTTTCATCTTTTAAATACATCACATACATATATAAATCGCCTCCAATTCATACGTGAAAGCGTTTGGAGTTCGTTGTGAAATATTATCCGAGTTATCGTGCGAGATTTTTGTGTTGTTTTGAATAATTTTTTTGAATAATAATTCGAGTCATCCATAAATTTCTGTTCCATCCTCATCGTATGTTAATTAGAATTTCAGTAGAACCAGTGGAAAAACAGCCTCGTGCGGGTTATGGATGAAGTATTGTCTGACTTGACAAATCTCATCAACAGTTTTTGCGTGTGCGCTTTCCGAGACAATGCCCCTTTAAAACTTGTGTATACTATTTATTTGTGCGCAAACAGAAAATCAGTTACCGGTTACCGATCAAACACTTTTTGCATTCGCTTTTACCGGCTTTTATTGTTATGGCTAGAAAGAACATCACGGTTACACAGTGAGCGTCGTATGCCAAAATCCAAGCACGGGCTTTCTAAATATCTCCATTCGAAGTTAATTTCGAACATATTCCCGTCAAGTCTCACGGAAGTGTATGGCAACGACGATGACTTTTGAAACATTCAGTTTCCCAGTGAGTTTTCAGTCAAGTCGCATCTGCCGAAAATTATATCATTTGTATTAAATCTCCCGGAAAGCAATGTAGCAATAAAACTACCGGAACTCATATACATTGTTGACGTTTTTGGACAAATTGAGAAAGATTGTCTATGTAATATTTCACTAGCCTGCGTCGCAGTATTTCAATCACATGTATTTCAATCACATGGAATACACAACACGGGGTCTGCGACGCAGGCTATATTTCGCGTGCTTGGGAAAAAACGCAGCCATGCTAGAAGATCCAGTGCGCTGGAACAAAAGGCAGCATTCAGTACCTTGCAGGTAACCTAGTTGGTAGGATATTTAGGACGGCAAGCCTTTGATTGTAATTGGAATTACAAAGAAAAGGTAGATCCAAAATATATTTGGATGCGCGTCTTTGTACGCATTCCATGCGTGAGATGAGGTCGACAGTACTGCGGAGACCAAACTTGTGTTGCGTACCCCAGTTGAGAACGGACGAGACTTAGATAGAGAGTTCGACGTGCTGATGAGTTTTTGATACTATTTTTAGTTGATCTACGAACATATCCTAGCAATTTGTTGGCTCGGGAACACTGTTCAAGAACTTTCTTAGACCAGGTCAAATTATGTGAAGTCCATACGCCAAGATCACGTTCACAGTCCGAACTTTCTAAGATGGTGTTTTGTATTGGATCTTATTGTGTTTCCTAGTAATTTGTAGAGTTTTACATTTAGATATATTGAGTAGAAGACCGGCATTAGATGAACAAGTTTCGAAATTTGTCAGGTCCTCCTGCTGCTGCGTCCGTTGGAGTGTTGATTACCTTAAAGATTTTAGTGTTGTCGGCGCCGTAGGTTGCAATGGTAGAATTGTTAGTAGAGGAAGGCAGGTCGTCGTCACACAGTAGAAACAGCAGCGGTCCAAGAATGGAACCTTGTGGTACTCCTGAAGTTACTGGAAGATGTGTTGATGTTGCGCCAATAACGGTAGTTTGTTGGCACGGTCTTGCAGATAAGAGCAGAACCATTTGAAAATATTACCTCCAATCCCAAAGTCACGAAGTCGAAGTAAAAGACGTCTGTGGCTAACCTTATCAAAGGCCTTTGACATATCCAAATAAATTACATCGATTTGTTTACCGAGATCTAGTTGACATCCTATTTTGTCGAAAACTTCGATAAGTTGAGTAACACAATTTTTTCCGGGGAAGAAGCCATGTTGACAAGAGGAGATTTGATTGAAAACCTGATCTTTAATGTTGTTAAATACACAGCGCTCCAGTACTTTTGAAACCAGTGAAAGTAGAGATATAGGTCTATAGTTTTCTGCGATATCAGTGGGATTTTCTGCATATGACCTGGTGCTTTCATCAATCTTCATTGAGATCGTTTCAGGAATGTTACAAACCTTGGATTTTAGTTTAAACAAGACGCCCGCCCGCTAGGCGTTAACTCGGGCTACTTAATTAGTGGACAAATTTAGGGACATATGGCGTGCATATGTTAGACAGTTAGAATTAGAAAACCCACTCACTTGTCTTATATTACAACATATTACAAAGGATAATTTTTTAATTTTTTAATTTATTAATATTATACATGCATGGAGAGCCAAGATCGGGACAACATATAATTCATATACTGTACATAGTACATGACACAGTATTGTGACATTTTGTGCACTTATATTCTAGTTGCTGTTTATATACTGTTTTGATAGTGTTCACAATTTTCATTGGATATTTGGACCAGGATAATGATTTATTTATGACATACTGATGTATATCAATTGCCATGGCATCAGAACATGTTCATTCTTTATCTAAAGACAGTCATACTCGGTTCGATATATTCAGACCATTTTGGTATTTATAGTCTTCTTCAATAGAATATGTGATTAACACTCCACATGAAAATTATTTGTAAAAGAGAGATGCACGAATGGCAAAACATATGCATTATGCAATGAATCCAGTTTGTGGCTTTGACATTTGTCGACAGTCGCTTAGTTTGCTAATGGCAATGTTACAATCACATTAATGTATTCTGTCGATTCAAGCATGCATGGTTAAAGCATTTGGTGGACATTGGAATAACGGTAATTTCTTTGGCTGTATGAATGGCAGTGGCTTGATTTGATAATGGCATTGTTACAATCACAATGCATTCCATCGATTCCAGCAAGTGGTTATAAAGCAAAGTTATTTTGGTGGACATTGGAATAACGGTAATTTCTTTGGCTGCATGAATGGCGACTTGAAATTCCACTGAGTTTGTAATAATGATGATATTTTCAATGGCCATAATATGCCAGTGATGGGAATTATGGCAGTGAAGTTCTGTCTATGTTGACTTTGTGGACTGGATTGATGATTAAAAAATGAGATAGTAACTACTTTGCTTCAAATTTGGTGTAGATACACTCCATAGACAAGCAAATTCATTTTCTTATTTGAAAATGTCAAACTGAACAATTGCCATTACATGTTTTCATTATTTCATCACTCATATACAAATTTTAGCGGACGCCATGTTTGGCTAGATTTCAGGTTTTACTTGCAGTGTGACTATTTTGTGGCTTCTGATTGGTCAGGATAGGAATATTCCAACACCAATAGACCACTAGTAGCTCAGCCAATCAGAATGCCAAATTTGTAATAGACCTTGATACCAATACTAGATATACTGGAAGCGGGTACAATATATTTTTTCAATGAATATGCCCTATAGTTTTGCCCCACTATAGTTTTGTGCAAAATCGTGAGTGATTAATGAACACATTTGAGTCCAACATTGTCGTGGCATGGCTGAACTTTAGCTATATATACAGTATATATAGTATATTAACCACAATTCAATTTCTAAGAGATTTGTTTTATTTGAGGCTGGGCTGAAATCCTGGCTGAAGGAAGGTCCATGTGCATATATCTATTCAGTGTGTGACTATGGTTTATATTCAATGAGCTCGAGGAGCAATTAATATAGAATACCCGTCCACTTTTGATAGTTGATACCACATTTAAAAGCAGAAATACAAATCAGGTTGCTCAAAAATATCTTTAAATATAATTTCGAAGGTTTATATTGCGTGTACTTGTTGATTGTTATCAAATTAAATGGGGTTTTAAAATAGAACGAAGCAATTGTATATGATGAACTTTCCGTAATTTATACTACACGCGGGGCCAACTGCTCAATAAAAAATATGTAAATATAGACAGTTAAGTATCTTACCGTAACTGCGTTTGTGAAGATAGAGTACCAATCAGCAATGGAATGAATAGAAAACCAGACAGTTGCCAAAAGCACGCTAAACATTGTCATTAAACTGTGTTTGTGAAGATAATCTCGAAGATATCGGGAAATATTGTTATACTTTATATACGCAAGAATTGCAAAATCGCGACCAAACCTGGGAGTCTGGGACCACGACATGAAAAAAACATAAACGGACGGTAAACCTTGACTCGGCTATCCACAGGTAGCCCGAGTAATAATGAGCACAGACAGAGTTAATGTACTTGGAGCGGTTCTCACTCGGCATTCGCTTTAAACTTCTCTTTTAGATAATCATTGGGTGTACGGGATTTATTTAGCTTCAGTCTTATGGTGTTTTTCTTTTTAATATCGTGTAGTATGGCGCTGGTAATCCAAGGAATGTAGTTACGACCACGTAACTTTTTAATTGGGATATAATCAATTAGGATAGCGTTCTCCTTCGTCCAATGCAATTAAGATATTGTAAAAGTTAAAACTAATGTAATGTGGACCTTATTCATACCAGCATGCATCAGAGTTTGACATCAGAGTGGTTGTTTTGAATTCCCAATAAATTCTAAAATAATATGTATGACATCAAGCACGGGAAATGAATGCATGCACTGCTAGGATATGAGGTGATAACTATAGTAGTAGAAGAGCCAATCAAATTGCGAGATATCTTATAATATCCTACTAGTAGATATATAATAAAAGGTGATAGACTACTTACAGTGCTCGTTTTCGTTAGTCCTATAGTAAGTTACCACTTCTGGCTATACGACCCTACATTAATGTGTATTGATATTACTCTTTCCTTAGATCGAGAGAATTCTCAACGTAGGTTTGAAGGACCTGCAAGAGGAAAGCATAACGATAATAAAACTGGTAAAAACTGGATACACAAAGGAAGACCTTGGTCTAATAAAAGAGCACGCTGTCGTGATTATGATGGTAGGTGTAGTATCCGTAAGTGTCCAGGAGCGGGTCCAGCATTTAGGAAAAGGAAGGGCCGTCGAACGAATCCCGTCGGACACAACCAATGGGCGTCTGCGATTTCTGGACAACATTTATCGTTTAGGGACCGGTTATTATGTATGGTTGGGGTGGGGGCCGAAGAGAAAATGGTTAGGTAAATGAAAATTCTAAGACCTAAGACTAACCTAATTCTAAGACCTAAGACTAACCTAATTCTAAGACCGGGTTGGGTAGCAAAATTTTCATGACTATTTACATAAAAAAAATTAAGAGTTCATCATTTATAATTGGAATCTCATCATCAGTTCTCCTTAGTCATCATTGCACATTAGCTTTTGTTATTGTGTTCCACCTCTCGTTTTCCTTGGATTCCTGCTCAGTATAGGGAGATAATAATCTGAAAGTTACAGTAGGATCTGTCTGTATATCTATTTTGGTTTGTTATTAAAACGTGTATCGACGATATGCTGGGAATTGGGCTTTATATAACTTTTTTCTTCGGTTGGGTAAAACATTTTCTTTACACAAATGGTTGGGACGGTTAAATTTCTAATCTTAATTTGGTTGGGTAACATTTTTTTCCAGCACTAAATCTATTTCTCTTCGGTCCCCGGTCCCTTACTTTTCACTATATGTGTTTGAAATGTTTTCACATTAATACAAGACCAATAGTACTTATGTAATATGAGTTGAAGTAAAAAGCAAGTGAAAACTCAAATAAAAATAAATGACAGAAAAGTTACGATGTGCGCAGATACGCATTTACGGCAGCCTCGTACCCAGGCGCTGCAAGGAAGCCGCGCTGCGAGAGGTGAGCGCGCGAGGGGTTCGAATCTAGCAAGACACGTGTGCAACAAAAATGAAATAATATTGAAAGAACTAGAGAAATTATCAACATTAAGATTTGTTTGATATGTAAATGTACTCGCTGTGACGTCACACTGCATAATGACTTATTAAAGAAGCCTGTATATATATGGGATTATATAACGAATTTATGAAACTGTGTGTGTGTCTTCGAAGTTACGTTTCGAGTGATTTGATTTAATAATCCCAAAGATATATACATGCTTTTTCAGTAAGTTATCATGCAGTGTGACGTTTCAAACAAATCTTAATATGTCAAGAACAAAGAGAGATATGGAAGATAATTTATAAAGTTCTTTTAAGTAAGAAAGTTAATTACACTTTAACAACATTTTGTTACAGCAAAAATAAATCGTCCTGTGTAATAACCTAACCATGTGAACAACTCTAGCGAAATTTTAATTCATTACTTGTTCCCAAAACGTTTCAGAAAAAGGATTTTATATTACAGGCGAGTTTTGTTTGCATGACCACGGAAATGATCCTTTGGTTGTTGAAGATGTTAACATCCCAGGAATTGTGCTCCTCGTGGCGCTCTTCCTCCTGGTTTTATACTCGAGAGGTCTCCTCTTAATCAGACAGGTATAGGAACATATTTTAAATCAAATATACTCATGCTTGGACTAATGCGGTACCATATTTTTTTGTGATGGTGCCGAACTTATTAAAGATAGTGCAAAAATGGCAGAACATTTAAACATTCATTTTACATCAATTGCGAAAAACATTAAATCATTATTGAGCCCAATAATTGATAGTCTGAATTTAACCAAGTTACGTGACTTCATAAGTTCTAAAATGGATATAAATAGCACATCCTTTAGTATACCTCTCATTGACACTGAATCAGTAACCAAATATTTATTAAAGATGTCATCCAACAAAGCGACAGGAGTCGATGGTATCAGTACTAATTTACTGAAAATTGGTATAAAAGAATTAGCGCCATCTATTGCCAAACTGATCAACGTTTCTATTACAACTAAAGAATTTCCAACAGAGTGGAAGACGGCAAGAGTGGCCGCGCTTTTTAAAGCTGGTGACTTAACTGATGTTAACAACGTAAGACCAATATCTATTCTTTAAGATAATCGAAAGGCATACTCTCTCTAAGATAATCGAAAGGCATATTCATGACAACCTATCTCAGTATTTAAAAAGGCACAATCTCATTTATTCGAGTCAATCAGGTTTTCGAGAGAAATATAGTACATAAACTGCACTTGTAAACATTATTCATTTACTTTTGATGAACATTGACAGGAACCAAGTCAATGGAATGCTTCTTATGGATTACAAAAAGGCTTTTGACATGGTTGACCACCAAATTCTGATTACTAAACTTGAACTCTATGGGCTCGATTCAGATGCATTGGAATGGTTTAAATCATATCTTTCTGATAGAAGACAGTTTGTCCAGTTTAAAGGCAAATCATCACCAATAGGCCGTCACCTGTTGCATCCTTTCGTTCAAGTTCGTTGCACATGTTGCGAGGCTAAGAAATTCTTTCATAGTTTAATGTATTTAAGTCTCCTGCGTTAAGAAATGCCAAGCCCCCATTCGCAATTGTGCACAATAAGTAGAAAATTAGCATCACTTTCTATCTCCGTGACTGGCCGCCATTTTGAATTTCTGAACACTCTTCGTGTTATCACAGAGGCAATTAACGAACTTTTGCCTGCGATCAGGCAACGCGGGAATTATCTTACAAATGCAAAATACATTACATTAGAAATTTAACATTACATTACATTAGAAATTTAAAGTTATGCAAATGTTTTATTCATTTTGCGATGTATCACAATCTTTCACACAAGTTACCGACCAGCGTTTATTAAAATTTATAAGTTGCCGAAAAATATGGGTTAAGCTAGAAGGCGAGAAATCGGAGATTTGTCGAAAATCATACGATTTATTTACTGGACGAAGACGTAGCTGAATTTCTTTCTGCAAATACGTGTGAGGATCTGCAATGGTATTACCATCAAAACTGCTACAAACGAATTTGCGACGAAAATAAGCTTAAAACGGCGGAAGAGAAACATCTATCTGGTAAAAGCAACCAAGAGAAAACGGACAGTGACGTTGCTCCACCAGACCACCACGAAGGAAGTTGACACGTCTCTAACTCGCGGATGATGGTCAGGAAAACAAGAAGTCTGGTGTAACTGAATTGAATAACCCTAATTTATTTATTTATTTAATTTATAATAACAACTTCATATTAGTTTTGTAACATAATATCGAATGATCTACCTAAAGCATGGTTGCCATAAAATTGATGGAATTGCAGTTGCAAGAATTGTAACAATTGTTGCACAACAAGCTTTTCTCCATGATTTAAATAATCTGCGTTAAACGGGGGATTCGTGGGAACGTGTAATCGCTAAAACTTCCATTTTCATTAATTTATATCAGTTGCTAAGTCCATGATGATCAAATCCCTTATTAGGGTGGGGGGGGGGGCTTTTTCTTTTCAGACACTTTTTGAGGGGGGCTTATTTGAGAGGGGGGCTTATTTGTTTGTTTATCCATGAAATGATATGATAATTTTCTTCAAGAACGATATAATGTATATTTCACAATAGTATATTTAGTAATATTACATAGTTTTACATTGTATGTATGAATGGGGGGGGGGCTTAATAAATATCTTCATCTCAAAAGGGGTGCCTGTTGGAGAGGGGGGGCTTAATAGAGAGATTACGGTTAGGAAAATCAGGCAAGGCTGATTAGACTAACATGGTAAATCAATAGCTCCATAGGAATATTGCATACCCATAAAATTAGGCAATATTATTTTTTCTCAAATAGCAAAAAACCTCTTATCGCTAATTGCTATACTTTAAAATTTATCTTAGCAATCTGGAAAAAGAAAAGGAATGCCACTTGTTGTTTGTTAGAGCTTTTATAGGTCACGTAAAGATGTCGACTCCACTCAAATTAAGCGTCATAATGCCGTGAGGTTGAAAGTGTTGTTGAAACGTTATCCAACATGACTGATCCATTTGATGATGATCTTGAGGACCTTGTAAATATTGCTACTGCGTCCGTATCAAATGATCTTCTGAAGTCCCACGAGATTGGTGAAAGAAAATTCGAAGAATTTGTCACATAGAAGGTCAAAGCTGACAACCCGGATATCTGCACAACGATACAGAAGACAAACTTGAACACTTTTTCGAAGAAAATAACTAGCAGCTATATAGATAGATATTAAGATATTCTGGAGATATTTGGTGATTTAGCAGAAAAAGTCATTCGCATCGTAATCAGCTCAGCAAAGAAATTCAAGGAAATAGAGTAGACTTCATATGTGATACTTACCTATCAGTCAGCATAAAAAATATTGAGCGAAAAAAGAGATCGATGTCGGGTGTTACTCGGGTCAGGATCGGTGGTGCAACTCAAAAAGTTCCTCGACAGTTCAAGAAGTTTTTGTCTTTAGGCGAAAGCAAAGAAGCATTGATTGAATTTATTTTCCAACATATGGCGACTCTTGATCTTGCACAAATACTACAGCATGCCACCTTGTTTTTCACGCATGGAGCCGACTGTCTTGGAAAATACGGCGCAAATATCAAATGCCATGCACAAGAGATGCGTTGGGTAAGCACATTCAACGATCGGTTTATCAGGCAGCAATTTGGAAAAAAGCTTTGAATTCTATAGTCGAATGTCCGGATATAACTAACCATGGATGGCTGGTTGACAAGGTAGGACGGTAAAATGAGCATAAATTGGATGGATTTGACCCCTGCTCCAGATGGGATGTTGGAAAACATCCTGCAAAAAGGCTGTTCCAGCAATCGTTCTTCATGTGTCAAAGCGAATTTATCAAGCACCAGCCTTTGCAAATGCATAGATTGCTCAAATGGAAAGGTCAATTGCAACGAATTCTCCGATAGTGAGGAGGACAGCAACATGAATGATGTCCTTCTCCGGTTGTAAGAGAGGTAGGGTAAACGTTTATGCTCCTGTATTCTACAATTGATAGATCTCTTATTCATTTAAATGAATTATTATCTTTGTTTCACGTCAATTTAACAAATTATTTCAGAAAAAACTGCGCATAATCTCAGACCTTACGAGTAACATTCCATTCTGATGACGTCATAATCATATTTTGCTTGTTTTGCGCTATTGTGTATACGTATGGCTACGAGCTTGAAAATACCCATTCACAAGACCGCCGACTACCGTATCGTTGTGAAATAACTCTGAAATAGCGCATAAATTGAGCGTTAATGGTAAAATTCCATTCTGATGACGTCACAAACTTCAATTGCCGTTTTCAAGTAATTGTGCACACTTACGAACGGGGGCTTCTAAAATATATATTTCCAGGGTCATGAAATGCCTTATAATCGTAAAATTATTTAGCCTCGCGTTGTGTGCAACGGAATGTCATTTCTAGTGCTTTTATTAAGTCACAGGTGACGGCCTACAACACGTTTTATCACTGAAGGAGTCCCTCAGGGCTCTATTTTGGGTCCGCTTTTGTTTTTATTATTTATTAATGACCTTTCTTTACATATACAATCACAAACAGATTTATTTGCCGATGATACTACCATCATTGCATCATCCGACCATAAACATATTTCCGACCTAGAAAAAAAATTATCAAAAGAAGTATCCAATGTTGATGAATGGGCAAATACAAATAAATTACCATTGAATGCAGACAAAACAAAGATTCCACTTGTTCAGGGCAAGCGTCTTCATACTAACCTAACTTTGGATATTGATATTAATGGTTCGAAACTTATACAGGTGAATCATTCGAAGCTTTTAGGGATGGAAGTGGATGATGATCTTTCTTTTGACTATCATGTTGATAACATTTCCAAAAAGATATCGAAACGTATTGGAATTTTGAAAAATATCAATTCATATCTTCCTATTAATGAGCGGATCCTGTTCTACAACGCCATGATCAAGCCTTTGTTTATGTATTGTAGTATCGTTTGGTCGAGTTGCAGTAATGACAATATAATGAAACTCTTTAAACTCCAGAAACGTGCAGTTAGAATAATATTGAATGCTGAATCACGTCATCCATCTGTAGATGCATTCAACAAACTAAACTGGCTACCTTGCTATGTCGAATCAAGTATAAGGAGGTGCATGGTGGCATACAATTGGACCAAAGGAGATGTTCCTGAATATTTGAAACAATTATTAGTGCTAAACAGTGATATACATTCACGATCAACACGACACGCAAGATTGACATTTTTGACACCAAGATACAATCGTCAGACCGAAGGTGGCAGAAGCTTCGCAATTCGAACCAGCAAATACTGGAACAGTTTACCATTTGAAATTCGATCGTTCGCTTCTGTTAATTGTTTGAAACATCTTCTTTATAAAAAATGTTTAGATTATCAAAAGGAACACGAACGTTTTGGTTCATTTAGTTCAATGTTTGGCATGTAATTTTTGTAATTTTGGCATGTTATTTGAGTAACTTTTAGGTATATTTATTTCAATGAAAATATTTTTATATGTAATTCCAGTAAACTTTTAGGTACAATTTAGTTCAATGTAAATTTTAGGTATATTTAGTTCAATGAAAATATTTTTATATGTAATTCCAGTAAACTTTTAGGTATATTTAATTCAATGTAAATAATATATTGTAATTAACTGAGGACCACAGGTTTGTTAGTGCTATGCACTATTATGTGTCATCCTCTGGAAATAAAGTTTCTATCTATCTATCTACCTAGAATATTGGCCGAACGGACTACTTGCCGAACGGACATTTTGCCGACAGACTTTGCCAAACAGACTATTATTCTGTCGACAGACTTTGCCAAACAGACTATTATTTTGTCGACAGACTTTGCCAAACAGACTATTATTTTGTCGACAGACTTTGCCAAACAGACTATGTCGAACAGAAAATGTCGGCCGACAAAATGTCCTGTCGTCAAAATGTCCTGTCGGCAAATAGTCTTCGGTAAAATGTCGTGTCAGTAAATCGTCTGTTCGGCAAAATGTCCGAACACCGACTAATGCTGATTAAAAATACACACACATTGTAGTAGATATGTCGTTTACTGAACTTCTTACTAAAACAAGACGCCCGCTAGGCGTTAACTCGGGCTACTTTTAGGGACATGGCGCGCATATTGCTTGCGGAGATTGGTATGCATTGGTGCTCACTTGTATTATAGAACAAAGGATAATTTGTAATGCATTGATTTCTGTAATCAGGCGCTGAAGGCATTGTGCAGCGCTAGTTTAAAGTGGGAAACTTTTAGAAGCAAGTTGGGCTAGAAATGAGGACGAAGAAAAATCAGTCGTCTACACGCAGGCTAGCCTCCTCTCCCCCCCCCCCCCCCCCAATGCAGAACGCCTGACACGCAAACGAAATTTAATGTAAACACTATAAACACGGCAATACTATTTTTTCTAATATCTGTTCGATTGAAGCTCTTCGTGTGTCAAAGTTATATAAAAATCAACCGCAAGGTATACGAAAGATATCTGTTACGAAATTACATCGGTTTAATGGACATAAAAGCATCAAATCATCGGGTAAACGACGAATAGATCTTGCCGAAGCCATGTCCTTTGATTTTAAAGACGAGTCTCGCTTTAATCGCTTACGCATTTTCTCAAATAACATCTGATCTTCACATTTTAATTCGATTCGCCAGATTCAAATGATCATTTCGATATAAAATTGATTTAAATCGGACAAAAACACAACGTTTCATAATGATATATTACGGAGTTTCACGGGATAAATGTCAACACATGGTATAATAATATTTCCCTGTCCTTCGGCTGTCCATTCCGTCTTCATGATTGTTCTCTCATCTGTGTTTCGCTCGTCTTGGAGAGAATCTTTGCAATGGTTTGCGGGTTTACAGGTCTCGTAAATGCTTTTCCGACTGCGATTCATAATCATTGACAACAAGTTTTGCAATGCCTATCGGGATAATCGCATTTTTTGCATGTTTCGCAAAGCCTATCGGTATTGCAGATCTCGACATAAATAAAAAGGAAAACAGAACCCATTTTAAGACTCTGGCTACAACAGGTAGCCCGAGTAATAATGTAAGTTGCGAATATGGGTCAACGTAACGTTTCTCTCTTATATATTCCTTGTCATAGGTCGCATTCAAAGACTTCGTCCACCAATGCCTCTGATGCAATTTCCTCGGATGAAATTTTCTCTTCGTTCTCCGACACCTCCCAACGCCAATGTTCACGTGCCAACCAAACCACCTCCAGATAAAGATGGACCACCTCGCCATGGTACACCTCATATACCTGGAACTAGTCAGAGTACCGACGAACACCGTCCACCTCACAGTCAACCACCAAATCCACATAAATATGTTAGACCTCGGCCACCAATGCCTCACTACAAAGGTACTTTACATAAACTTCTGACTTCAAAACAGTATTGTAATCTTTGCATAGCATCCGCCATGGTATAAATTACCTACCACGATATACGTTACCATGAACTATAGTTAATAGAATAAACATGGTTAGGAAGGCCGGTAAACTTCAAAGCGACTAACAAGTTATGTTGAAGATGCCCTGAAAGTGCACAAATCTTTTGTTTTATGTTCATTAATATTTATACAGCACGGTTGAGTGATTAAACCCAAACGCTGCTATTGGCTGCTTGCTTCATTATACAGAAAATACAATGTGTTCAGTAAGTGTGAAAGTGCACATATTTACATAAAAGTGAACAAAAACATAGAACAAAAGCCTTCACAAGCCTTCCGAACCAGGTATACTTTCTATTAACTATGCATGAACTGACAGGAACTTTGTATTAGTAGGCTTTATTATTTTTTCCATGCTGTTTCACTTTATTTTCATTCCGTTCTTCTCTTCGTCTTGTTCTTCTTTCTGTTTCGCGTTCTTTTTCCTCTTCCTCTTCCTCCTCCTCTTTCTGCTCCTCTAGTCCTCTATCAGTTGCGTCTCTTTACCTCTACTTCCTCATTACTCTGTTTCTGGTCATTTCCTTCTCTTTTTCTTCCGCCATTTTTCTTGTTATTCCTCCTCCGTGACTCCTTTTGCCTCACCATCTTTTCTATTCATCTGTTCTCCCTTTGCTTCTGTACTTTCTCTTCGCCCAGTTTATTTTCCTTATCCTGTTTTTATTCCTGTTCTTCCTCCTCATTTTTCTGTTTTTCCGCCTTTTTCTTTGCACCTGTTGCTCCTATTCCTCTTCTTCCTGCTGTTCCTGCTCCTCATTCTAACCCTCGCTATCCGAGGCAGCACTTTCTCCAAAATTATTTTAAGGCCCTGAGTTGAAGTCCGACCCAGGATCGAGGCTGGATCTACCAGATGATAGACAAGTGTAGTAACCCTGCACTACAATACTGTGCAGTGGCGGCACTACGTGGGTGTGGGCCCTGGTGCGAGAAAAAATTTGGGCCCGTCCGAGGATTCTCTATCTATTGAATTTAGGGTCTCTGAAATGGCATTTCCTGCATTTTGAGAGCACTTTTGAATAAAATCTAAAGACCACAAATCACTTTTCTATTTTTTTAAAGAAAATATTATTAATAGCACCATTAATAAAAAGAGGCAGTTTGCCGGATGATGCCCCTTGGCAGATGGGCCACGGTGCGGCGCACCGTTTGTACACCCGTAGTGCCGCCACTGGTACTGTGCTACTGAGAGGTTTTCAATTCAGATCTACAATTTTTACGTTGAAATGTGATACGTGATGAGAAAACCCCGCATATAAGAACATGGTTCAGTTTAAGAACCTGTTAGGCTAAGGTTGTCCATTTAGACCCCTTTACATAAAAAAACAGCTGTTTTAGCCTAAAATTTGAAAAGGTTCTTGTTTTATAATTTACTACCTAGGAATTCAAATCTGATGAAATAAAAAAAATTCTACCAGGCAATGAAAATGAGTCAGATAAAATGAGTTAAGATTGAAGTCATTTAGACATAATTATATTCATTTTTTATAAGAACCTGTTTAAGAACCTAAATAGCTTAATTTCCCAGTAAGCACCAATTATATAAGAACCTTTTTAGGCTAACTAGAAAAATACAGGTTCTTATATGCGGGGTTTTACTGTATTTTGGCCGTAAAATTTTGTGGAATTTTTCGCGTAACGTTTCTGGGCAGTACACTGTATTTTTAGGAAGTTTAGCCAATTCTTAAAAACACTATTGTCACTGGTATAATACATGGCAATTTTTAGTTATTATTTACAGAAAAAAGAAAATAGTAAGCAGTCCGAGGTTTCATTTTTGGGAAGTTATCTATAAATAAAAAGATATATACTTATAACTAGTATGTACTTATATAGTTGTGTTGAAAGATCATGTTGAAGTTTATATTGAAGTTCATTAAAGTTAACTAAAACTGTAAACTAAGTAAACTGTTAAAATAATGTTAAAGTTTTGCAATTTTTGTGTCTGTCATCATACACTTGTTATCGAATCTTGTATGTATGTATGTGAGATGTGAGATTGTGGCACTACGTCACAACCGAACACGTAACGGAAGACAGCGAAAGTTTGCCGAGATTTGTTTGTTGCAAGAGACAGGAATGGCTCCGACTCCATATATTGGTCAAATTGGTCAATAAAAAGGCTTTTTAGCTCGAAATGTGGAGAGAGTACTGTAACCAACCCCAAAACAACAAAGGCCCTAACCCCCCGCATAACGAGTTTTCCAACCCTAACCCGCCTAACGAGTTTTAGTCGGAGCCATTCCTGTCTTTAGTCGGAGCTTAACATAACAGGTGCTACTTTAACTCTATCGGCTCATGTGGTTTAATAGTGGTATTGTTAGGTAAATTTGTCTTTAATCGTCGTATATTGAAATCTAGTGTTGAACCTTGTTGTTTATCGGAATCATTTGCATATGATCGACTTCACCGATAGCCTGCGTGCAGACGCTTGTATTTCCGGTGATTAATATATCGGAAATACAAGCGTCTGCACGCAGGCTACGAGACCATTGGCTGCGTTATAAAATAACCCATGGTCATAAGCAAGCTTATAAGCGACCTTTAGGGCTTTGTCACCTATTATTATTATTATTATTATTATTTCTGAATATTTATACAGGATTTAAGCTTCAGTTATTTACATAATACAATGAAAAAACTGCTATCCATGCTTGTCCTGTAAACTAGTATAAAAACATAATGTATATCTACAAATTAATAAAACTAACAAGATTTAACTAAAAAATTAATATATATATATATATATATATATATATATATATATATATATATATATATATATATATATATATATATATATATATATATATATATATATATATATATATATATATATATATATACATGAAAGTATACAATGTGCCCTACCGGCTATCACCATATGGCTTTATGGTAACTGTGGACTTGGGACCCACTATGTACGGCTACACATTGTCGGATTGCATTGTGGAGTCACCAAAGTGCTCAAACTGCGAGCAGTGAGCAATGCATAACGCAAACAGTAAACGTCTCATTGAGAGAGACTCTCCGCCCAATCCATGAGAGTGCTCAAACCACATGAGCGGTGAGCGTAATATATACATGAAAGTATACAATGTGCCCTAGCTACCGGCTATCACCATATGGCTTTATGGTAACTGTGGACTTGGGACCCACTATGTACGGCTACACATTGTCGGATTGCATTGTGGAGTCACCACCATATATATATATATATATATATACAGTAAAGATAGATTCAACTGTTAAAAAAATCCTTTAAACCTGCCTTAAATTTGTGTCGGCATTTTGTTCAGATCTTAAATGTAATGGCAGAGTGTTGTACAATTTTGCTCCGCCAAAATAAAAACCTTGTTTTGCTACTTCTAGCTTCACGCGTGGTAGTCTTAACATGTAATTATTATTTCTCGTCTCTTTGTCGTGGCTAATCCTTGTAAAATATTCGTCAAAAATTGGATTATGCATTTGCTGCTCTAAACATTTCTTCACAAGTAGGCAGGATTCACGATTTATGACGTCGATTATATTTGGTATATCTTCACTATGTATAATGCTCGTTGCTCGATTTCGAAATGAGGTTAACTTTTTCTTTTGCGTCTCGGTGGTGGTCATTTATCCCTCGTTTAGTGAACGTTATCTCGATCAATATTTAACCGTTTTCAATTATGAAAACAGATTTGGAATTAGCGAGTGTAAATAACATAACACACGTACCTATTATAATATATATGTATATATACATATATCGTTGAATCGTAGAATACCCGTCCACTTTATACACAGATATCCAGCATATATCAATAGTGTATTATATACATATACGCAAATTACACACAATAAACTGTACACGTTATCTCGATCAATATTTAACCAATTTCAATTCTGAAAACAGATTTGGAATTAGCGAGTCTAAATACATAACACACCACGTACCTGTTATTTTACGCAAACGTGTACACCCTTCGTAAAAACCTCTTTATGTAGTTCTTCTGATCACAAATCGATAATGGTCGCTAGCATTTATCTGCTCAAATATGGTCAGACTCAAACGGATCACCCAAAGCGACCTTTTACTTCCTTATAAGGATCGAGTTGGTCCTACCATGTGTGGCTTATATATATATATATATATATACGAACTATTCGTGAGAAATGGAATGCTGTCACGGCAAGATTATCACCCTCGCTTCGCTCGGTCGTTTCGCGACCTCGCTAGCGAGGGGAATGGTTAATATATCTGCACAAGTCCACCAATTTGTGTGTAAAGTAATGATTTTCCTTCACCTGATTTGAAATCACTATAGCAATCACTTCCAACGATCGAATGTAAATACCAAATATGACTTTCTAAAAGCTAAAAAACACTCAACTACCAGCTCGTGTTTTTTACACTTTTCTCAAATCTCGTCGGAGACCTCGGGTTCGATTCCCAGTTGGGGCAGTCAAATTTTCATATATTTGACCATAAATAAATCCTCTCTTTATCTAAAGTAAATAAATATATTATCAGGATAACAGCGTATTATATATATCGAGGCTACTAGACATTGGCATTACTTTACAGAATATCCGTGTTTATCCAAACACACGGGATGTTATTGAGACACGGTCAGAACAGTCAAACGGTTACGGTTCACTAGTCCGAAGGTTCACTAGTCCGAAGGTTCACTAGTCCGAAGGTCCACTAGTCCGAAGATCCACTAGTCCGAAGATCCACTAGTCCGAAGATCCACCAGTCCGAAGATCCACCAGTCCGAAAGTTCAATAGTCCAAAGGTTCAGTAATTGAAAATTAATTTAACATGATCTTTGAAAAGAAATTAAAAATACTACGTAATAATTATTTAGTTGATAATTATTTAAAATTAATTAATAATAATTATTATTAATAATTATTATTATTACAATAATAACACTGATAATACAATATTAATAATTATAATTACCACAGTTTTAAGGCTAAATTTATTGTTAGCGGAAAGGGTATAGTGATGTCGAGTGTTTGTAAAGTAGGAATTAGAACAAATTAAGGGCGCGTTCTCGATATATGAACAAACCGAAATTCAAATAATCGCTAATCCTAACCCAATTCCTAACCCTAAAACTGACTTGGGTTGATGTTATAATAATTTTACATTTCGGTTGCTCATATATCGAGAAAGGGCCAAATTAAGAGGTCAAAGTTAACATTGATAAATCAATAACATAATCAGTACAGAATTTGGTATCTTTTACCCTCTTTTCTGCAGAAGCTTCGCGTGCGTTTCTAAGGCAGAAACCGCACTTGCGCGTTCCTCCGCCTTAGCGGTTTTCGTTTTATCCGGACCCGCGTAAAACCATTGTCGTGCATTTTACAAATTACTTTTTACAGTCTATAACTTCATACATGGTTGTGCAGGGCTTCATAGCTGCAGTATTCGTTATGGCGAAATGTAAACTTATGTTACTATATATTGATTGATATCAATAATAAGGATAAACAATCAATAATATAACTAGTCTAACTGAAATCCTGATCAATAATCGCTTTGAACATGTGAAATTACTAATAATAGAACAATTAATTTCTTTATATTGTTAATTTATATTTATATTGATAATATCTGACTATTAAACAGGTGGACCTTCGGACTACTGGACCTTCGGACTACTGCACCTTCGGACTACTGCACCTTCGGACTACTGCACCTTCGGACTACTGCACCTTCGGACTACTGCACCTTCGGACTACTGCACCTTCGGACTACTGGTCCTTCGGACTACTGGTCCTTCGGACTACTGGACCTTCGGACTACTGGACCTTCGGACTACTGGACCTTCGGACTACTGCACCTTCGGACTACTGCACCTTCGGACTACTGCACCTTCGGACTACTGCACCTTCGGACTACTGCACCTTCGGACTACTGCACCTTCGGACTACTGCACCTTCGGACTACTGCACCTTCGGACTACTGCACCTTCGGACTACTGCACCTTCGGACTACTGGACCTTCGGACTACTGGACCTTCGGGCTACTGGACCTTCGGGCTACTGGACCTTCGGACTACTGGACCTTCGGACTACTGCACCTTCGGACTACTGCACCTTCGGACTACTGCACCTTCGGACTACTGCACCTTCGGACTACTGCACCTTCGGACTACTGGACCTTCGGACTAGTGGGATGTCACCCAGTCAAACATCATATACATATTCGCAAGTTCTTGAGATCTTTAACATGATAATATCCAGGATTCACTTCGACATCTCCAGAAAGTCTAATCAACATCAATGCCAAAGATACATGCTGTATTAGCTTAAAGGTCAACTATACCTTTTGAGGTTATTCTATTTTTCGTTAGAATCGGAAAAGTTCAATTCAAAACCGAAGAAATAATTCAAATTGGTTACTCGGTTCTACTTTTATGATCTGTTAAAGATCGATTTTTCAGCCCTTTTGCTAAACTTAGTTAAACAACGACCGCGTCGGAAGAAAGCCTGGTACTACCGGTATGTGATGTCATAATGATGTCATACGGCGAGAAAATACTGTGTATTTTGGTTTTATTTTAGTGAAGTTTGGAATACTGTTTACTCTTGGGTGAGTGATAAGTGACAAACCAAATATCAAGCACTGGAATATTATTTTGTTCAACAAACCTATTACCAGTATACACTATGATCATGTCATACCGGTAATAGTGCCATTCTTCTCAAAACGCGGTCGTGCAACAAGTGATCCGAAGAAATACTCCTCTATAAATCCTGCGCTATATCATGAAATTCATTTTTTTCTTCACTTTTACAAAGTTAGATGATATATCTTTCGGAACAAAATAGAACCTCAAAAGGTATAGTTGACCTTTAGCAGCATTATATACAGCAACTAAATTGGCAGAATAAATGCCAAATTGCTCAAGGATGCGTCTGAAATAATTACTCCATCTGTCACAAAGCTACTGAATATCAATCAATTCAAAATCACTTATTTCCATTGAGTTGGAAATGTGCTAAGGTGACAGCCTTGTTTAAATCGGGTAATAGAGAGAATGTAACAAATTATCGACCTATTTCAGTTCTACCAACGCTATAAGCAAGTTACTTGAGAAAGCTGTTATGAATATTTGAATGAAAATAACCTGCTCAATGAAAATCAATTTGGTTTCCGTCCTAAATCCTGTACAACTGCAGCATTGTCAGACTTTGCTGATGAGATTTTGGAAAATATGGAAAAGGGGAAACTATGTGGTGCTGTGTTAGACCTATCTAAGGCCTTCGACACAGTTAATCACGGTATCTTGCTTACCAAACTGTCAGCTATTGGTGTTTCTACTGATGATTTGGCCTGGTTTGAATCATATCTTGGTTTTCGCTCGCTCCGAACATCATGTGGCCCTGTACTATCCGATCCTCTCCTTTGTAATTTTGGAGTCCGACAAGGCAGCATTCTGGGCCCATTGTTATTTTAGTGTACATTAACGATCTACCTATTGTTGTCAAACATGCACAAGTATCACTTTACGCAGACGACACTGTGCTGTACTATTTTTCTTCCACTCCTAATGATTTGGAAGGAAAGCTAAATTGTGATCTTCAAGATGTCTGTAGATGGCTTAAAGAAAATAAACTTACTTTGAATATTAAGAAAACCAAATTTATGGTAATTGGTGGCAGCAGGAAACTCTCTAACATTGATTCTATTTCAATCAAGGTTAATGATAATGAGGTGGAGAGAGTTGAAGGATGTTTATATCTCGGTGTGACTTTTTCACGTAACATGACTTGGACTGAACACGTCGACAAACTTTGTTCAAAGATTAATAAACGCATGGGACTCTTGAAGAGAATCAAACACCTCCTTCCTCGATATGCACGACTCTTATTTTATAATAGTTTAGTGCTGCCCTTGTTTGATTATGGTGATCTTCTCTGGGGAGATAAGAACAATATCGTCCTTATGGACAACCTACAAATCCTTCAAAACAAAGCTGCCAAAATAATTCTCGACCGCAATCTACACTCCTCGGCAACTGATGCTATCAACGAATTAGGCTGGATCAAACTCTATCGACGAAGATTCTACCACAGATGTCTGCACATTTTTAAATGTTTGAATGGTTTAACTGTGACCAATTTAACCTTAAAGTCACTCAATGATATCCATAGAATATAACACACGTAATAAAAATAATTTATGCTTGCCTGCAGTTGAAAGAAATGGGGGGAAAGAAAGGCTAGAATACCATGCAATTAAAGACTGGAACACCCTAAGTGAAGATATTAGAAGCGAAAACAATGTTTCTCAGTTTAAATTGAAATTTTTTAAATATATCTAGTAATGTTATATTTTATTATTACGAACTTTTTAAATATTGTAATATCTATTTTTAGTTCATCCTTACGTAATTTAGTAATTAATTATTGTAATTTATTTATATAGGACCTCTCTGAAAATCACTCTTTGTGAGAGAGCCTCCTGCTTAAATATTGTCAGTAAATAAATATTTATTTACAATAATCGTGCTTCTATTTTTGTTTCATATTTTAAGTTGCATTGTTCAGTTAATTGTTTCACCTCGTGTCATGAGACACATGTACGCGTTGCGTACCTATTTTTAAGAATTGCACAGACGTACAGTAGATTAATTTGTTATAAACTTGTTATAAATAATTTAATATTGTAATTTTACTTTGTATTTTTTAAAACCTTAGTAGATTATGTTACCATTTTCATTCCCTTGTTAATAGAAAACATTGTAATGCAATTATTCTACATCAGTAATTGTGTTGTAACATTTTTATTTTTGAGTGGCATAATTTTCAAGATGTCAGGCAGGGTAGGCATCAAGATGTAATGAAAATAATACTAGTGATTTGGTAGTTGGTGGTTCATGTATGCCTAAATGCAGGTATTTCACAACTCCAAATGGCATCATCTTGGTACTCGTCGTGGTGAAGCCATTGTGCTCACCGAGATTGAGAGGGGAAAAAAAAATATATATATATATATATATATATATTCTAAAATAAACTAATTCGTTTGTTAACTGATATTGTTGTGACCATATGCATAAGATTCAACGCCATTTTCCAAAAGATAACGTTTGTCGTCAAAGCAGGAAAGCGATACCTTGTTTATTTCATAACTCCCGAGCTCGTGCCTGACACTTCTGATGCTCTTCATTGTGTGACGCAACTGCCCTTGTTCAAGCAACACTTTTTATAGTCTTCATGCTTAATAACACTCTTGATAATGTTTTTTCTGACTGCCATAGCGGTCTTCCCACCCCCACCAGATTCCTTCAAATAACTATACATCTTACTGCGTAGCCCAACGAACTCAACAATTGGCGTTCCTGCACACTCGTCTTTCATTTTCCCAATGACCTTTTTATTTTCTTTAAAAACTGAATGGCGCGGAATAGCTTTCGACCACCCCAAAAATAATTGAATTTGAAAGAAAAATTGCAGCAAAAAAATTGAATTCGAAAGTAGAAGTTCGAAAACAACATCTTCCTATTAATGTTCTGTTGAACTGTCATGTTCAGTAATTAAGAAAAATAATCACAATATCTTTGCATGTTAACCCGAGTGTTTCACTAAACTAAAGTCCTAATATTTCTCTAGTTTACGCAGCCCTACTCTAGTAGGCTTTCTTTTCTAACTAAGCAGAAGGGCGGAAATCGCGGAATGATTGAGACTAAAAGATAGCCCCGGTTGAAAAACGTCCGGAATGTCCATGTCGGACTCGCTGACCATTACATTAATATATGTTGTCAGTGGTTCCGGGGAATATATTCGATTGGGGCCCACTGCTCACAGCGGGAGAGCAGGATGTATCATTGTTTGGAGCCTGCTTGGGCCCACCACAGTCCAAAATATGAAATTTTATAAACTTCTGAGCTGAAAAATCACCGCTCAGAATGGAGGAAATGCCATTTGCGGGAATCTAAATTTTTTTGGGGGGGGGCATACCCCTGGACCCTCCCAGAAAGCCTCGCGCCTACGGAGCTCGGATTAATAGTTATCATGACCACCCATTTGGGACTATAGCTTCGCCACTGACAGGTACAACGAAAATTTTGCTTAGGTCGCCCCCCCCCCCCCAAGTTAACAAAGCTTCCTACGCCCCTGTTTGGACTGATTAAATTGTAAGACTCTATTGACCTTTTTAATTTTCATTCCAAGTTCTATGTACAGCTGTAGATTTCTGTAATGACACACGTACTTTTCTTTACCTCTCAAATTCGTTACCAATTTCTTCACACCACCAACGCTTACATTTAACTTATCTCTAATTTTCTTACAATATTCCGACAACATATCGACCGTTATCTCCATCTTCTCAGGAGCCAACGGATAGTCGTTATGTACACAGGGTATTCCAGTCGACTTCAACTAGTAACCCTTTTTTTACTATCATTGTGGTAGTCACACAAACTCACTCGTTTTATTTGCTCCTTAGTTAACCATTTAAAACCACCTGTTGGGAGACTTTGACTCATCGCCCATCCATATAAATTGTTAGCATCAAGGTACATTAAATACTTCGATGGTTTCGTTTCGTCATATATACCCCTTCATGTACTTATTGTTAGTTTGTCCATGCCTGTTACTTATGTAACTTACACCACCACGCATGCCTAATTCTACGAACTGAAACATGTCAATGTCAGACAACAATTCGAGTTCCACACCAGCCATCTTCAACATTGCATCCCAAGCCAATCCAGGTGATGTGAAATAGTGACATGGGTGATGACACGTCTTTCTAAAGTTCTCAAAAACGTCGGTGAGTAACAACACATCACTTTTCAAATACAGATCGTGATACCCACCCATGTTTTCAATGTTGAAGTAGTCCCACACACCGCAAGCGTGGTTGTACGTTTCTTCTGATACATCTTCATCATTCAGAATACTATAAAAATCCTTCTGGGGTGGTAACTCGCGTTCATCGAATTTATCGAAGGAGTCTATATAATCATAAGGATAGACCACTTTTCTTGTCATTAACGCCAGTCCAGACCTCGGATGTGTATTTGTAAAGCGCCTTGTGGTAAGTTCTTCACCAAGTTGTCCAAGGAACTACTCATGAACTGAAAGCTGTCCAAGAATACCAGGTTCTTTCCAACCATAAAAGCCATGTATTTTTCCATATTATTTGGTATCACGTTAATGTCTTGACCAAACTTACCAATTTCCTGCATGATAGGGGGCTTCGGTGGTCTAGTGGTCAGGGCCACTGCCTCCCACCTCTGAGGTCAAGAGTTCGAATCCTGTGTTCGGACATTTGATCGCACGTGGAAAGAGTTGTTCAACACTCTACCGAAAGTCGTGGGTTTTCTCCGGGTTCTCCGGTTTCCTCCCACAGGGAAGTTGACAGGGTGGGTAGGATAAATAGTTAGGAAAACTAATGATGATAAAAACTGTAAAAATAAATAGCTAAGGTTAATTGATTGGGGTACTGGGTACTAGGTATTGTCGATGTTGTAAAGCGCATTTGATCATATACACATGCTAATTTGCGCTATATAAATAGTAAACTTTATTAATTACTATCATAACCACGTAAATTATGGAAGATCACAGGTATTTTATCAGTCAATCTAAAGTTTACGTTACAGTCACGGTGTGTCAGACCCTCTATACTTACCTGTGACGTAGTGTACTCGATGCCACAAATATGACAACTCTAGGCTAGCTTCACGAAAATCTTTTTTATCATCACCAGTTAATACCATTTATTTGTTGAAGTGACTAGCTGATACCTTCTTGCAATACTCAGCGACTTCTAACATCTCTCCAATGAACTTATTCACTGCGTTTTCACCACGATACACTTTAACCGGTTTACTGTGTGTATTGTCATAACAACAAACCAGTTTATACCCATATCCACAATCGATATGTCTGATCTGGTAAGCCGCGTTCGTGTAACTTGATTCACTTGATGGTGAGGTTGTGTGTACACTACAAATGGTACATTAAGTTGTCTACTATAATTTTCGTACTTCACTTTCATACCTTTTTGTGGCACTCCTTCATTTCCGCACTTTCGTGGTAGTAATCCGCAAGTTTTGGTTCTCCAGTGAACGTTCTACTACCGTAAGTACCGTTGAATCACTGTTAGTACTTTGCGTATAGTTCATCCAACGCGTGGTTTGTGTCATTGATGTTTGCATTAGCGTCTGAGAGTTCTTGTCTAAGTCGCTGTATCTTATCGTGGTAAGCGGTCTCGTTTTCCTGCCACGCTTGATTCGCTCGTGCCAACTCTTCCATAGCACGGTTGTGTCGCTCCGAATCTGATTTATAACCTTTGTGGTTAAACAGTGAAAACAGAAAACCAGCACCTGCGAAAGCCGCTCCGTTGAGAAGTGCAGTATACCCACAGCAACCCCCGACAGCAACCGCATTAACTTACGTTGATTTAAATGGATCTATCGGAATTACTTTCTGTGACTGTAGGTACTTGACTAACAACGTCCCTGCACCAACTGCCACAACAAGTCGAAGTGTACCTTTCAGAGTTTCTGCTCCAACCAACGGTTCTTTTAGGGTCTTTATACTTATCATACTCACAGTTACAGCTCCAACCGTGATCAACAGCGCTTCGTATAGTTCATTCATAAGTTCTTTTTTAGTTGGTTCAACAGCCATTTATAATCATACACACATTTCGTTGTCACAAGGTGTCTAACGTTTTTTCCGTGGTACGCTCAATAACAACATGTGACGGCTCGACGTGTGGCGCTTGACTTTCTTACGTGTTGTGTACCATAACGTAATACCACTTAACACAACACCCAAGGTACCAATAACGTATAACCATAATGTCATACGTCGTCGATTCTTCACGCTCGAGTCTTTCACGCGGCATCTTACGTTCTTTCGCGGCTTTTGAAATTTCAGCTAACCTTTTACCAAGTGATCATGAGAAGTTCTGAGTTTGCAAGCAAATCAAACTGTGACTCTCGCGAAATAGGTTTAGTGTCTGGCCAATATAGTTTCTTTGTTAACATTAAATGCATAAAATCTTGAACCTAATTTGACGTCTCATATTAGGCTTCTCTCACTGGATAATTAGAGCCAACGGCGGTCATTACTAGGCCATGAATCGTTTTACCCAGTAATTTGAAAATGTCTTCTGGTCCTCTTAATAGTAAAATTATTTTATTTTTTCGATGGTAAGAGCACATAATCCAACAAAAAACCTCATAGGATCCTCAGTTGGTCCCTTAGTAATGGCGGACTTCCGGCTTCATTTTCTGAACAATACAGTGTGTATCAAAAAAAACTGAACCGGCATAAAATTAATTAACATTCCTTTCAAACAACCTATTGTCACGTTGACACCTCTGAGCCACGGTGCGTAAAAATATGGTTTTATACACCTCGGATTTTGCTGGAGCAGAGCTCCAACAGCAGCAATATTTCCCGTGTGGTTCTTCGCCTGCCAGAATTGCCCTTGTTACGGTTAATTGGCTAGTTCCTGTATTCAGATATTTCCTGACGTTGCACAAAACTGTTATCTTAATTTCCCAGGTGTATAAGACCGCGTTCTTCGACTTGCGACCCAACGAGATTGCTTGCGACCTTCTTTTCTGTGCACCACCATGCACAGCGCTTAAGCAAGTATGATTACTTCATGTTAGGTTCACATACGTACCTAAACACTTTACTTTAGTCGCCCCTCAATCCTAGCGTAATGGTATTTTAGAACGTTATAAATGTCTATGCGCTGGTTCAATCTCGCTATTTTTTCACCGCTTTCTATGGTCTCATAAGTCATAGACACTATGAAAAGAAAGAACAATATCATTTCAATTGTCCGGAAGGGGGCCCCGGAAGCCCGACTGGCCAGTCCGCCCCTGAAGTAGATCGTCCAGGTTGTTGTAGTCTTGATAAAGACTGTTGTTGGTGACTGACGTTTCGACGGCCTCAGCAGCGGTCATCTTCAGAGTCAAGTAAAGCGTGTTTGTCAGGGTTTGCCAGCCTATATATTGATGTGAAGTGAAGTAGTGGAGTGAAGCAATTGTTCTATGGAGTGAAGTAATTGTTCTTTTAGTCGACTGTCATTCACTCCATTACTTATCTGACACTTGAGAAGGCTGCAAGCTTGTGTCGAGCCGCCGAACATGAGGTTCACCCTGTGAACAAAACCCAGTTGCCATTTACCTGTAACAAATGTGGAACTCGACATTTGCTTTTTTCATGCTCTGCATTTGGTAAACATTGCCATAAGCGTAAACAAAAGAATAATTTAGCGAGAATGTGCCAAAGCCAAAGGATCGGAATTCCCGCGTAAACGAGGTTACCGAAGATGGTGAAATTGCAGAAGAGTAACGATTCAGTGGCGTAGCCAAGGGCGGGCCAGGTCGGGCTCGAGCCCGGCCAATCTCGCACGTCAATGACGTCATTCATTATTCCACTAATATCCCAAGCATTTCCATGCGTGATGCATGTACGCATGGCTATAAGATTAAGGGCTCTGGCACGCAATTTTCATTAGCATACTGAGGATAGACAACAAGAAACCGTGTTAGACTATTTTATAGCTTCTAGCAACCAGGCTGTCTTAATATCAGGCTCAGAGTCCATTAGTTCGTCAACTTCGTCAACCGCAACGTCCGCAAGTATAGTAGCACGAATGCTGAACATACTGTAGTGTCAGAGCCTACTGATGCAAGCACCAATATACTTGCAGTGTTTTATAACCTTCATATAATTCTATAAATTCTTCCCAAAATGCAGAAATGGCATTCCAGAGACTCTAGATTTCAAAATTTCCGGGAGCATTCCCCCGCCCAATTGGTCAACCCTTGCTACGCCACTGGAACGATTACCAGTGCTGAAAAGAATTCCGCGTGGTTCTCCAGTCTGCATTGTCAGTGGGTCGGAACACTAGTGAAATTTAAACTCGATTCAGGAGCAGAAGCCAATGTATTACCAGTGTGTATTATACCGTAAAAGAACCGACCGCCACTCGTCAAAACAAATGTTGTCCTTTCGTGTTATGGCGACTTCAAAGTGAAACCTGCAGAAGGTCAAGTGACTCTCTCCTTAAATTCCAAAGTCCGTCAGAAAATCTGCAATTAATTTTACATTGCTTGTGTCAAGTCACCTCCAATTTTAGGCTTTCAAGCATGAGAAATTAAACCTCGTCGAGAAAGTGACTAATTCTCAGATGTTTTTGAAGGACTTGGCTTCATGGACGGGGAATACCACATTGAATAAGATGAAACCGTTAATCCAGTAATTCACCCAACTCGTAGAGATTCCCATATAGTCCTGCAGATTGGTGAAAAAATTGTGGGATTTATGGTAAAAGCAACAAATTTGGCAGAGAGATAGCAAATCACCTATTGAACATTATTAGATGTGGGCCCACCTGGGATCTATCCCAGAATGTGTATAATTTGAGGCCTGTATTACTGGAGTTCTACCAGCATGAAAACGAGGCTGGGGAAAATAATTATTCAATATGAACACGTACGGTCTAAGCATGAAACGAAAGAAGTGACCTGGAAAAAATAAAACAGAAATTTGTTTAGAAATATTATTGAGACAAACAAAAGGTTTATAAGATTCGTCACGTGACCAATCACGTGATAACAATAGCAGTCATCCTATCACCATACTTTTGACCATTATCACATAGGTATTTCGTTTTGCTGAACGTAAGTATAGAATAAACAATTTACATTTATTTGAGACTGTTCACATGCACGAATGTAATTTGAAAGACACTTTAAGAGTCATGTGACTGCGTACATTTGTTCCAAACAATACAAACATAACAGTGACATCAGGGTTTTGCAAGGAATATTTCGTTAGTAATAAAGATTAATGCATTTTATTTTATTGTGTACATTCAAGATAAATTGTTCAGTCTCTGTCACAAACTCTCCCCCCCCCCCCCCCCAGCGTGCAGCCTTTCTCGCTCTTGCATCCACATTTCAGCAGCTATTGGTAACTCTGTGAAATATGAGGAATAGTCATCCACAATGGCTCTTATGTTTGGTCAGTGTCCTTAATTAGCCACCCCAACTCACGGAGGCCGATACGATGGCACCAAGGACTTGCCCCAGCAGCGACCAGCCTGGTACATGGACCTCTTCGTGTGCTGAAGAAGGGAGTCACCTGTGGGTGGAAAGGCGTCAATCTCACTCCCCTTTCATGTATAAAGAGGTCTCTCTGCGCCTCGTTAACTCTTGTACAGGTACTATAGTATGGTCATCCATGATTGAAACATATCGCTCGATGACAGGTATTGCATCGGACACATCTGATACTGATGGTGCACTGCTCAAACCATAAAAGACTGGTGTAACTTCTTCGAACGTGTCCCATGCTTCCCAGGCAGTCGTCTTGCCCTTGCGTGCAAAGAACGACGTTTGGTCCGACCCAGTGAAAGAGTGGAAGGCAAGAAGAGCTTGTGACTTTTCTTGGCCCATACTACTCGAAATGTCATGTACTGACATTTGTCTACCAACTCCAAATGCAACCCATAGCTGCAATAAAGTGATGTGTTGGAATGCTGCAACTGCGATGACCACAACATCTGTTTCAGAAGTGCATATCATTACTTTAGTGTAGCCACGTCTTGCAGTATCTGCCTCCTCATGCTTGCATGGTTCGAGATAGATCTGCAGTGTCATCTCTTTCTCCATTGCAGACTACCGCCTGTCTTTGATAGATATGACCAGCCCGTGTTCAGGCGCAATTGTGGCTATAGCTGCTCGGATAGGTAATGGATGAGCTCTTCCTTGTTCTCATTCACCCTCAGGAAGGCTGCCCAATCTCCTGGGATTCTGGTGTCAGGCCTGACGCGTACGCCGCTTCCCCTTTTGCTTCATGTTGTGGCTTTGAGACTGTCCGGGAGACCTGTCCCGTACAACATCTACCCTGCGAACGTTCCTTAGTTGACTTCTTACATATGGTAGAAATACGCATTGGCAGTACTCTTTAAATATCTTGAAAGCGCCAGGCTTTTGAATGTTTACAATGGCTGCACCATCTAGTAGTAGAGCCGAGAGCGTCCACAGTTGGCATTTTTGCTTGCGCTGGACTGATATTCTAGATATGACAGCAGGTCGGATTTAGTACAAGATCGAAGTTTTCCATACTGAGACAACGATGGTGGAAAACTCTGATTCTCGTGACAGAAGAAGATCCCAACCTGTAACCTTCTGATTGCCGGTGAGACGCTCTAACAATTGAGCTAACGAGACTCAGATGGAGAGCGAAGGTTACAATGATGAACTGGTTCAATTGATATATGTACTGCCTATGCATGTACTGCCTATGTCACTACATATATCAATTGAACCAGTACATCATTGTAACCTTCGCTCTCCATCTGAGTCTCGTTAGCTCAATGGTTAGAGCATCTCACCGGCAATCAGAAGGTTACAGGTTCGATTCCTGTACGGGACTCAGAATCATTTTTCTGAGGATATGAGCTTGACGATCATCCACGTATCGTCTGTCTACTCCGAGCTCTCCCACAATCACTACAACATTGTGTATATTAACGGTGACGGAAATCTCGTTGACGCATATCTCTTTCTCCGTTTTGCGATTTCTTCAGCAATACCTGGCCTGGCCGTGATGTTGGTTTTTCTTTGGTTAAATATATAAGTATGGAAAAAATCACACTGATGAGTTATATAAATTTGACAATAAGTAGTGCCAAAAATACAGCATTTGGTCTAAACATATTTATTTTTCTAGTAAAAATCTGTACATGAATGATCACGTGACATATGTGGTCGATGTTTTTTGGCTTCGCTGATGCTAGAAAGACTTCTCAAGCACCGCTTTTAGCTTTAACGAAGATCACAGATAATTTCACGCCAAATTGCAGCTGTTGTATATTAAAAGTTCGCACAGCCTCGTTTCCATGCTGGGAATACACAAAATCAACACATATGTGGTTTATCGGATAGATTCCAGGTGGGCCCATATCCAATAATGTTTAGTAGGTGATTCTCTATCTCTGTGCCAAATTTGGTGCTTTTACCTTAAATCCCACAATTCATCTCTATCTTTTCACCAATCTGCCGGGCTAATATAGTTTGCTTGGCAGGAAAGAGAAGCTTCAACAGCTTAAAAGAGATGGATGTCATACAGAAAGTGGACTAACCTACTGGTTAACAGTTTAGTTATTGTGGAGATTGTGTTTGGATCCAAAGGACCTGAACACAGCCATTCGTCGAAAGCACTACAGAAGAGTATCGATCGATGTTTTCATTCATCTTAGTGGATGAATCAAGAAGCTATTCTCTGCAATAGTGGATGAGAAAGATGGCTTCTCAAGTGACAGGTTCACCTAGATAAGGCGCATTTAATACTCCCTTTGGCCGTTATCGTTTCAAACGGATGCCATTTGGTATTTGCTCAGCACCAGAAGTGTTCCAGAAGAAGAATGACGCCCTGTTAATTTGGTGACATCAATGGTGTTGAAGTCATATATTGATGACATAGTGGCAACCAAAAATGTATATCAGTCAATGAATACTGATGATGAAATTCACAGTGATATGGAAATGATGGTTCATAGTCTTCTTGAGAACCTATAACCTATGACAAGAGACTTCATGAAATGACATCTGCAACAGATCGAGATAAAACCCTCAACAATTTAGCCAAAGTTGTCAAGAATTCTTGGTCCTCTCACAAAGCCCATGCATATACCAGCATCCATCTGGCATTATACTCATGAAATGAATATACGTGATGAGATTCACGAAGCCAATGATTTATTGTTTCTCGGCCAGAAGTTAACATTCCACAGGATTTTATCTCGATCTGTTGTAGATGATGTCATTTAGAGATCCTGCACCGCATTCGCGAGAGTCACCTGTCTTTCAGTTTGGTATCGAAAAGTGCAAATCTGGCTCTCGGCGAGAGCCAGAGTTGTAGTTTAAGAAAATAGGAGCAGACATGTTTGAACTCTTAACTCAAATTCCTACTTAGTTATAATCGATTACTTCTCTAAGTTTCCTGAACTTTGTCTCCCAGCCTGAGAGGCAAAACAAGCCAATCTGTCATTACCATGTATGAAGTCTGCATTCGCTCGTCATGGCATTCCAGACGAAGTTGTCGCTGATAATATGCCGGCATTTTCAAGCAAGAAATGCCGACAGTATGCCCCAATTATCCTCAATCAAATGGGATGAGTGAACGGACAATTCAGATAATCAAGAATCTGCTGAAGAAAGCATGATCGGAATGACCTATACATTGCCCTCTTGGAGCACCGAAATACTCCAATAACAGGATTGAAAGAGTCATCTGATCAAGCAGCGTATGAAAAGCAGAAAGTGTTCTAAAATTTTACAGTCAATATGATCTTTCCAATAGCAATGCTTTGGTTGACAGGATTTTCGGTCATGGGTGGACTAGCTAGTATGGTTCTATTGTTCCTTTCTAATCCTTCCCCACTGTATTCATGTATGTGTTTTTTTTTCCATATTGTATATACAGTGAAAATGGATTAAATTAAATTAAATTAAGAGTTTTCCAAATCTCTGCATTCTTTGCCATTTGGTATTCCATATCATATGAACACCGAATGGATTTAAAGTCCAGAAACCATAGCCATCTGACACAAAACAAAACATACATCTTGAGAAGTGAGAACTCATATTATCATCTATCGTTTTGTCTTGTTTTTTACTGATCTTGATTTCTCAAAATGTTTTAGTAGTTTTACATTTTGACACCTAGTTTTTCAACTTTCAAACATTATTTTGTGGAGGCCCCTCACCGTCCAATCCGCCCTGCCCTAAATCTGGCACTGTTTAGGACAATCACAATATCAACTGACGTACGAGGTTCCCGCGATCTTGTGGCATCAGTATGGTAAGATCAACCATTAACAAGACTGGGCAATTACACGAAGCGCGGAAAGAATAAGGCCAATAAGCGCAAAAGACCAATTTTATATATTTTCATATAAAATGATAATTTGACTGACTTATCCGAGAATGAATGTGATTTGTGTTCCAAAAAGGTGAAAATGAAGCTTTTATATTAGTGTACAATATACTTTGCAAATCAGTTAGCAGTATAGAGTGCATAGCTCCATGTTGGAGATAGACCTGCAATCCCTACCATGAGTGTTCGCCAGTAACGAAGTAAATTTACTTCGTTACTTTACTTAAGTAAACAAAATCAGTATTTACTTGTAACGAAGTATATTTTTAATAAATACGTCTTACTTGTAATGAAGTACAATTTTTTTTAAATAATTTCTTTTTTACTTTGCCGATAAAACAAAAGGTAACGAACGACCTTTTGTTTTATCGGCAAAGTAAAAAAGAAATTCGGAACGCGGGAGTCGCGAAATAATCGGTCCACTCTATCCTCCGCTGGAGATCAAGAGTGGAGAAGTTTTGCATGTGCACGTGATTGGCAACTGTTGAGTTGGCGCGGCCAAACAGCGCCCAGATTAAAGTACAGTATTAAAGTACAATTCGGTATAGTACCAGATTATCAATTGTCATTTGTCATGTTGGTTAGTGGTTCGAGAATATATAGTTTGTTTCAGAAGAACTTTTCTGGAATATTTTTTGCCATACTTTTACTTTTACTTAAGTAAGATTTTCAGGCCTGAGACCTTCTACTTTACTTTTAGTTAAGTAGAAAATATCAGTACTTTGCTGAACACTGATCCCTACCATAGTGCGTCCTTTATCGGTGGTCCACACCGGAGTGCAGATCTGCCGCGCGTGGGATATACGTCATCATGCAGAAAATAACTTTAATCGCGGATTGAAGTACTTTCACCTTTGGTTTTATTTTCATAAAAGATGGAAATCGTAACAGTTCTTTCCAGTTTCCAGTGTTTGTCAATTAAAGCGAATTCAAAGTTTGTACTCAGATCAATGGCGAATACGCGTGTTTAAGGTAATTCCTCAGTAATTCTTTCCGAAATAAAAATTTGCTGAAACTTCCCAGTTTTAAAGTTATTGACATACTTATATTAAAACCAAAAAAAAAAGTTGGGGTCACCGACCTTGTTTAGAAGATATTGCATATCGCAGATCACCTCTTAGTCTCTTACTCAGTATGGTGACGTCATTGTGACCAATCTACGAGTTGAGTAAAAACCGCATTGCACAACTTTTTCTTGAACCTTTTGACAAAGTTATTTTTTTATTTTTCGCAACTAGAAATTGTATACAAGAAAACATGGTATTCTAGGGAAAAAGAAACAGCTAACAGGGTTTATTATGATAAAGAAAGGTCGTTTCCCACATCAAAAATTTAAAATATTGCAAGTTAATTGTAGAAATGATTTTTCTCTAAGTTTCTGCTATAACACGTAAAAGTGGTAGAAGAAAATAATTATTAAGGAAAAAATCATGGGCCTTAAACCGGCATTATCAAGTAGTTTACAAATCCACTTGCACAGGCTAGGAGCCTGGAGCCCTAGACTTGTGTAATTACTGTTCTCGGGAAAAAATTTGATTTAGTCCCTTAATAACTTTTCCCTACCAGTACATAAGCGGCCATTGTTAGATTTGGCACTAAATTGTCCTAAAATGGTCGGAATGTTTTGAAAGTGTTGCATAATTGCCATAAAAACACTGATTATTGAATGTGCGCAGTAAATGTGTGCAATACAAAACTGAGGATTTTTACGGAGACTAGTCCCGCAGGCTACTAGTCACCAAGCTCTCGTGTTTTGTAAACGATGCCTCGTGCCGGCACCATCATGGCCGATTCCATGATACAGTATGTTTGGAATGGATAAAATGAATGCATTCTAAGTGAACTATCAAAGTTTTATGTGTAACAACTGTAAAATAAGAAGATGTAGGGTCGATAATAAAACTCGAAAGCTTTCGAATCAAGATACCTACGGTGGCAGAGACTGGAGATTTGACTTGAGTCGTGAGAAGAACAACATAATATTTTATTGCTATTAAATAGTCGACAAAATATAGACTAAAGAAGTGATGCAAATCAAGAACATAGAGGCTTTGAAGACATGGCTTACAGGTCGACTGGAGAAAGTGTAAGTATTCAAGTATTAATTATTTTGTGTCGTAGAATGAGCAAAATAAAACACTGTAATATTTTAAAAAGATGAAACGTACGTTGGCTGCTACCAAACATGTATATTCATAATATATGTGTTCTGCTGTGTAGGCAGTGTAGAAATACAAATCAAATATCTAAAAAGGTTGGTGTACTGCCGAAATAGTGGCACACCAATACACCATCCTTTTTAGATATTTGATGTATATTCATATACAGTAGAACCTGAGTTTTACGACCACCTCTGTTGCCAAGCAAAAGTGGTCGTAAACGACAGGTGGTCGTAAATGGCAGTTAGCGATGTGACGTCATGCAAGCCATATTGGAAGACACTATTATGTTTACGTCTGTGTTCGTTAGTCGACTGAAAGATGGCTTTATAATTTAAAACCAATATAATATTTCTTAAAGAGTGAGTGTCAACCGTCGGGCATTGCGCGTTTGTGTTTATCTTTTTATACGATAACGAAGTGTTTTGAACTGCTTCGTTGCCAACTTGATGTGGTATAAATACTTCGGAAATTCGCCTAGTCTTCTCAGAAAAGCCTAGAGGCTTTCTTATTCATCCACAAGCCAAATACATCGACTCGGAACCTGATTTGTTTGTTTGAACCTCGTCACTTGGTCTTCCACGCTTCGCATCAGTCAAGGCTGACATAATTCGAAACGAAAGTCAAGAAAACGTCGAGTTTTGCGAAAAATACAGAAATAATTACTTTATAAGGTATATCTTCTTTCAATTAAAATACAAAATGAATAATTTATACCAAGGATTGACAAGATATTTACGGATGCAGTTCACCAAGGGAATTTCGTGCTTCGAAAAATGGCCGATCGAGCGTGCAATGCGTCACGGTTGACACTCACTCTTTAATAAAGAAAGAAAACCAGAAAAATCTCAGAAAAACAGCAAACAGTTTGAACAGTACTTGCTGGGCGATATGCGCACCGTGAAAGAGAACCCAATGCGTACGTACTTCATCTTTGATCGCGAAAATATTTTATTTACAGCAATTTCATCTAAGAAATAGACTAAAAGAGTAAGGAGAAATGATATATATTGATTTGTAATTTGCAGAAAGTTATTGGCGATCTTGCATTATAAACAAAGATGGCGGATACGAAAATATAATTTACGAACCTCACCCGCAAAGTTTTCGAACATTTTCAAGCGTTGTACTAAACGTAAAAGCTCATACGATATATTAAATCAAAGATCGTTTAATGGTCTACAACATACGTAAACCATGTTAAGCTTAATGTTGTAATAGCAAAGTTATTTGCGATCTCGCACAACATTTTTTAACCCTGACAAGATTGCAGTAACAAACAAATATTAGTCCGCGCTTTTCGTCAATTTAGAAACGTTTCCTTCAACAATGATGATGGTTTAAGGGCTTGGGATTGTCGCTAATAAGGATATTTATTATGCACTCTCGAAATTTGGTCGCTTACCTATGAAAGTATTAAGAAAAAATGGTTAAAAAGCAACAATCTTTTTGTTCCCTGTATTCGCACGTGGTCAAAATTCTTGCTTGTTGATTGTGGTCGCTTTTGACAGGTGGTCGCTAATTGCAGGTACATTTTAACTACAAATCGTCCGTGCCAGATAAAGTGGTCGTAAACGGCAGGTGGTCGTATATATATATATACAGTAGAACCTGAGTTTTACGACCACCCCTGTTGCCAAGCAAAGTGGTCGTAAATGACAGGTGGTCGTAAACGGCAGTTAGTGATCGTCATGGAAAACCATATTGCCATATTGGAAGACGCTATTATGTTTACGAGTTAGACTATATTCTGTGTTCGCTAGTTGACTAAAAGATGGCTTTATAATTTAAAACCAATATAATATTTCTTAATAAAGAAAGAAAACCAGATTTCGGAAAAAGCACAGTTTGAACAGACCTTGCTGGGCGATATGCGCGCCGTGAAAGAAAACCCAATGCGTACGTACTCGCAAAAATATTTTATTTACAGCAATTTGATCTAAGAAACAGACTAAAACAGTAAGGAGAAACGATATATATTGATTCGTATGGACAAAGTTATTGGCGATCTTGCGTTATAAACAAAGATGGCGGGTACGAAAATATAATTTACCTCGCCCGCGAGGTTTTCGAACATTTTCAAGTGTTGTACTAAACGCAAAAGCTCGATATATTAAATCAAAGATCATTTAATGGTATACAACATATGTAAACCATGTTAAGCTTTATGTTGTAATAGCAAAGTTATTTGCGATCTCGCACAACAAAGTTTAACCCGTACAAGATTGCAGTAACAAACAAATATTAGTCCAAGCTTTTCGTCAATTTAGAAACGTTTCCTTCAACAATCATAATGGATTGTCGCTAATAAGGATATTTATTATGCACTCTCGAAATTCGGTCGCTTACCTATGAAAGTATTTAGCAAAACAATGCTTAAAAAGCAACAATTGCGTCTTCTTGTTACCTGTATTCGCACGTGGTCAAAATTCTTGCTTGTTGATTGTAACGTATTTCGTTTACATAGTGGCAGTTTAAAGTTGAAAAAGTTGCTCAAATTTCGCATTTGGGACGCTAAAAAGTGGTCGCTGATGCGCTATAAAAAAAAGACGAACGCTTATCTCGTAAAAAGTCGCTCATGACAGGTTAAATTTCATGTGTGGGATGCTAAAAAGCGGTCGCAGGTCGCATTAGGCAGGTGGTCGCTCATTCCAGGTACATTTTAACTACAATTCGTCCGTGCTTGCAAAAGTGGTCGTAAACGGCAGGTGGTCGTTAAAAGGGGTGTCGTAAAACTCAGGTTCTACTGTATATTCTAAGGATTTATGGTGAAGGAAAATTTCGAGTGTTGGAATATATACATCTTAAGACCAAACCGGGACCATTTGCGAAAAATGCAACTTAGAGGCCTTCCGACCCTGCGATGCTAGTGCAGTGCACTGAGCTATGGAAGCCGTTGCCGAGAGCCTAGTCAACCTACGATCACCTGCCGTTTACGACCACTTTTTCTGCCACGGATGATTTGTAGTTAAAATGTACCTGTAATTAGCGACCACCTGCCAAACCCGACCAGCGACCACATTTTAGCGGTCCCAAACACAAAATTTAACCTGTCATGAGCGACTTTTTACGAGATAAGCGTTCGTCTTTTTTTATAGCTCATCAGCGACCACCAAATGCGAAATTTGAGTGACTTTTTCAACTTAAAACTGCCACTATGTAAACAAAATATGCTACAATCAACAAGCAAGAATTTTGACCATGAGAATAGAGGGAACAAGACGATGCAATTGTTGCTTTTTAAGCATTGTTTTGCTTAAAACTTTCATAGGTACGCGACCGAATTTCGAGATTGCATAATAAATATCCTTATTAGCGACAATCCCAAGCCCTTAAACCATTATCATTGTTGAAGGAAACGTTTCTAAATTGGTGAAAAGCATGGACTAATATTTGTTTGTTACTGACTAATATTTGTTTGTTACTGGTAGACTAATATTAAACTTTGTTGTGTGAGATCGTAAATAACTTTGCTATTACATCATTAAGCTTAACATGGTTTACATATGTTGTAGACCATTAAATGATCTTTGATTTAATATATCGTATTTTACGTTTAGTACAATGCTTGAAAATGTTCGAAAATCTCGTGGGTGGGAAAGCACTAAAGGCCATACCGTGAATCACCTTGAGCCCACAATCTTAGTATAATAATTAGAGATGAGCCGATTAATCCGAAACTAATCGGCTCGGCAAGGCCGATTAATCGGCCAATTTCAAATAATCGGTAATCGGCCAAGGATTGTAGTAAACAACTCAGAAAATTCTACATTTATTTGAAGGACCTTGTAATTGTTACATTCTAAAGCAATATGCTATTATATAGACATAACACACTGTTCCATAAACTATTGCAAATGAATACAAGGTAATTGGTACACAATTTAAAAAAAAAATTGAGTGGCTTTCAAAAATTCTATTATACAAGTAACCTTATTTGGTGTAACCATGCAAATACAGGCTTTTATAATTTAGCATACTTACTGTATGAACTTATGTCTTAACTTACTGATGAACCATGCATAACTTAGTTCAACATAACACTTTATGCATCAGTAAATTCCAAACTTGACATCACAATCCCCTGGGAAAGGACCAGGGTATTTGATTTTTTTAAGAAATATAGTGCTAATTTCCAGCCACGGGGTGAAACTGATGGGGGCAAATTCCTCACCTCCGGGAGCACACATCAGTTTAACTAAATTCTTTAATTTCAACATAAAAATGTATATAAAAATCGAACATCCATGTAAATTCATTAACAGAATATATAAACAAAAAAGAAATAAAAAGGAACCTAATAGACCAATTGCAATATGGCAGCAATTTTATGAAAGCAAAGCTTTTCAGTGGTTACAGTTGTTAGGGCCCAATAGACCAACTGCAAATATGGCAGCAATTTTATGATTTTCGGTGGTTATGGTTGTTAGGGCCCAATGTATATTCATTTCTTCAAAGTGGGTTTCCAGCATGTCTTTTTTAATTTTCTGAAATCTGTCGGTCAAGTAACTTGTCTCGTTAACTTGATTGTGAGCAAGTCTTACAACTATTCAAAGACATGTAGCAGTATATTAATCATGTTTGTAATATTTTGTACCATAGTCCTTTGCGGTCTTAGCTTGGGTCGAATCCCCAAGGATTTTGGAGGTATAATGTCTGGCCCCGGTGTACTGCTCCTAATACTGCACTAATTTCGGACTCCTGAGAACACTATACAAAGTAGCCTGCATACAGACACTATGATGTAGGCTATATACAAAGCAAATGCCCCGTGGTATCCTGGGGGGGGATGGTCAAGTTTGGAATTGACTTTAAAGGTAGATGTTGTCACAACTGATTTCCTTTACCTACAGTACTGCATAACTGATAATGAGATCTTGCATTATGATCAATAGTTACTCACTACTACTTTCACATTGTTGTAACAAAATCTTTTAATTAAATCCCAAATTTCCTGAGTTGTTATGTGTCTCACCTATTTGCGTTCTATGTGATTTGATCATTGTTTAGACCATAGCCATAAAATACTTTCATTGCCAGTAGGCAGTAGATACATGTACGCAGTACGTATCTATTTTTCATGTTGTTTGTGCGCGGTTGTGGCAAGCAAATTGAAGATGAAATGTTCCGAAGATTGTGATTTGACATCTCTTTTTTATAGGTAAAGAGGTTTGCGAGACTATTTGGTCCCATATTATTCAAAATTTTAAATATAATCTTAGCCTTGGCTTTGTTTCTTTGTGTTTGTAGTGGTTGCCATCCCAATTTATTTAACATTATTTTACCCCAATTTTTTTTTTTCGGTGTTACCAACTGCAAACAGACTAAGCTTGTATTAGATACTTTTATTGGCTGAGGCTTAATAAACTATAACCATAAACCAACACACACACTGATGCAAATGTGATGTTAACTTTTAGGCTGCAGGTTTGCGTTGGTTCGAAAAGCGGATGTGCAGGGGTGTCAATGCAATCTGACTATTTGAGACTACAATTGCTCACATGTCTCTGGCTTTTAAAATGCGTTCAACTACAATCACATCATTTTAGAAAGAAAAAAAACAACAACATTCGAAATTTTTCAGAATGAAAATATACTTGCAACGTTCTTGTTCCAGAAGATATTGTATATTATTGGGCAAAGATCATCGGTAACCAACTGCACAACAGAGTTTAAGTTATGAAGTACGAATGATGGAAGTCGCAAACAAAAAATGTTTCACCTATAACGAGAAATATGTCGTGAACCATATCAAATTAATTAAATTTGACAGTTTCGTTGTGGAAGAGTATCCGTCTTATAAAAAAGTTGGCGTTTTTCTTGACAAACAAAAGGAAATATCACAAGTAGAAAAGTAAGAATGATATTTATCGGGTCCATTGGTCCACCGATATATGCCAATATATGTTGACGCGTTCGGCCAATAACCGATGAGGATCAGCCTGAATGTTGCTGATTATCGGCTTCTACCGATTAATTTCTGATTATCGGCTCAATGCTTTACCGTTCGCTTAGCCTGCGTAGCGGCTCTCGAAGGGGGGGCGGAGGGAGGGGGAAGAGCGAAAACGCGCGAGAGGGGAAGGTAATGTGGAACTTCCCCTCCCCAGTCCCCTCGCGCGCGTTTGCCCTTGCGCGCGTTTTCGCAACAATGAGGTCGTCGAATTTGTCTTCCTGTTGGCCTTAGCAACCACACGCAAGGACTAGCTTTTGACATGAATTGTGAATTTGTTTTCAATTTGAATGAAATGCGCACAATGATAATGCGAAGTACAAAACGCCTATAACTTTAGTTTTAAATGGAGGCATCGCATTATTTAAAGCCTGGCGACGACTTCACCGCGGCCACGATTTGGCAAAACATCTTGCGATATCGTAGAAACGACTATCCAAACATGTTCAAGCTTGTTTCCCTCGTCGTCAGCATGTCTGGAACGAATTCGACGGTAGAGAGGGCATTTTCAGTCCTTTCACCTATCTTGTCTGACCGTCGTCTTTCTTTGGCACATAAAGTTGTCAACAACATCATGTTGATCAAAGCCAATGACAAGAATTGGTCGCAACTCCAAGACGAAAGGGCCGACGTAATTGAAAGGGCTCTTGACATAATAGCGTAGAGTCTGACTGCTATTAATAGCTCAAAAAGCGGACAAACAAACCAAATTTGACTCACAAATTTTGCAAATGAGCTATTTCTTTTGTTATGGCCGCAAGAATTATGGGTAAAAGCGGACAAATATCGGTACTGACGTCATCTCGACGGAGCGCTATTGAAAGGGCTCTTGTTCAAGCAGTTGAACCCCCACATAAGGTCAGACACATGGAAGCGACGGTGCATGTTGTTGCAGTTGGTAGCAGCAGCGATGACGAACTGGAAGACGACGAAGATGAACAATCCACGCCAAGTGTTTCATCAATTAGTGAAGAAGAATATTGACTTCTGTTTTAGACCATTTTATTTTTTATTTTTAATAAAATATATTTCATTTTCATGCAATTTCAAACTAGTAGAAATGTTTCTTCAAGAGACACTTTTGACTATCATCAAAGGTTTATTGTTCACTGTTTAGTTAACTATCAAGAATTATAATATCATAGGCATTGATTTTTTTGTATTTCACGTTTTTACACTGGGAATATTAAATTACGTTAATACAAGATAAAAACAGCCATGTGTACTCTTGTTTTTAGTATAGGTATGTGAAATCAAGTGTTTTGAGCACGCGCGCGAAAACGCGCACGTCGAGCCTCCGACGCGCGCTTTTTATAGAGCGCGTGTGTTTTACTCCGGGCAAGGCCTGGTCACATATTTTAAAAACACAAGTCAAGAATGCTCAAAATTGCAATGTAGATTCCTCAAAATTTAAAATTTTTCTAGTAAGGAGGTGTTTATATGAGAGGCGAGTCAGCCCGGATAAAAAAATTCTGAAAAAAATTCTGGTGCCAGCCATGGGCTGAAAAATCTCGCATATAAACACTCACAGCCTGGCTGGCCCGCTTACCGAAATTAATTTTCAAAGGGATGCAAACGCCGTCTATTGTCTGGCGCTTGAAATCATCTCGGTAAGTGGGATGAATTTTTCCTATATAAACGCGAGCCAGGCATCATCTCGCTCACCGGGCTAGCTCACCTCTCATATAAACTGCCCCTAAGACCCCTCTAAGAATAGATAACTGTGTCTTTGATGCAAACACCTTGGAGTGTGAAGTTTGTAAGTAAGTAAAGGTCAAAACCAGCAACAGAGAAAGTCATGAAGCCAGAATTAGTTTTAAAAAAGTTTTCTATAAAATTAGTTTTGTTTAAATTGTCTCTTGCTATATTCAGTATTTTCCGGTTCTTTTTTGAGAGCAACACCGCCCCGATGTCAGGAAAAATGTTCTGATATACAGTACTATAGGATCATTAACTTTCATGCCTACAAATATTTCATATATAGTATAATAATGAAGCCATTATTCGTTTTTTAGCTGTGATGCAGATCCTGCTGCCTTAGCAAAATATGTTGTGGCTTTAGTTAGGAAAGATAAACCATTAGGAGAATTGGAAGAAATTTGTATTGACCAGCTTGAAGTGTTCCTAGCTGATGGTAAGTTCTAGTTTGTGCTTTTATTAAAGTGTCTATCCGGGGTTTTCAGATTTACATATTCGTAATCTTTGGATTCTACCAAGAAGAAATGTTACAATATATCTTGTCGTTCGAAAATTTCATCTTCATGCCTTTTCCCCTGCTAAAGTTGATTTACTATTCACAGGAAATGACGTCAAAGCAGAGAGGACATTGCCCATTGACTTAACAGTGAAATACAGAGATTGTTTGGCAGTTAACTTTAAACAGACCTGTTTAGACAAAATTCCCAAACTTTCTTTGTATTTCACTGTTGAATCACTGTGCAATGTCTTTGTGTCTCCCTGCTTTGACGTCATTTCCTATGAATGAATTCTAAGTGAATGACAAGATTATAATACTACTGTAATTATTGCATCAATGATTTCAGATTGCAGTTAAGCTAATTATCACTTCCTGTTTTCTGTATTCACACATGTCACATTCTTTCATGTTTACTATAAGAACAGTTTTTCTTGTGTTTTGTTTAAATCGTGACAGTAACTCATGCTTATTCATTCAAGTTGGAATAATCACTCATAACAGGTAAATTTTGTGTTTGGGCTGCTAAAAAGTGGTAGCTCTTCCCAGGTGACTTTTTATCATTTATAGGAGCGAGGAGAAAACGTCTTGTTGTCCCTCCATTGTTTACAGGCTAGTCTTGGTTTACGCGCGTGTACTGGGTACGAGCGGGCTATTCCAACTCGAATTACCCGCTGATGACGTCTCAGCGGGGGATTCGAGGTTAAAGCGGGGAATTTGAGTTTAAATTGACTGGTCGCATGGTACAAATCTAGTTCTTTGATTGGACAATTTATAGTTGAGGTATAATATTATCATTTATAGACCCGGAGCGAGGGGAATTCGACGAAATATTAAGCCTGGTTTCCATATTGTCGTATGCCGACTGTTTTTTTCTACATGGAAACATCTTGTCGACGGCGTCGCAGTAGCAATTTTCCCTTTCGTAAACGGTCGTTACCATCCCGAAGCGTCGTTACCATCCCAGCTCTCATAGAATGCTGGGCGGAGTAAAATTCCTCTGTCCCAATGGGCCAAGGTTCCCGCACACTTTATTTCGCGGCTCCTCTTGTTCTTTTATAATATTTCTATCTAAAAAGCGAACAAGCATCTATATGGCGAGTTCTTTGAAAAAAACAAATTTAAACAAACCTGAAACAATCAAGAGGCATATTTGGAGCAAGTCTATGAAATAGTGTGTAAGTTGTCTAAAGTTTCGATTATAGTGATTATTTCAAGTTATGTTTCACTCTCTGACGAAGGGCCTTCGCTTGAAACGTTAGACAACTTACACGCTATTTCGGAAGTACACCATGCGCACTAGATAGTAGGCGGAAGAACCATGTTGAGCCCGCCAACACCACTAACCCAGCGGTGACAATTCGTCGTGAAACAGTCGCAAAACGTTCGTAAACCTACCGCACATTAATTCAAAATATGTAAATATCACGCGCACACGTAGAGAAGAGCGTTCATGCAGAAGAAATTATACATGGCAAAATCCTGGACCAGTAAATTCGATTTTGTGCAGATAGATAGTCACAACGTATATGTAGATACTTTCCAAAAGGCAAACGACGTTATTCGGGATTTCGAAATATCAATCGCAACAACGTATGCTGCGAGGTTTCAAAATATATTTATGGACTGACAAAATATACTTGTCGACTGACAAAATACATTTGTCGACTGACAAAATGACAAAATATATTTGTCGAAAAAATCAGTCGACAAAATATAAATGTCGACTGAAACTATTATTTGCGCATTGCATATTTGGACCATAGTAATATACTTTGTAAAATGTAGTTAAGGGCCCCTCGAAACGTTAGACAACTTACACACTATTTCATAGACTTGCTCCAAATCTGCCTCTTGATTGTTTATTTGTTTCGGGTTTGTTTGAGAATACAATCCGTTTTCTCAAAACAAATCCGTCTTTGAAACCAAACCACTCTCGAAACAAACCCGTCTTTAAATAAACCCGAAACAATCAAGAGGCAGACTTGAAGCAAGTCTAACTATTTCACTATTTCGGCAGTACACCTAATTCCGACCGTTTGGCGAAATGCTTCGTAATATTAACGACGAACATATTACCGCTGGGTTAGTGGTGTTGGCGGGCTCAACATGATTCTGCCGACTACTGTCAACCTTGGGACCACGAGGAATTTCACTCCGCTTACCCAGCATTCTATGAGAGATGAGATGGTAACGACGCTTCGGGATGGTAACAACCGTTTACGAAAGGGAAAATTGCGTCGCAGTCGACTACTGAGTAGTCGGCATAGTCGCCGACCACAGTCGAGAAAGTTGAACAGAGTTCAACTTTCACAACAGTCGCCGAACTAGTCGGCGACTGATCGACGACTAGTCAACGATGTGGAAACACAAATTTTACCCCCATGACGCACTTTGCCGCTAATTTCAAAATGGCTTCCCAAGTAACAACCCGTTGTCGGCGACTTTCAACCCGTTGTCGGCGACTTTCAACCCGTTGTCGGCACTTTCAACCCGTTGTCGGCGACTTTCAACCCGTTGTCGGCGACTTTCAAGGCGACTTTCAACCCGTTGTCGGCACTTTCAACCCGTTGTCGGCGACTTTCAACCCGTTGTCGGCGACTTTCAACCCGTTGTCGGCGACTTTCAACCCGTTGTCGGCACTTTCAACCCGTTGTCGGCGACTTTCGTGACTATATGGAAACCGGCATGAGTGAGCGACTTGTCGGCGACTGAGTCGGTAATATTTCGACGAATTCCCCGAGCGGAGAGTCTATAAATTATATATTATACCAAAACAATTTTGAATGCTGTCTTGAAACGTCTAGAAACGTCTAGAAATGTCTTGTTGTTCCGCCATTTAGTATTCATGATCAGCGGGTGTATTCGTGATCAGCGGATGATTCGAACTCGAACCACCCGGTGTATTCGTCATCAACGGGTGATTCTGTTGCAGCTAGGAAGACACAGAGTTGCCTTCGGAGGAGGCTAGGGTGATTCAAGGTCAAATATTATGCCCCGGAGAAATAGCTGGGAATTCGAGTTTAAATTGACTTGTGTGCGTGTGTATTAATATACACACTACTTTAGTGAATGTGGGAGAGCTTGGAGTAGACAGATGATACATCCATGTATCGATATATACTATATAGTGACTGCCCCATAGGCAGTACGTATATCAATCGAACCAGGTCATCATTGTAACCTTCGCTCTCCATCTGAGTCTCGGTGGCTCAATGGTTAGAGCGTCTCACCGGCAATCAGAAGGTTACAGGTTCGATTCCTGTCCGGGAATTTTTCTGAGGATACGAGCTTGACGATCGTCCATGTATCGTTTGTGTGCATATATGCTGGTTTGAAGTGTTATATACATTGGAAGTTTTAACCTGAAGGTGTATATGGGGGTGTGGCCATATTGAGAACTATTTGATCAACATGCATACATTTTTTTTATTAGATACTGTGTCTTTTGTCAAAACATTATTTGAAGTTCTTCAAAATAATAACTACATTCCTGCTCCTCCCACTCCAGCCACACCATTACCGGAACCTCCTAAACCTGTAAGCATCCCACCTAAACCTGTAATCATCCCACCTAAACCTGTAAGTATTCCACCTAAACCCGTAAGCGTCCCACCTAAACCTCTAAACATTTCACCTAAACCTGTATGCATCCCACCGAAACCTGTAAACATCTCACCGAAACCTGTAAACATCTCACCGAAACCTGTAAACATCTCACCTACATCTCCAAAGCCTGTACCAAAAAGATTGCTTAGTACAGATGAAAGCTTCAGACCACAAGCAGCTGAGGTAATTTCAAAATACTTATTTGTTCAGTAAGAATGAAGAATAAATAATTAAAATGACGCAGCATGAATAGTGGAGTATTCTAGATATCATTTTGTAGGAAACCAAACTGGAGAGTTGGGCAATGGCGCACACCCGAGACGTGACGAACGGCACCCCTGAGACGTGTTATATGACAAATTTCGAATACGATGGAATAACAACATCGTAATATCGCTGAGCTACCATCGTAATATCTACCATCGTAATATCTACCATCATAATATCTACCATCATAATAGCTACCATCGTAATATCTACCATCGTAATATCTCGTAATATCTACCATCGTAATATCTACCATCGTAATATCTACCATCATAATAGCTACCATCGTAATTGCTACCATCGTAATATCTCGTAATATCTACCAATGTAATATCTACCAATGTAATATCTACCATCCTAATATCTACCATCGTAATATCTACTATCGTAATATCTACCATCGTAATATCTACCATCATAATATCTACCATCATAATAGCTACCATCGTAATATCTCGTAATATCTACCAATGTAATATCTACCAATGTAATATCTACCATCCTAATATCTACCATCGTAATATCTACCATCGTAATAGCTACCATCGTAATAGCTACCATCGTAATATCTCGTAATATCTACCAATGTAATATCTACCAATGTAATATCTACCATCCTAATATCTACCATCGTAATATCTACCATCGTAATATCTACCATCGTAATATCTACCATCATAATATCTACCATCATAATAGCTACCATCGTAATATCTCGTAATATCTACCAATGTAATATCTACCAATATAATATCTACCAATGTAATATCTACCATCCTAATATCTACCATCCTAATATCTACCATCGTAATATCTACCATCGCAATATCTACCATCGTAATATCTACCATCGTAATATGTACTATCCTAATATCTACCATCCTAATATCTACCATCCTAATATCTACCATCCTAATATCTACCATCCCAATATCTACCATCGTAAGTTGATATCCTGAAAGATTAAAGACTTAAGCGCATGATTTAAGTATACAGTCGTCCGAGTGCCTACCTGGGAGACGTTCTGCGCCCCTGCGTCGGACTTTTTAAGGCTTTGCCGCACCCGAGATCTTGGCGAAATATGCGCAACTCTGCAGTCGGGTTAGGAAAAAACACAAGATATTTAAAGTGATATTACTAGCTTTAACGTGGTTCTCCGTTGAAAAATAAACTCACAATTTTATCAAATAATGTTAAAGATATCATGCCAATTAGTAATCATTCATTCATGCAAATTTTGAAATTCTTTGAAATATTTCAATGAATTTCAATTGTATCTTATGTGTAATGTATGCATTTGGGATCCGCCATTAAAGAGACACTCCACCCCAAATACAAGTGTTGCTTAAATGAAAGTTCTTTGTCGCCTTTGGGTATCATTTTTCTTCTAATCGTTTTAGTTTTAGAAAAAGTTGGCTTTGTTTCACGTATTTTTGGTAAATTGAAGGCCGCCATTTTTTCTGATTGCGGGTGAATGCGGTCGCACCACTGACCTCTATATATAACTGGACTGCGTGCTCTCGTTGCAAATGACTCACGGCAGGTGACCGAAAAATGATGGCGTAAGCAGATGTTATTTTTTTCATAGTAGGGACCACTGGTCATTGGATTGTTGGCGCAAGTTTGTCCAACGACCAATCAAATTTGTTTTAACGATAACTATGGCGTCAGCTTTTTCCCGTGTCGTGATACAAACGGCATTTTCTCTCTTCAAAAACGAGACTGCACAAAAAACCTTGAAAGTGGACATGTTCTTTATGACCAGATAACTTTCCACTAAATTCTGAAAGCCATCAACACTAGTTGTCAACACTCGGAGGACGTATGAAATTATTTTCGGTTGTAGGACATTTAATCTCTTTTTAAACTTTTATCCTCAGGTGAGATATAAAGTGCGAACTTGTTGCTTTTGTTCTTGAAGGTTGTTTATCTATAGAAACTTTTTACAGAAAAAAGAATGCTGAATAGATATTGGATACGTGTTTACTGTTTTTTAAAAAGTAATCCGGCCGAAGAGCGGTCAAGAGTGGCTGTCAGGCTGAAGCATGATAAACATAACCCAGTAAACATTAAAACACAAATTATATCACGAATTGCAAATTTCAAACTCGTTTATTTTGTATTGATAATGTCAAATGTCATCTGGTCAAAAAACGTTGCTTTAAAAACCACCTTAAAAGCATAAAACGAGAAAAATACTGTATATTTGTATTTAATTTTTCAAAGTAAAAACATTTGCCGCTTAATAATTCGCCAACAGATTGTTGTAAATACAGGTCAGTGGTCGCTACTATGAAAAAAATAACCTCTGCTGACGCCATCATTTTCAGCCACTTTTTGGCGAGAGCACGCAGTCCAGTTATATATAGAGGTCAGTGGGTCGCACCCATTAATTGTTGACGTCATTGATTGATCGAAACACTACACAAAGAAACTGTTCACAATAGCACGAAAATAACGTGGTCTTAGTTTATTGTGCAGGATTTCTATTCACGCTATTGTGAAAGATTTATTTTCAAAGTGATTCTATCACTCAATGGCGTCATTAATGGAGCGACCGCATTCGCCCGCAATCAGAACAAAAATGGCGGCCTTCAATTTACGAATTTTGATCATTTGATAATAAGACGACGTTTTTTCATCGGAGAACCCGTTTATAGTAAATGCACTAAATACACTGTGTATACAGCATTTTATTTGATTGTTATTAAAAATACAATACTAGCATAATTGGTAATTTAATTACTATTTTCTATTCTGCTTAACTGCACACCAGTCTTCTGTGTTGGATGAAGATGATAGAGATTTCAGAAGAACAAGAAAACCAATATCGGATGTTGAAGAAAAATCCATTTTCACACCTAATCGTGATGCATACATGGGATACAAGGCGAAGAGAAGACGGGGTGAACCTGATCACGAAGTTGGGGTGCGGAGTAAAGTACAAAGAAATGATGCTGGTGATGGCGTCTCTACTGAAGGCAAGGGAAAACAACCGACGGATGGTTTAAGGAAAATAGAAGGAAGCGATGAACATCCTGAAGAACGGTCAGATAAACAACGAGAGAGCTCTTCAGGTAACAAGGCTTCTCTATATGCATTATATACTATAAAAGATTATTAAAGATTAAGTGCGTTCGAAACAAGTGTATTAATAATGAGCAGGGCTTTCAAAATAAGCCCCGACGGCCGGTACGCTATTTTCATGTGTGTTTTATATGGTATTTTGTAACCATTAAAGTGTTACTACGATCAAATTTTTACCATCGATATTTTTACGTATTTATAAAGCAGAGCTTCTAAATATTACTCGGTTAAAACCTTTTTGCGATTCGACGATGGCAAGTATTATTTTTCTGACTCCGAATCTGGAGTTGTTATGTCCGCCATTAATCGTTCATGTTCCTGACCAGCGTAACGAAGTGACGTCAGATTCTCAACGCGAAGACTCCACATGGCTAATTCTTCAAGTAAATCAAGGTCGTTTTTTCAAATTCTTCGTCTGAAAGGCTGAACATTTCATCTACTTCTCGAAGAAAACAAGTAACCTCGACTGAAATTCAGGCGTAACATTGAGAATCTGACGTCACAAACAACATTACCTTTTGAAATTGCGGGCTCACTTGGAACACGTTTTTAGTAATGGTGGCCTAAATAATAGTGATTTCAGAGCTCAAAATACTTACTTCAAAATACAATTTTTTAGTTTTTTTTACATCGATGATCACTTTCGACCCTGAAATACTATTCTATGCTAAAGAAAATCTAAAAGACGGGGATGAATTTTCATCGTAGTGGCACTTTAAATATCTTCTCAAAATGCAGGAAATATCATTTTAGAGACAAAATGTCGTGGGGAGGGGCCATGGCCACGGACCCCTAGCGGTTTTCCGCGTCCACTATTTCTGAAAGGTGAATGGGGATGTGTATGTCAACAAATATGAAACAAAATAATAAATGTAAGAGCTGAAGATGAGAATGGAGAACTTTCTTATTTGCCGTATAAAACTATCAATACTCGAATCTTTGACAAGAAATCAAACCACGAGACCACTGATCTCTAAATAAAGACTGGATCGAGCAACTATTGTTCAGGAAATGAAGCCGGAAGTAGCTCGTGGCGGCCATCTTGTTGGGACCACCTTATATAGTTTTACTATAGGCGATAGAGACTATCTGTCTAAAATGAATCAGTTGTCGAACATTTTCCCATAATATAGAACAGAAACTAACATAACAGTAACTATGAAGCTGGAATTAGCGCGTGGATGCCGCGCTAATCCCCGGCTTCATAGTTGCTGTAATGGAGCCGTAGTTTGTATTCTAAATTACGGGAAAACCTTCGACAACTGATTCATTTTAGCATCTTGAAAGATCAGAGACAGATAGTCTCTGTTGCCTGCAGTAAAACTATATAGCGTGGTCCCAAGATATGGCCGCCGCGAAATATTCCCGGGCCATCCCGGCTTCGTTTTTTTCGCAACACCCAAACAATAGTTGCCTATATTTAGAGATCAGTGCACCGAGGCCCACGAGTAGTTACCAGTTCATCGTCCGCGAGTAGCCTATATATGCAGGGTGGCGAAAGGCAACTTCTGGTTTCAGGGCTTAAAAGTTGTCGATACAAACATACACCCCAAAAATATCGATTACGACGCCATTAGGATAGCGTTCTCCTTCATCGAACGCTATAGGAAAACGTCCTCCTTCGTCGAACGCAATCAGGATAGCGCTCTTCGTCGTCTAACGCAATTAGGATAGCGTTCTCCTTCGTCCAACGCAATTAAGATATTGTAAAAGTTAAAACTAATGTAATGTGGACCTTATTCATAAATAGTGCCAGCATGCATCAGAGTTTGACATCAGAGTGGTTGTTTTGAATTCCCAATAAATTCTAAAAGAATATGTATGACATCAAGCACGGAAAATGAATGTATGCATTCTGGTATTTTTGCATGCTGCTTGTATTTGTCCTCAGGTGGACCAAGGATATAAAGTGATAGACTACTTCCAGTGCTAGCTAACGTTAGTCCTACAGTGCTCATTAACGTTAGTTACCTCTTCTGGCTACAAGGTCCTACATTAATGTGCATTGATATTACTCTTTCCTTAGATCGAGAGAATTCTCAACGTAGGTTTGAAGGACCTGCAAGAGGAAAGCATAACGATAATAAAACTGGTAAAAACTGGATACACAAAGGAAGACCTTGGTCTAATAAAAGAGCACGCTGTCGTGATTATGATGGTAGGTGTAGTATCCGTAAGTGTCCAGGAGCGGATCCAGCATTTAGGAAAAGGGAGGGTCGTCGAACGAATCCCGTCGGACACTTTCCGTCGTCTGCAATTTCTGGACAACATTTATCGTTTAGGGGCCGAAGAGAAAATGGTTAGGTAACTGAAAATTCTAAGACGTAAATGGTTGGGTAAAAAAATCACTTCTTTGAAGGGTTGGGTAGCAAAATTTTCACGACTATTTACATAAAAAAATTAAGAGTTCATCATTTAAAATTGGAATCGCATCATTAGTTCTCCTTAGTCATCATTGCACATTAGCTTTTGTTATTGTGTTCCTCTTCTTGTTTTCTTTGGATTCCTGCATAGTATTGGGAGATCATAATCTGAAAGTTACAGTAGGATCTGTCTGTATATCTATTTGGGTTTGTTATTAAAACGTGTATCGACGATATGCTGGGAATTGGGTTCTTAATTTGGTTGGGTAACATTTTTTCCAGCACCAAATCTATTTCTCTTCGGTCCCCGACCATAAATAATGACCGATCCTTTACTTTTCGCTATATGTGTTTGAAATGTTTTCACATTAAGAATATTTCAATTGTGTTTATAAGACCAATGGTACTTACATACTATGAGTTATAAAAATAAATGACAGAAAAGTTACGATGTGCGCAAATACGCATTTACGGCAGCCTCATACCCAGGCGATGCGAGGAAGCCGCGCTGCGAGAGGTGAGCGCGCGAGGGGTTATAATTTCATGTTACGAGGTTCCAAATATATTAGCATATATTAGCAACAGAACGATAGATATATTAAGGTTATACATAACATAGGTAATACATAACATATAGGTAATACATAACATATAGGTAATACATAACATATAGGTAATACATAACATATAGGTAATACATAACATATAGGTAATATACATAACATATAGGTAATATACATAACATATAGGTAATACATAACATATAGGTAATACATAACATATAGGTAATACATAACATATAGGTAATACATAACATATAGGTAATACATAACATATAGGTAATACATAACATATAGGTAATACATAACATATAGGTAATACATAACATAGGTAATACATAACATATAGGTAATACATACCATATAGGTAATACATAACATATAGGTAATACATAACATATAGGTAATACATAACATATAGGTAATACATAACATATAGGTAATACATAACATATAGGTAATACATAACATATAGGTAATACATAACATAGGTAATACATAACATATAGGTAATACATACCATATAGGTAATACATACCATATAGGTAATACATAACATATAGGTAATACATAACATATAGGTAATATACATAACATATAGGTAATATACATAACATATAGGTAATATACATAACATATAGGTAATATACATAACATATAGGTAATACATACCATATAGGTAATACATAACATATAGGTAATACATAACATATAGGTAATATACATAACATATAGGTAATATACATAACATATAGGTAATACATAACATATAGGTAATACATAACATATAGGTAATACATAACATATAGGTAATACATAACATATAGGTAATACATAACATATAGGTAATACATAACATATAGGTAATACATAACATATAGGTAATATACATAACATATAGGTAATATACATAACATATAGGTAATACATAACATATAGGTAATACATAACATATAGGTAATATACATAACATATAGGTAATATACATAACATATAGGTAATATACATAACATATAGGTAATATACATAACATATAGGTAATATACATAACATATAGGTAATACATAACATATAGGTAATACATAACATATAGGTAATACATAACATATAGGTAATACATAACATATAGGTAATACATAACATATAGGTAATACATAACATATAGGTAATACATAACATATAGGTAATACATAACATATAGGTAATACATAACATATAGGTAATATACATAACATATAGGTAATATACATAACATATAGGTAATACATAACATATAGGTAATACATAACATATAGGTAATACATAACATATAGGTAATACATAACATATAGGTAATACATAACATATAGGTAATACATAACATATAGGTAATACATAACATATAGGTAATACATAACATATAGGTAATACATAACATATAGGTAATACATAAGATATAGGTAATACATAACATATAGGTAATACATAACATATAGGTAATACATAACATATAGGTAATACATAACATATAGGTAATATACATAACATATAGGTAATATACATAACATATAGGTAATACATAACATATAGGTAATACATAACATATAGGTAATACATAACATATAGGTAATACATAACATATAGGTAATACATAACATATAGGTAATACATAACATATAGGTAATACATAACATATAGGTAATACATAACATATAGGTAATACATAACATATAGGTAATACATAACATATAGGTAATACATAACATATAGGTAATACATAACATATAGGTAATACATAACATATAGGTAATATACATAACATATAGGTAATATACATAACATATAGGTAATATACATAACATATAGGTAATACATAACATATATAGGTAATACATAACATAACTGTTGCTTTTTTAAGTAAGAGAGTTTATTTCGAACTGAATTTTTCGCTGCATAAACACGAAATTTTGTTACGGAAACATGTTGCGTTAAAAATCAACGTTAAAAATAACTCGTCGTGTGTAACATCATAACCTAACCATGTCCATGTGAACAACTCTAGCGAAATTTTAACTCATTACTTTTTTTTAACTCATTACCAAAACTTTTCAGAAAAAGGATTTTGTATGAGAGGTGAGTTTTGTTTGTATGACCACGGAAATGATCCTTTGGTTGTTGAAGATGTTAACATCCCAGGAATTGTGCTTGGTTTTCCTCATGGCGCTCTTCCTGGTTTTATGCCCGAGAGGCCTCCTCTGAATCAGACAGGTAGGAACATATTTTAAAATCAAATCTAATGCTTGAACTATGCGGTATCCAGATATTTTACCGAACGGACTACTTGCCGAACGGACATTTTACCAAACAGACTATTTGTCGACAGATCAAATGTCTAAAAAGGTTGGTGTACTGCAGAAATAGCGTGTAAGTTGTTTAACGTGTGGAGCGAAGGACCTTCGTCAGAGAGTGAAACGTTTCACTATTTTTGTATTTCTACACTGCCTACGCAGCACAACACGTTTTATTGACTTATTTGTCGACAGGACATTTTACCGAAAGGACATTTTGCTGTCAGCACATTTAACATTTTCCGACTGATAGTTTATTTTCATTATTTTCGCTTTGTTGATGGTTGATGACTCAACGTTTATTGTTAAAAAACTTTATTGTTTAAAAGGTCATGATTTATAAGAGTAAAATGTAACTAGTTAATATATTTTTAACATTCATTACTGCAGAATTAACAGCCAATCTCGTACCCCAAGCCTTTGCTCCGTGACGCAGTCCAAAAGGAACGAAGGCTCTAGATACAAGATTGCGTAAAACTCATATAATTAAAGTAAAGAACATTCCGATATATTTTTACTTAGCCAAAATGTCGGCCGACAAAATGTCCTGTCGGCCGACAAAATATCCTGTCGGCCGACAAAATGTCCTGTCGGCAAATAGTCTTCGCAAAATGTCCTGTCGCGGCAAATAGTCTTCGGCAAAATGTCGTGTCGGGAAATCGTCTGTTCGGCAAATCGTCTGTTCGGCAAAATGTCCGAACACCGACTAATGCTGATTAAAAATACATACACATTGTAGTAGATATGTCCTTTACCGAACTTCTTTCTAAAATAATTGCGAATATGGTTCGACGTAACGTTTCTCTCTCATATATTCCTTGTCATAGGTCGCATTCAAGGACTTCGTCCACCAATGCCTCCGATGCAATTTCCTCTTCGTCCTCCTGCACCTCCCAACGTCAATGTTCACGTGCCAACCAAACCACCGCCAGACAAAGATGGACCACCTCGCCATGGTGCACCTCACATACCTGGAACTAGTCAGAGTACCGACGAACACCGTCCACCTCACAGTCAACCACCAAATCCACATGTTAGACCTCGGCCACCAATGCCGCACTACAAAGGTACTTTACATTCTGACTTCAAAACAGTATTCTAATCTCTTCTTGGACGGGCCCTTTGCATAGGATCCGCCATGGTATAAATTACCTACCTGACGATATACGTTACCATGAACGTTACCGTGAAAGTTCCTACTTTCTATTAGTAGTCTTTCTTTTTTTTTTCATGCTGTTTCACTTTATTTTCATCCAGTTCTTCTCTTCGTCTTGTTCTTCTTTCTGCTGTGCGTTCTTTTTCCTCCTCTTCTTCCTACTCTTTCTGCTCCTCTATCGGTTGCATCTCTTTACCTCTACTTCCTCATTACTCGGTAATTCCAAATCTATTTTCAGAACTGCAATCGTGTAAATATTGGCAGAGATAACGTTCATAAATCTACGACGAAGCGGACGCCTGATCGCCGATTTCTAAGTACATATATATGTATGTTTTCGATCACCTGATCGCCGATTTCTAAGTACATATATATGTATGTTTTCGATCGCCTGATCGCCGATTTCTAAGTACATATATATGTATGTTATGTATTTAGACTAAAAAATCCGAGATGACGTTCAAAATCTACGAGGAAACATCCTTTTCCGATTTGTGGTCCACAAATACATGGCGTGCGAGGTCTGGGGAGCATGATAGGGGAAATCCCGCAGTGGGATCAAAATCAGAGTTGGAGAAGTTTACTAAATACCCAAACAACAGTTAAACTGTAGTTAAGAGACAACTAGGCCCAGTTTAGCTGAACAATTATAACCGGAAACTTCTGACAAATTTGGCGAATAAGATATATATATATACATCTCGGGTTCAATTCCAGCCGGAAGACCTTGAAGTTGCATTTTTCGCTACTGGTCCCGGTTTGGTCCAACACTCGAAATTTTCCTTCACCATAAATCCTTAGATCATATATACATTAGCCTGAGTTAACGCCTAGTGGGTGTCTTGTGTTATAGTATAAATTACTGTAGTGGCTGTGAGAGCTTGGACTAGACAGACGATACATGGACGATCTTCCATGAGTCCCGAACAGGGTTTGAACCTGTAACCTTCTCACCGGCAATCAGAAGGTGACAAGTTCGATCCTAGTCCGGGACTCTGAGGATTTGAGCTTGAGGATTGTCCATGCAATTGTCTGATTCACGTTCATCGTACACTAACAATTTGACATACCTTAATATAATTTCTCTTTGAAATTTATCAGACGTTGCTCCCAATGTTAACGATGTATATAATCCTGAACAACCATCGTTTGATCGTGAAATGGAGAAACCTCCAGTTTGGACGAGACTTGGAAACCAACAACCGCAGCACAGTAACTCTATACAAAGAAACCGTGAATTATTGCAAGTTTCAACGTCAGAAATATCAACTAGTTCTTCATCTGGTCAGTTTCAAAAACACCTTTTATTATTACGGCTACTTTATTTGTGTATGTTATGGTATATCGCTCAAATACCATTTTCATTTTAAAGTGAAACTGTAGTAAAACAATAAGTATAACCTTTAGAAATGTTAATAGTTTTACGTATCAGCTCTTGTTCTCGAGAAATAACATTGATGTACAGAGGGATTTTTCAATTTTGCGTCATTGAGTGTAGCCTTGTCTTTTGTTACTTGTACTCAATACTCAATGACGTCAAAATTGAAAAGAATCTCCGGCTGTACATCAACTTTGAGCCGCCGAGCAAACTCTAAAATGGTGGCGTCCAGAAGCATAAAATATGTGAATGAAAAAATAATTTCTCGATCACAAGAGGAGATATCGTCAAATTATTAACATTTCTAAACATAACACTTGAAGGTCATTGATTTAAATACTATTTATTTTTACTACAGTTCCCTTTTAATTTATGTTTTATTTCACCAAAAACTCCTTACAAGGAAGTAAAAAGTCGTTTGGGGTGACAATATTTGGGCCTTCGGAGACAAAGCGAAGCGGTCAATGGTGATTTGTGATCTGACTAACTACATAAGCAGGTTTTTACGAAGGGTATACACGTTTGCGTAATATAATAGGCACGAATGTTATGTATTTAGACTCGGTAATTTCAAATCTGTTTTCAGAATTAAATATTGGCCGAGATAACGTTCAAAATCTACGTACGACGAAACGGCCTTTTACAATTTGTGATTTACAAATTTATTTATTTAATTTGTTTTCGTGTTTACATACACAAGGCAAGACACAACACGGATGTTCAGCCCTATAGTCATGGTGTCTTACCCTAAGAATTAACAAACATACATAATACATTACATATATAACTAACATATACATATTACTATATCACAGCTGTGATACGATATCGCTTATTATATCACTTATTACAACAAATACATTGTACGTACTTAATATTAACAACAAATACTGAAGTTCTGCGATTCAAGATCTCTAACAGAATTACAATTTAAACATATTGAGCTCCAGGTAGATATAATATCAGTATTGAATGTGTTCTGGAGAGCGACAAAGTATCTTGATTTTAAATAATTTTTAATGAGACTATATTTGTTAATTTCTTTTGTTTGATCGGAGAATATATCGGAAAATCGGAAACTACACATCGTGCGAGGTCTGGGAACCATGGATGGGGAAAATCCCGTAGGGGGATAGAATAGGCTGCGAGGGGTTATTGCGGATACGTATTTCTAGTTAATTTCGCAAATTTGTTGTTTGTTTGTTTGTTTGCTCCAGTTATATACTCTGACCCTAAGTACAATAATAATTACACTGTAGCGCTAATGAGAAAAAACTACCAAACAGCTTAACACACGGATCTCTAAATAAGGATTGGATCGAGCAACTATTGTTTGGATGCTGCGAAAAAATGAAGCCGGGAATATTTCGCGGCGGCCATCTTGAATGGACCACACTCTATAGTTTTACTGTAGAGACAGAGACTACCTGTCTCTAATCATGGACAACTGATTCATGTTATCATCTTAAAAGATCAGATACAGACACATGTAGTCTCTGTTGCCTATAGTAAAACTATATAACGTGGTCCCAACAAGATGGCCTCCATGAGCAACTATTCTTCAGAAAATGAAGCCGGAAGTTGCTCTATCCAGTCTTCCATTTAGTCTATCCATTTAGAGATCAGTGTACACGCGAGTGCTGCGAGTTTACCGCGACGTCATATTTAGTTAGTAGTTACCATTATTATTATCTTAAGGAGCCACCTTAAATGGTAAATAAAGCTTATGGCATTGATTCTTTTTTAGGACCCCAAGAAAATGTCACCACTACTGTAACCACTGCAAGTAGTGTTGGAAATGTTGCTTCCAGTGCGGTAAAAGTGGAATCCTCTGTCACTACGGATACTGTAACACCTCCATCAGTATCGCAAGCACGAAAGTACACGAATACTGTGTTAGAGATCAAGAAGTTGCCGTCTGACAAAAACAATATCGCGATATTAAACGACTATTTTCAGAAGTTCGGCAAAATTGTTAATATTCAGGTAACTGCTTTGATTGGGGGCTTATTAAAATATCTTATTTTTTATAAAATTGTCCGAATTTTATTTTACGCTCATTCAGACACAGCTACAAATGTTGCCATATAAGTTTTATCTGTTCATTTTTTCGAATTACATGGATTTTAATTGTTACTCGGACTACCTATGGTAGACCGAGTCTAGGTTTCGGCTCCGTTTGTTATTATTTTTATTTTTTTTCGTCATACAAAATTGCGTAAACCCCGTCAGGCTTTGCAAACGTGCTTCTAAACACGAGTTCTGACAGGTTTTGACCAGTATTGCCTTCGATCAAGTTGTTTTGCACTTTGCAAGTGATATTTACCGTAGTAATAGTTGATCAGCGACGTGACTGTCAACTATCTTCGTAGTAAGTATGTTACGGGTCAATGCCGAGTTCTTTATTTTCGACAGCTTTGCTTTTGGTCGATTTGTTCTCTGACTGACGCTCACTATGCTTACAAGTTACAACTGCACGCGCTGATCGCGGTTGGTCCACGATCTCAATGACACTATAATGAATTCCAAGTTAACTGAATGCCAAAAGTATACATACTTGGACTCGGCAATTCCAAATCTGTTTTCAGGATTCAAATCGAGTAAATATTGACCAAGATAACGTTCAAAAATCTTCGACGAAGCGGCCTTCGTATTGCCGATTAATTTTTAAGTACATACGAAGGATATACATATTGATAATATTCTAAACCAAACCGTAAAACTAACCCTAACCTTAACCCTTATAACCCTATTAAAAAGAAAAAAAGTAAAGTAAAAATTTAAAAAAATGGAAAAAATCATACTCACCCAACACTCGAACCCCGACCTCACAAGTAAAAGTCAATGACACATGCAGATCACTCAGCTATGCAAGCGAACTTGAAATATTGGGTTGATAATCAATATTTATGTAATCCCATTGTAAGTGAACCATATATATAATAAAAAGATGCTACCGACCGTCTATACGGATTCCAAATTAGCTGCGCCATCTGGTTGATATCGATTGTCCTCTATGCGGTCTGTACATTTTGCGATATTGAAACACTAGGATCTAATATACGGAGTTAATGACCTGCGCAGATGGACAAATATTCCCCCATTTATTGTTGTTATGCGTTAGTTGTATATCTGCATACGTCACCAGGACTCTAACCATTCAGATTTCTTTAAAAATTATTAGCTATGCCAAATAAGAATTCATAGGTCGAAGACTATGCACCAGATTCACTTGAAATTTTTAATGAACACTCCTGCCATGCTTCTCTGTTCATTAAAGCCAAAATAACACTTTTAAAAACACTTTAACGATATCTTCTGACGGGAGTCGAACACCGGCATCCTTTTGAACGCCTGTGAGGTGTTTGCTATTGAAGTTTAACCATTATTTTGTATTCACCCTATAGGTTTCCGCTTTCGGTCAAGCGGACATGGCTTTAATCCAGTTTTCAAATAATACTGAAGCGAACAAGGCAATCACGTGTGAAGATGCAGTTCTCGGAAATAGATTTATCAGAGTATTTTGGTACAGACCTGACACAGAGCAAAAGGTAATAAAGACTTATTAACTTATTGTCAGGTCTGTATATGGGAAAGTATTTGCCTGAAGTTTGTGTGCAGTCCGAGCGACAAAGGAGCGAGGTTTGTGTGGTAAAACCGAAGGCAAACCAAGCAACGAGGTTAACAGACTATTTCCTGTCGGGATAAAGCTATACATTTTCTGAAAGCCCAATAAACCGACTTTTACTATAGTGCTATTAAATTTCCCGAACAAGACATATTATGTTAACATAAATTAGCATTAGCTATTATAAATCAGGTTGAAAAACATTCATTTTTCAAGAAAATGCCACCTTGAACGCCCGCGTAGCATCATGAAAATTCAAAATGCCACCAATCGCAGAGTTTTTTATGAAATCAAATCAAACTTGGCGTGTGAGTGGATCTCATGTGCCTGGTGCTTGTTGATTTTCTATTTTTAATCTTGCGTTACCGTGTACCGTGTTTTTCGATTGACGACTTCATCAGTCTTGTACGACAGATTTTGACTGGGCCAGACAGGAAAGATTTAATAAGAAATTTATTATATGGCTTTTGGTTCATTTTCTTCTCTGCTAATTTTAACGCTATTTTCGTCTTCATATGCTGCCGTTTACTTCTTTGCCTTGCTTTTAGATGAAAAACATTAAAGTACCCCTAACCTCAAATTTTTTTATTGTTTTATTTGAAAGAACTTTTAAAATGATAAAGTAACTTCTTTTGAAGATGTTCGTTTCTTCGCTTTCTTTTTGACTTTTTGAGATATATCAGTTTGTTTGATATGCAAATGTACGGAATTTACGTCACACATGTATAATGAGTTATCAGAGAATGTTATATATCTTTGCGTTCATCAAATAAAAACACTAAAATGTGAATAACACATGTGCGTGTTTCTCCCACAACCGGCAAACGTCTCGATTTTAAAGTGCCTATATCACTTGTGGGATCTTTACATATTTATAGTAATTGGAACATTCTAAGAAGATTTGTACTATATCTTCTCAGGCGAAAATTTCATCTTCATGGACTTTTTTGCAGTTAAAGTTACCGGATATGACATCAAATGAGGCAATGCAAATCAGTTTTCTTTTGTTTCTTGCTTCAAAAATTCCTCATTTGATGTCATATCCGGTAACTTTAACTGCAAAAAAGTCCATGAAGATGAAATTGTCGCCTGAGAAGATATATTACAAATCTTCTTAGAATGTTCCAATTACTATAAATATGTAAAGATCCCACAAGTGATATAGGCACTTTAAAGCATTTCGTTCGAGAATGAAAGTGCTACACACATTTCTCCAATAAGTCATTATGCATGTGTGACGTAAATTGCGGACATTTGCATATCAAACAAACAGATATATCTCAAAAAGAAAGCGAAGAAACGAAAATCTTTAAAAGAAGTTACTTTATCATTTTAAAAGTTCTTCCAAATAAGACAATAAAAAAATTTGAGGTTAGGGGCACTTTAAAGAAAATCAATACTGATGTTCCAGCACATTTTATTGCTCGGGTTTTCTTTCATTTCCATTTAAATCAAATCAGAAATGTTACCGCCAAAACTTATTGATCCGGAAAAACCGTATTGCCCTCGCAGTGTATTACAAGTGTAATTATTAATATTATATTACAGACGTGAAAATGAGCGTAGCCATATATTAAATAATAAATACTATTTATATAATAAATATTACTCATATTCCCATAGGTTCGTTTTTTGAGAAATACTTGTATTTTCAAATCCAAATTTAATTATTTTCTTTAGAATCAGTCTCGTAATGTGGCAGACAGTCAACCTCCACCAAAACAGACAGTTGAAAAAGTAAGTCTACATGTGATTGTTGTCAAGACTAAATCATTTTAGTAGAAACTTACTGGTAGTCGATTGCAAATGCTGAAATTTGATTGGCTCCGCTATCTAATTAACAACTATACCATTTGCTCTCAACGTATATGAGCTCATGGCCCAACTACGAGACATGAAGCACCAAGATGGCTATGAGCTCATATACGACGAGAGCAAATGGTATAATTTTTATATTTCTGCGAAGCAGCATCACTAATCTTCTTGTGTTGTGTTGGGTTTTTGTGTGAATTGAATATGCCAAAAAGGGTAGTAAGTTCATGTCCAATATATAATATATGAACAACTATAGATGGTCCCTAATACTATAACCCTAACCAACCTTAACACTAACCCCAACCCTAATACTAACCCTAACCCTAGTATTAGGGTCCCTCGTATATACTGCAGGCATGAACTTATTATCCCAAAAAGAATCTCAACCTGCGGATTTTACGGACGATGATTTTCGGAGCACTCAGTACGTAGGTATAGGTAACCCCCCACATATAGCGCGCAAAGGGATGCCGCCTCATTAGTATTTCAATAGAATAATAGGCAGAACAACTAAAAATAAAGACCAACACCTGGTTGTATAAAAATGTAGTTAACTTTAACTATAGTTAGCGTTAACTATACACCTTTATTCTTAACTGAGTGGTTGAACTAAACTACGATTTTACTGCCTGAGACAAAAACAGAAATGTCCTTTTGAGTCATCCCTTTTAGCCATTTCCAACCGAATAGGCGCTCAGTTTTCACGTGACCGTAACAATCCGACACGTGCTTTCCCACTTTCGCGGGAGGAAAATGAAAATTATCTCCCACGTTAGTGGAACCTTTGCCAGACTTTTTCCTCATCCTTTCCATCACTGTAATCCCCTCTTTTGTTTGTTTATTTATTTATTTCTGTTTGTTTATTTTGAAGCTGTCGTATGAAGAAAGTTAATTGTTTTTCATATTTCAAAATATTGTCACATTTTCTTAAAAACGTCCATTGTTGTCATTTCAGCCTGTGGCACCTATAATGTTTCAAACCGGGAAAACGTCTTTCAAAGCGACTTCATCTCCAGTTGTTTCAGTCTCAAAGATAAACGGCCCACCTCGACAAGTGCATGTAAGAGTACCACGTTCTTCTCTGAACTACAGAAATACCACAGTAGCTAACATAAGAATATCAAGTCGATAATTATCAACAACTTTTCATTTCATGCCAGGCGCTTTTCTGTCGCGACCTATTTATCGTAAAATACACATACCGTTGAGTACGCTAGGACATTTATTGATTTGGCTACTCGACGGAGGGCACGTATACGTTGGCATTTATTCGAGGGCGCAGTTATTCGAAGGGCGCACTTATACGGGGGTATTTATTTGAGTTGGGGGCACTTAATATACCGGTTGTCCCAAAAAAAACGCACCCTCGTTAAATGCTCATAAATCCAAAAAGACTATCGAGCACTTCCACATTGGAATGAAATTACCAACATCTTACATCACTTCACACCTAGCTGAACCTTCTCTTTTCTTTAGGAAATTATGAAGAAAAAACTTCTTATTCAAAAGCAAAAGCAATTGTTACTTGAGAAGCAAATTGCACAACAAAAGGTGTGTTGAACTTTTTCTGTTGGATATCCATTTTATTTCTAAGGCGAAATTTATCAGAAAGAAAGAATGCTGGTTGGTTGGTTGGTTGGGTTGTGGGTGGGTGGGTTGTGGGTGGGTTGTGGGTGGGTGGGTTGGGTTGTTTTGTGTTGGGTGGTGTGGGTTGGTTGGTTGGTTGGGTTTGGTTGGGTTTGGGTTGGTGGGTTGGGTTGTTTTGTGTTGGGTGGGTTGGTTGGTAGGTGGGTGATTGGTTGGGTTGGATTGGTGGGTTGGTTGGTTGGGTAGGTGGGTTGGGTTGGGTTGGGATATCTCTCTCGTCAGATCTCCTTTACGCGGTCGTAGTCCAAGTATGCGTTAAATTTAACAGGGCACAGAAAATCGAGGATTTAACCAAATCAAAATGTTTTGTGCAGAAATACTCGAGAAGACACAATATATTTAATGAAAAAATTTGGAGTTTAGGGTACTTTGATAGCTGTGTGCATAAATAGGGCAAGTTGTTATGTTACCTATACCTGTCTTCTCTTCCAGCTTTTGATAAATAAGTTAGAGCAAAATAAGAATCTCAGCGCAAATGACAAGGAAGAAATCATGCAGGTAAGTATTTTCTAATCTCAAATTTGTTTAATTATATTGTGATGACAAACTGATTTGATCCTAAGCATCTCAAAATATAGGATCTTCAGGGCAACATTATGTCTTGCCAGGTATTTGGTTTGGGCTAAAGCGCTGCATCCTGCCAATATGTGCGGTAAATTGTCAGCAGTTTTGCCACACAATCTGCATAACGCGTCTGAGGTAACATTCGTACGTGTTTTCTTCTGATGATAAATCTTCGTTGGTAGCATTTGCTGGTCCATGCGAAACAATTGTCGTTTAGGTCATTATCCTCCCATCTAGGTCATCATCCCATTATTATTATTATTATTATTATTATTATTATTATTATTATTATTATTTAGTTTCAGTCTTCTTGACCGCGTAGGGCCAGAAACTAATGTCCGCCATTTATGGCTTCACTTTTTGTTTCGTAGTCAACGTTCCAGAGATATATTTATATATATTTCAGTGATTACTGATTACTAAATACTTATTGACCGAACGGGAGGTCTTTACGGCAAATGTTATCGTGCCCGCGGTCTTTCAGTACAGAGGCCAGGGCAGGATCATTTTCGTCGTAAAGACTGACCAAACGAGGTTAATAAGGTTTTTATTATATGGCTCTTAAATTTCTGACATTTTTCAGAATTTCGGCAAACATGGTATTACAAAGGAATACCATAAAAGGTTTAATAGTTAATACACTTCTTTTTATATTTTTCTTTTTGTATTACTTATATTATTTATTTTGTTCATTTAGACGCTGAAAAGTGTTTCAAAAAGTATAACGAAATTACAAAGTGAGGCGAAGGTAACTGTTGCACTTGCCAAGTCCAAAGAAAGTCCTGCCCAAGCTCGGCAAATGGTAAGTTCATTTTCTTTAATTAGATTTTAACTTGTATATCTATAAACTATCTAATAAGATCTGTTATTTTATCAACTCAGTTATAAAGGGTGGGTGGGTAAAGTAAATGTACAGGGAGATGGTGAGGGGAAAGTGAAAACGAAAACGAAAGCAAAGGAAGAGGGAGAAGTACAAGCCACTGAAGTCCATATATAACTATTGAAAGCTGACTTGAGTCGATGATTGGACCCAAAGATGGCTGCCATGGAGACATTTGGGACGTTGGTTTCAGGCCCTACGCGGTCAACTGGAATGTCGGTTTTACTGCTCCGAAAGCTTTCTTTTGCTGTATTTATAGTTAGTATTCTCATATTCCAAGAGAGCTTTCATAAAAAAAAACAAGCTACTTTTGGGCTGGCAACGTGTCATACTGTATATATCTCTTTTTCGCCAAATTTGTCAGTTAACTGCAGTTTAACTGCTGTTTGGGTATTTAAATTGTAGTAAACTTCTTAAACTCTGATCATGATTGGCGAGAATTACTCCCGAACAGCAAAACTAAGTAAGAAGCTGCTTTGTGCGGCTGACTACGTCATCATACACTAAGTTATCGAATATTGTATATGTGAGATTGTGGCACTACGTCACAACCGAACACGTTACGGAAAACAGCGAAAGTTTGCCTAGATCGTTTGTTGCATGGCCGCCATTGTTGTTTAGAACAGTCTAACATTATTTTGGTCAGGCGCTACTTTCACTCGATCGGCTCATGTGGTTTAATATAGTGGTACTGCCAGGTAAATTTGTCTTTAAGTTTTAACCAAGGTAATTGTCGTACAGGTATATCGAAATCTAGTATTGAACCTTGTTGTTTATCGGAACCATTTGCAAATCTCGTTGCAAATGACCGATTTCACCGACAGGCTAACATTATTTTGGTCATGCGCTACTTTCACTAGATCGGCTCATGTGGTTTAATATAGTGGTACTGCCAGGTAAATTTGTCTTTAAGATTTAACCAAGGTAATTGTCGTACAGGTATATCGAAATCTAGTATTGAACCTTGTTGTTTATCGGAACCATTTGCAAATCTCGTTGCAAATGACCGATTTCACCGACAGGCTAACATTATTTTGGTCATGCGCTACTTTCACTAGATCGGCTCATGTGGTTTAATATAGTGGTACTGCCAGGTAAATTTGTCTTTAAGATTTAACCAAGGTAATGGACAATTCCCGCATTGTGCTCGTTAAAATCAAACTAAACGAAGTCACTGTCGACAAACTTACTGAACAGACTGCAGAAACTAGCCTCTGCACTTGTCAAAATTATAAACATCTAGACAGTTCATTGTCTTGCAGTTAAATTTAAATACTATAAACATTCGCCTTAAATATGAAATATTGGAATTACAATTGAGCAATATAGAGCCAGAATTGGTTGCAAACAATCTTTTGGAATACATTTTAAAAATTTATTTTACATTGTAACATGGTTGATGTTATTTTATCTAAGTGTATTTTATCTGCCAACATTACAACAGCTCACAGAACAATATAAAAGTTGTGGTTTACTCAAATATTTGTTCCAATGTTATTGAGAATGGCATATCCAGTACCTACCATATATCATATTATGATGTTGTTGATCCATCTAAAAACTATATGTGCTGATTTTAGCCAAGGCAATATGAGAAAATTTAGACTAAATAGCTTTGACTGCAATAATACATAATCAAAAAAATGTGTTACTTCGTGGGGTCCACCATTCCTAAATACAATTTGTCTGCTGGAAATAGCCTTTATACTTACTGTACATAAAAAATGTTTCATTAAAAAAGATTTTTGTTATTGACCGATGTTCCCGAAATGACTTCATAACATTGCATGGTAAACTCTATCATTTACAATATAGTGACTCATTTGCTGGTGATTTGTTTATGACAAGTAGCGATGAACCTTTTTTTTCTTTGCAAAATGCTCTCGATAATCTGTTTTTGGATTCACAATTAAATTATCAACATTGTCTGTTGACAATTTACTGCAGCACTGTTGCAACTTTTAAAACTAATGAAGGCAAGTTTAAAATTTTTGATTCTCACTCAAGAGATTTATATGACATTCCACACCCATTATTACCGGGTAACTATTCAGTTAGCAAAATCTGAGATAACTTCACACTTATTGAAACGCAAGCCGATCAAAATGAATCCGCTGAAAGTGCAGACTGGATATTCAACCTTATAAATCTGGATATTCGACCAAAATCTGGACAGTTTTTACGCTTTTATCAAGTCTCGCAACATCTCGCGTGTTTGGATCAACACGGATATTCTGTAAAGTAATTGCAACGTAGCTATAGTAGCCTCGATAATATATAATATGCTGTTATCTCGATAATATATTTATTTACAATAATCGTGCTTCTATTTTTGTTTCATATTTTAAGCTGCATTGTTCAGTTAATTGTCTCACCTAAGTGTGTCATGTCATCAGACACATGTACGCGTTGTGTACCTATTTTTTGAGTTACGGCCGCGATCGTCGGCGTGTGCAATTTGGCAAATTTATCATCTCAAATCATTAATAATTCATGAGTAAACACAACGAAAATCAGTTGTAAAAAGTCCTAACCACAGTAGTCCTAGTAACAAGTCGATTTAGTACTTTAGACATCCCAGCGCTTCTTAAATGATGTATTTTGGGAAGAGAAACCAGTGAAAATTAACACAAATATCAAGTACGAACTTTTTTTCGGAATTTAATACCATTAAGTTAGAAACAAATTCTCATCACTTCGTAAATAACTATTTTTTATCATTTCCTCTGAAACACTGCAAATCCGGCTCTTTTTGTTGCTGAATTAATTTTTAAGCAGCAAAAACAAAACTTATTGGGAGACTGACGTCCAAGTAGACCGCGAAGGGCCTGGGACTGACGTCCACAAATTCCCAGTCAGCTGATCGTTGTTCAAAAGCAGGTCATGCCAGCTTTTGAGCAAGGGGAACTTTTGCACACGGTCGTCAAGGAAAGCGTGACAAGAAATAGGTCACCGAGCACAGGTTCATTCACGAGTATTGCTGCATAAGAAAATCTAGTTCACTGTTCACAAGTGCAGTTAAAACATGCCAAGAAAACTAGTCTGGAAAAAATGTTTGTCGTACACACGAGTATGTAAAACTGAGTATGTCAAGGGACTTGTCAAGTACAAAATAGGTGGGTTTAGAGGACAGACGTGCAAGTTCTCTTCATTACGAAATGTTTCCTGCTGTTTGAAGCTTGTACTTACTCAGAAAATCTCGGAGTTAATGACAGGATTTGAACTTCATGCATGTAGAAGCCTCGTGCATTAAGTAGCAAAGCATTTCATAATTAACACTATGCTGCCATTTTACCATAGTAACAAGTGTCGTTAATTATCTTCATTTCGTAAAAGGCTAAAAAAGAATTGTTGGATCGTGAGTTGGATCTGATCACTCACGAACAAACTGGAGAAGATACAACAGAGCTAAGACAAAGAGTGGAAGAATTAAAGAAAGAAGTACGTTTTATGCTTTACTAATTGACCGAAAAAGATGGCGACGTGTACATTGTAACCGCAATTCTTTGCGCGCAGTAAATCTTTAATGTTGCAGAAATATCAGAAAATATGGGTTCAAAAAATTAATTAAGATGGAAATCTTTCGTAATTAATTTGTGTTAGCAAGTTAAACAATGTCTAGCTGGTATTACAGCTAATTTAAGGTCGCAAAGTATTGTGGTACAATGTACAAGCGCCATCTTTTTCGGTACCGTCGATTACATCGTACTTACACTGGGTTACAGTGATGTCACGACCTTAATCTTCAGGGGGGAGAATTACTGGCCCATGGTACAGTTGTTTAAAGTGCATATCTCACGTTTGGGGATTTTACATATTCGTAATATTTGGATTTTCCTGACCAAAATCATATATCTTGTCAGCCAAAAATTTCATCTTCATGGACTATTTTGCTGTTAAAGTTATCGGATATGATGTCACAAGAGGCATTTTTGTGGCAAGTAACAAAAGAAAACTGGTTTGGCATGCCTCTTGTGACATCCGATAACTTTGACAGCGAAAAACTCCATGAAGATGAAATTTTCGGCTTATAATATATATTATGATTTTGCTCAGGAAGACCCAAATATTACGGATATATAAAATCCCCAAATGTGAGATAGGTACTTTAAACTCTTCTGGGATGGTATAGAATTTATATAACATGTACATTTAACAAGGTCAGGCGATAGCTATTATCTCTTAGGAATTGGGAGCGAATAACTTAATTAATTGTGAAAAATTATCATGATAAACAATCAGTTGCTTGTTTTACGGCGTAAATCTTGGAACTAGAAACTCTAGGTTTTTCAGTGCTGCCAAAACATGAACCATTTCTTAAAAATTGAAAAATCAACCGTCTCATTATGTGACTCTTTCCTGTTCTAGGCCCAGTCTCTTGGTTTATTGGATTCATCTCATCGCGGCCGTGGTCGAGCTCACTCGCCTTACAGAGGCTTGTCTAGGGGACGTGCGCGCGGCAGAGGACGTGGTTTTATATCTCGTTCTGCGGCTGTGTTGGATAAACGTCCTAAACAACTCTTAGTTGAGGGCTACAGCCGAGAAGAAAGAGATTTGATAACACAGCGATTTAAGGTACTACTTCTATTTTCTAATTGATCCACGTTGTTAAAGAAAGGAATGAGGCCGTGAGTAGTACACTGATGTGCTATAGAACGCTAATACGTCATTGCCTGATTGTCAGAGTCACGATAATGTGTGTCCGTAGGGCTTAAGCCCGTTTTCCAGTTCACCATTTCGCTCGCCGCTTGGGAAATATTTCCACAATGACATAATTTTTTTCAGTATTCGACCAATGAAAATGGGAAAAAATTATGTCATCGGCGAAATGTTTCTCTAGCTGTGAGCGAAATGGTGAAGTGGATAACGGGCTTTTTTGAGTTAGAGTTTGGAGTGGAACGAGTGAGAGTGGATGAGAAAGTGAGAGTGAAAGAGTGAGAGTGAGGTGTAAGAGTAGTGGGTGGGGGTGAGAGGAATAATAACAGTATATTTAAAGTACACTAACAGTGTATCTTTTTCGTTACTCTATTTGCTTCTCAGGAATTTGGTGACATTAACCGCATAGAACACGACAAAGAAGTTAATCGAGTTATCCTTACCTTTGCTTCCCGAAAGCAAGCAGAATTTGTAAGTTTTTGAAAAACTTGCCAGGCTAGCCCCAACCTCGTACCCAGGGTCTTACCTTCGCTAACGGGCTAACCAAAAAATCTTTCCTAGACTCAAAATCATCATTTGAATTAATTTTATACTTTTCTTACATTCAAATTAAGTCAGTTCTACTTTGAAATATGATTTTGGGTGTGTGTATAGTAATCAGCCTGGCTGTCCGGGCTAGCCCGGCTCATAAACTGCCCCTAAGATAATGTTGAAGGAAGTATTAAACGTATTAACGTCGCGCGTTGATATTGATTCTTAGTTATTGAATCTCTTTGTTTAGGCTATCCATCAAGTAGCGACATTCAATATTAAAAATCTTAAAGTGTCATGGTACCGTCCTTTGTCGTCTTTGCATCAAGTTACTTCTTTGAAGACGCCTGTCAGTGAAAGTGTAGAGCATACCGCTACGGTACGATATGTTTAACAACACTTTTCTTGAATACTGTAACCCACCTGCGTAATTGAAGCTGTTCTTGTGCAAGGTTTGAATCGATTGAAAGTATAGAAAGTATGAAAGGCGATCAGAAAGTTACCTTTCGATTCTCGCTTGGGATTCAGAAATGTTCTTTGTTTTTTAAAGCTTGAGTAATAAGCGAAATTAATTTTTGCTTTGTTGAGAGATGAAAGGAATATTTCATCAAAACCAGGCGGTATATTTAAGGTGGCGCGATATAGAAATTTTGCATGCGGGAGTCGCGTTGCAAGATTTCAACCAACTCGCGTGACCATTCCTGTACGCGAGAAGTCTAGCAAATGGCATTACAGATTTTTTATAATCTGCCTATTGATCGTTCACGCTTGAAGGAAATATATAATGAAAGAAAAATGGGGTCACTATGCTTATTTTCCAAATACGTGAAGCAATAGGCCATTTTGAAAGGAATTTGTTGCGTGAATGTTACTGAAATTAACAGAATTCAAAAGTAGAAATATTAATCCCTATCGAACGAGTATCAAACTGCCATACACCTAAATTAAAAAAAAACTGTTTTGAGCCAGCTTAAGTACGCTGCAATCTTTCCTGCTACTTATCTTCTGAAGGTGCTGCGGCTTGCGAGACAGACACACCCCCCAAAAAAAAAAACCCAACATAATTGGCCACCTTATGGGGAAATATTAAATTCTGGTGTAATCTGGTCTGAGAAAGCAGGACTGAAATAAAAGTGAGAAAATTATTATGCGCGTGTTAAAATGTAATTTGTAGCTGTGACGTATTAATGTGCGTAAAATAAGATTCGGGTAATTTTATAAAAATTAGAATATTCGGGCCAAAATCAGATTTAAATCAGATGGCTGAAATATGATTAAAAATTACTTTGCAATGGCCAACTTGAGCTAGGTAAATTCCGAACGTGCAAATGTAAATTAAATTTTTGAAAGCAAAATATTCATTGTTATTGATGATTCTCAAACACCTTCCGTCCAATGACAATTTTTTGAAATGCTGCCAATTGATTGGCTGCTCAAAACTACAAATCACGCAGGTAGAAGCTTCATATAACAAGATCCTAACCAGTGGGCGTGTTTACTAGGTTCTTGTGTCCGATTGGATAAAAAAGTCGGAAAACGACCAATCAAATCTGTTGTTCAAGAAGCTACATCTTTACCCTGTTGGGTACATAGAGATCATAAATAAAACTAGAGGGGGCACTTTGAGGAAAATCGGGTAGCCAATTGGCCGCCGCCATTGACTCAGTTGGAGGCAAAATAGCCCACCCGGATGTAGAATTACCAGCTCCCAGACCTCTGCCTAGACCACAAGTAGGAGGAGAATTTTAATGTTTCTAACATTACGTCTGCGTCTATAACTGGACAGACAACGGCAAAATGGAATTAATTTGTTTTATACAATAAAAATTGGAAACAAACCATTCAAAAGGCTTATTAGCTCTTTGGCGATTTTTGGGGCATGAAAAAGATAAAAGCAGTCCGCTGGCGTGAGCTGACGTGAGCCATTTAACTTTGAGGAGTCTACAAACGAGCATGAATTTACCATGGCTGGTTTGATTTCCGATAAAAGGTGTATTACAATGCAATACAATACAATTTTATTGATCCCTTTTTGAACAGAAAAGCTATTTACAGATAAATTTAAATTTGTAGGAATACTGGCCACCAGAAATAACCAAAAGGTTAAAAATGCCTAGAGGCCAGTCAGAGGTGTAATAATATTAAAGAGTAAATAAATAATTATATAAGGTCACAAAGCAATACATACATATAGAAACACAAAGAACCACGTTGATTTAAATAATAACTACAGTAATATCTTGAAAAACAAGTTTATCACCTTCATGAAAGTATTACAAATATGGAAATTCAATAGTGCTCTAAAAAGCTTTGCTTACATTTGAATTTAAATAATACCATTGAGTAGGACTTGATGTCCTCATCAATAGAATTCCACACTGTTGGTCCTTGAAATCTAATATTAAAAATTCCATAATTTGTTCTTACTTTTGGAAGATAATAAGATTGTTTAGCAGCAAGCCTATTATTATGTTTATGAATCTTATTCACACTAGTGAAGAAATTATGAAAGACTGATGGCAGTAAATGATTATGAAATTTATACATAAAAATTGAAATATGAAGAGTAACAAGGTCAAAAAACTTTATAATATTTAAAGGTGCAGTCCAGTCTGTTCTGCGCATGTGTGATATTTCAAACGTTGAGGACACACAAACTTTAACGGAATAGATTTGCGACAGTTCGAAAGCGAGTATTCGTTAAAGGTGGCGAAGGCACGAGTGGTAGTTTGATATATTAACAACATTTAGGAACCAAACAGCTTATTATGACACGCTTTTTCGGCGGAAAAGCTCAAGCGTGTGAAAAAAATCCGCAAACTTCATGTTCAATGTTTATATAATGCAATGTAAACAAACGATGTAAACAGAAACGTGGACATGCGCAGAACGGACTGGACGGCACCTTTAAATATCCGAACAATGGACTTGAGTGTTGATCAAATCTTGAAAATGTCATAATTCGTACCGTCTTTTTTTGCAACATATATAATGGATTAAGTGAAGTTTCATAAGTATTTCACACTATTACAAATATGGAAATTCAATAGTGCTCTAAAAAGCTTTGCTTACATTTGAATTTAAATAATACCATTGAGTAGGACTTGATGTCCTCATCAATAGAATTCCACACTGTTGGTCCTTGAAATCTAATATTAAAAATTCCATAATTTGTTCTTACTTTTGGAAGATAATAAGATTGTTTAGCAGCAAGCCTATTATTATGTTTATGAATCTTATTCACACTAGTGAAGAAATTATGAAAGACTGATGGCAGTAAATGATTATGAAATTTATACATAAAAATTGAAATATGAAGAGTAACAAGGTCAAAAAACTTTATAATATTTAAAGGTGCAGTCCAGTCTGTTCTGCGCATGTGTGATATTTCAAACGTTGAGGACACACAAACTTTAACGGAATAGATTTGCGACAGTTCGAAAGCGAGTATTCGTTAAAGGTGGCGAAGGCACGAGTGGTAGTTTGATATATTAACAACATTTAGGAACCAAACAGCTTATTATGACACGCTTTTTCGGCGGAAAAGCTCAAGCGTGTGAAAAAAATCCGCAAACTTCATGTTCAATGTTTATATAATGCAATGTAAACAAACGATGTAAACAGAAACGTGGACATGCGCAGAACGGACTGGACGGCACCTTTAAATATCCGAACAATGGACTTGAGTGTTGATCAAATCTTGAAAATGTCATAATTCGTACCGTCTTTTTTTGCAACATATATAATGGATTAAGTGAAGTTTCATAAGTATTTCCCACATTTAGCACATGAGCAGTTTCAACACAACTTGCAAAAAACCTCGAAAAAACAACATGGTTTTCGTTTTCTACACTGTCAAAAGACATGAAAAACAGCGAGCGACCTTTGACCTCACGACAATCACCGTATTTTTATATCCGGGTGTGCTATCTTGCCGCCAATTTATCCAAGATGGCGGCGTTCAATTGGTTACCCAGGATTTACTGAAATGAAGATTGGATGCCCCCTCTAGTTTTATTTATGATCTCAATGGTTGGGTAACCCTGCAGGATTGTATCACACGTGATGTACCCACACAACTAGCTATGTTATTTTTATATTATATACATTTGCCCTCCTTGTTCATTGATGTCCGCTAATTTCCCTGTAGGTAAGCACAATGGATGAGCAAGAAGTAGAAGATCTACTGCTCGGCGGAGACCTCGATGAAGACGAAGAAGAAGAGCAACGATCGTGGAGGAGATAGCCTTGGCGACCGTTGGTGATTATGAACATTTGAACTGTGTGAAATACTTTCTATTGTATATAGTTAAAATGAAGCATACCTATGTCATGAAGGAAGATGTTGCACGAATGCTGTCTGGATTATGGTACTTACAAGCACATTGTGCCTGGTTGTACTATAGAGATAACAGCAACTATATATGCAGACTAACCAATCACTGAATGTCTGGAGTTATCTCGAATACTTACTGAGATTATCCTTCACCTTGTCTTCGGTATACGTATGGTTCTCTATGGTATGGTCAGAAGCCAATTATGGTTCCCTTGTTGTGTGAGAGTTAAACATTATAACATTGTTATTTTTACATTTTATCCTAACGAGAGCTCGTTTTTGATCTACACCAAGGATTGTCCAAAACTCCGTCAATCGAGGGAACGAGTTTCGATACAGAATAAGGTATGAAATGCCAAAACAGCTGCAATATATGTTTGAAAAACCTTCAATATATACAAATGTTTTGTTTAATACCAGTTTGAGCTAGTTCTTACGTACTGTAGTCATACCTACGACGATAATGGACCTGGTTGTTTAAAAAGCGTAATCCAGGATTAATTTATTCACTTTGTGGACGAAATTAAGAAGATGAAAGAAAAGATGTTTGAAGTTTGCTTTTCATATATATATAAAGATTTTGTTCTATGAATTTTAAACTAAGATAAACTAAGGATTATAACAGTAATCGCCCTTTGAATAACTGGGCCACAGTGTACAAGAACACCGGATTGACAGTTTTTCCGTTGGCAAGATTGTCGGTGGTTCTTATCACATTTTCTGTATGACTTTTCCCTCGATTGATTGCGGTTGTATAAGTGCCAACTCTTGTAAATCGGTCTACGATCGATGTTATAGATATTGATCTGATCTACGTCTTCGAAAGACTCTTCTTGTCATGATCAATTAATTGTAAAACCGCTCTTGTAAAATCATCTGAAATTTACAAAAAAAATGAGAAAAAAATTACGAAAAAACAAAATCATAAATGATCCTTGAAAAAATGAAAGAGTAAAAAATTTAAAAAAGTATATGAAAAAAACAAAAACTAAAAGTAATAAAAGAAAAGAAAAAAAGGATCATAAAAAATAAACCTTAGAGGGCCGACATGTCCTGGAATTTGAAAGAATTTTAGGTGCTGCCATATGACTCCATAAAGCAGAAGGTAACTTTCAAGGTAAGAGTGGATATCCTAAAGATTTTAAAGTGCCTATCTTATGTTACAGTAAACACCCACGTATAAGAACCTAGTGATTAAGAACCTGTAGGCTAAAATTTTGGCATTTAAACTTCCATTATATATAGGAACCTGTTGAGCCTACAATTTAGTTTATTATCATTCTTAGGTGAACGGAATATCCAAACAGGTTAGAAGCCCGATTATAGGGGTTCCGAGGGCCTACGATTTAAGGTCGTTATCCGAGAAGACCCGAAAGTCTTACCATTTGATCGAGGCAGCACTTTCTCCTCAATTATTTTTTAAGACCCTGAGTGGTGGTCCGACCCAGGATTTGAACCTTCATCTCCCAGCTTATAGACATGTGTGGTAACCACTAGACCACAACAGCTGGTTAAAATTTGAAACAGATTCTTATTTGAAAAATCAGAAAAAATAGAAAAATAATCAAAAACTGTTTTTATCTGACAACCAACTGTGCAGAATCGCAGAAACACTGCAACCTAATCAGGCATGAATGGGTGTTTATAAACAGTATTAGTTTTGTTGCAGTGTATCGGGTAAAAACAACCTGAAATAAATCAGAGGACCACACCCATATAGACTACAGTTGTTTGACCAGCAGCAAGCACCTTTTCCTCTTAAGAAAATAAGAAGCTATCTAATAACCTAAATATCCTAAATTCTTAGTAGACACCAAATATATAAGAACCTTTTTAGGCTAACTTGGAAAAATCTAGGTGGTTATACGCGGGTGTTTAATGTATATATTTATAATCTTTGACACTTTCTGATAAAAATTCCTTAATATTATCATCAGCTATAAAGTTTCATCTTCAAAACTTTTTTCCTTTGGTAAAGTTGTTCTCCATCTTTTTTTATTAGTTTCGCCACAACAATTACATAAATAAAAAAATTGGTAGGGTGACCACAACGGCGTAGCCAATTACTGCAGCCCGTTACTATCTAATAACAACTTGATCTACTCAAATCAATCTGGTTTCCGACGCAATTATAGCGCAGAAACAGCTCTTGCCTATATTGTAAATTCCATGCTATTTAACCTTAATAAAACAAAGTAAACAATGTGATTTATTAATGATTTGCCCATTCATGTTGACTCTCGTCTAGTCTATTTGCAGACGACACGACATTACTAGCTTCTGTTGATTACAAAAATGTAAGAGAGTATAAAAATGCACATGAAATTATCATCTGAAGCATCTAAAATTGAAGATTGGGCCAACATCAACAAACTCGCACTTATTAACTGTACCAAAAACTAAGACGTTCTTAGTTGCTGGTAAACGTCTTTATACCAAGTATTCTCCTGCAGACTAATGCCTAAATGTCTAAACAGGTACACCATACTAAGCTGTTGAACTTGGACTTAGATGAGCAATTACGTTTCAATCTTACATTGGAAATCTCTCTAAATATCTAAACGAATTGGCATCCTCAAAAACATCAATTCTTACCTTCGAGACTGTAAAAAGTTAGTAGAGTAAAAAGGTGATGAACTGCCGAGATTTTTAGCAACGAAATACAGAACATTGCACTGTGATTCAACAGTGAAATACGAAGAGGAGTTTATTCTGAACTTTAACCAGACCTGTTTAGAAAAAATTCGTTCAATTCCTAAATTCTCTTTCAACGTATTTGTGTGTTCAAGGGAAAATGGCATGAAGATGAGACTTTAGCTGAGGTGTACGTTCGTGTATGTTCTTTTGCTGTATTTTCTAGAACGTTTTCTAGAACATGAAGTGTACTGTTAACATGGTCTTACTTTTATTTTGGTTTAGTTAACTGGAAGGTCTTACGACGACGTGTGATTGAATCCGAACAGGGATTGTAACTACGCATACTCGGAATATAAACCGACAAGAAAGAGGTAATATGCCAAGAACATAGTTTGAACTAATGTATCGTTTACAGATTGTGGCTCTGGTGGAACGGCTGCTCAACCAAATATTTCAGTTGACTAAGTTCTTTATTTTACCTCTAACATATTTACCCCCTGGAAGAGAGTGCAGCTACACTCAAGATTTAAAATACTTTTATCTCTGTAAATTGTTCCTGTAAAAGCTTATACAACTTATATAGTAACAACGAGTTACAAACATCAAGCTGCAAATTCTTAACGTTAATAACACCATTTGACTGACAAGAGCTCAATTATTAATAAATATGAAAGCTGCTGAGTTCTCAAAAGAACTGGATAAGAGTATTTACGTATATTCATGAACGACGTTTCAGACGATGTGTCATGTGACATTGTCCGAAACGTCACTCTTACTTAAATATTTTTCGACACATTGAAGTTCTCTTATTTCTTATTTTCATGTTATATCCAATAGCTCAAATATTGACTGACCCCAAGCGATTTTAATATTTTATTTCTCAGCGTTCAACAAATGGTTAAAGGAAACTGCAGTAAAAAATAGATTACTTTTAAATAAAAGGCCTTTAAGTAATAATGTTTAGAAATGTTAATAGTTTTACGAAGTCTAAAAGGGATGATTTGAAAGCATATTTCCATTTTCACTAGTCTAATCCTAACCCTAACCGTAGCTAATCCTAACCAACCGAAAAACAAAGACCAGACAAAAACAGAAAGGTCCTTTTGAGTCATCCTTCTGGACGCCGCCATTTTAGAACTTGTGAATAATAATTATGTTATCACGCAATGTTATTGGTCAACGTCAGCATCGGATTCTGCCGTAATGAAGATTCAGAACGCGAATTCTATTATTCAGACTTTGACGAATTCGATAGACAGAGAAACAATGAAAAGGTCAAAGAGGATTTAAACAGTCATGCAGAAAGAAATTGAAAAATTTATAAAGGAACAACAAAGTACGAACACCGTGACGTAAACTTCAAGTGATATGAAATCTGTTCATCTTTACTTTGAAAACTAAACAAGAAAGAGAATCTAATAAATACATGCTTTTGAAGCCATATTATATACGACTGCTGAAAAGTTCTCGTAATTGAGGCCATATAATAAACAGCTTATTGACCTCGCTTGTTTGGTCTGTACAGACAAATATCGGACCTCCGTTTTTTTGCTATAACCTCGGCTCGCTCGGTCTGTACTAAAAATGTCGGTCCGATAATTCACTGTACAAACCTGATGCTTGGTCAATAAGCTGTTAGCATTGTCAATAAAACTGACCATTAAAACTACTTACAACATGTGGAATGGATCTTGAACTAGATTGAAAAGAAATCCCCGCTGAATATCAAGTTTGATCCGTCAAGCAAATTTTAAAATGCGAGAATAAAAAGGTAGATTTCTCAAGTATAAGAGCGGTATAGTGAAATTATTAACATTTCTAAACACTTGAATTTCTTTGATTTAAATATTATTTTTTACCTTTAATTATCAGAACTAAATTGAAAATACTTAATCCATGCAGTTATGGGATCAAGTGTTTCTTTTGTAACTCACCGTACAGGTCGGGATTTGCTATAACCCGGGCGATGTCGAGGATGAGCATGAAATCTTGTTGGTCAGCAGTCACATTAACTGGATAACATCAAGGGATCGAGGTGGGAGGGTTAGGAAGACACTTAAGGCGGGGGTTAGGGTTAGAAAACTCATTAGGTGGCGGGTTAGGGTTAGGATCTAAGTTGTTTGGGGGTTAGCGGTTATTTTATGGTTAAGTGACAAAATTCTGACGATTATATACCTGGATCCAGTTAATGTGACTGCTGACCAAGAAGCTTTCATGCTCATCCTCGATCATCGCCCAGGTTATAGCAAACCCCCTACAGGTCAAGTATTTATTTACAATTTAGTCCTGGTTACCCATGATGCACTATTTTGTCGAGAACGTCCTTTTGTAAGTTAGCAGTCTAGCCTACTCGCAACCCGAAATTTCGGGCTCTGAGCAGGCTATAGCAATCTTGAGTAGATTCAATCTACTATACTTACTCTCATCAAGCTAATTCTTGTGTTTTAGGCGCGTTTGTGAAAATGAATAAGCTGACCTGGTTTTATCTGTTAATTTGTTTTAAATTCAAATAATTTTGTGAATTAATATATAATTGTAATCCAATTTTGCGGGCACACAATGGTGCATAGCAACCGCCAAATTACTACGAATTGTACTATCAATATTGCTATCTAAGTGTACTACATTTACGTCAAGTACATATATGTTATTTACCAAATAGGTGGTCCGTATGGAAAACATTGTTTTCATTTGTAATAAACATTTCATTTGTAATAAACATTTCATTACACAAGTTTCGTATTAAATTCTATTATACAATAACAAATTAAAAACGCACGCGCTGATTGGTTGAAAGCCGTGTTTCTATTTAACAATTAGACAACGTGTCCGAGTTGTCTATGAGCGAATAGTCAACGAAGGCGAATAGACAATGAGGACGAGTTGTCCAATTGTTTTAGTAGAAACAAATTAGTGGACTATTACAAATCATACATTCTCCAAAAAATTATCCAAAAAATCATTTGAAACCTCCCCAAAACGAGAGTTTTCTGCCAGTTTTGAGCGCGTTTCGCCATCATGGTCTGACGAATAGACAACGGTTGAGTAGCCAATCAGAATGCAGCATTTGTAATGGCCCGGTTAGTTTCTATTAAAACTCGATGAAAAACATGGATTTTTCCGCCATTTTTATAAAATGGACTGTAAGACGAACCTTTGCTCACAAACAGCTAAAATGTCGATAAATATGTTCTGTGACAGCCAACAAGAAAACGAGAAGATTGGATGCTTTTCTTTATAGTTAAGAGCGTTTATGTTCATTTGAGCAGCCGACGACGCTGTGTAGCGTGAGTAAGGAGAATGCATATTTTCATCATTTTAATAAAAGAGTCTTATTACTTATTTCCTCAGTGAAAGAAATAGAAAACATCTTTCCGTGTTCCCATACGTTATTGAAACACTATTGAAAGTTTGGGAGAACTCGAAATAGCGTGGAAACCTATTCCCACTGCCATTTCTCGTTCTCCCAAACTTCCACTCGTGTTTCTATAAATCTATGGAAACATGGAAAATGTTTTCTATTTCTTAAATAATGTACACTATTAAAGAAGTCCTAAAGAGATTACATAGAAGGTACAAATATTGTTGTAATTTGTAATAAACATTTCATGAAGTGTCCTATTAAATTGTCCTATTAAATTCTAATATACATCTCTGATGACAACCTACATTAAAAAGTACCCTCTGGTGATTTCGAGTAAATATACGCTGCTATAGTCTCTCCCTCTCTCTATATATAGCACGGTGACGATGGCAACCTCTATTAATGTTAGGACAAACGAGGCGACAAATCGCGGGGGCGTGTCGCGGGGACTTTTTTCATAAAACAATTTAGCATAGGTTCTTCCCTCCAGGGGATCCAACCAAAATTTTATCGAAGACCAGCCATTCACTACCTGTATTTAATAAGTTCACTTGCTATATTTAATAAATGTATTAGTCTTATGTTTAGGTGATACTCGCTATTTTTTGAGGCTTGAGTGCCATGTACTGACCAGTGCGCACATTATTAAAAAGGTATGGGCAACAAATAACAAAAATTGCGAAAAGTAAACAATTGAGGCGAAAATAAAATGGTGTTAGATGGTCCAAAGTACTCAAATAAAACAAATTAATTAACAACTTTAAAAGTTGCTGACTTGAACCATTTTCCGCTATCTTGGATGTATTTTGAATATGCGTCTATTTTGCATGTGTATATCAGTCTGAAAGTGGCTTTTGTAAATGTCTCCTTTTTCAACCACGTCCCACGACACTTTAAAAAGCAAAAACTAGGCCTCCCACAGAATAATTTCATCAGGTTTACCCAGCTTGTGCAGTGACCTAATTCCAGTTAATTAGGCAAAGTATTATTGACAGGATTGCCTTTAGTCAAAATTAGTGCTGTTTTACACAAGATTCGTTTTGTTTACTTGGATTATACCTTCGTAAGTCTGTTTGTTGATCAGATAGTCAATTTAAATTTGTAATTATGATTTTTGTTGCCCACACACCTTTAAAATACGGATAACTAAAATATTCTTATTGACAGTGCATTCTTTCTTTTGACATCCAGTCACTACATAAGTCCATTAATATACTATATTCAACCGGAATTGGCATCTGGGACAGCATGACTCCTGAGTGTTGTCCTCTATACGTCTTCAATATCATTTTCAATTCGCTAGACAATTCTAAAAAAAAGATTTCAAATTAGCCTAGATAACGCGAGCATTGTCAGAAACTAGAAATTGCTTTCACGTATGTTGGTTATCGGTGTACCTCAGCAATTGAATTTTTAATTAGCACCTTTTGTAGGTACACCAATTCACTGAATAATATACATAATTAGAACGCTGATTACCAAACAAAAAGTGAAGCAAAATTGGCGGACATGAGGACTTCTTGAACTTCAGTTTCAGGCCCTGCGCGGTCAAGAAAACTGACTGAAAACGTACTGCGTCCAAGTTGTCCTCACTTCCGAAAATAGCTCCAGGACGACCACAAACACACATATCTATCTACATACATACTCATATACATATTATATGGAAAACGTGACTTCCCCAACCGGGAATCGAACGCTGATCTCCGAATCAACGTTTCGGCGCTCTAACCTTTGAGCTATTGAGACACGGTCAGAACAGTCAGTGATTTTCATATACATATTACACTTGTCACTCGCCCCAATTCCCAGACACCAACAGGCAGACATCTCATCTAACCATAACGTAGAGCGAGGCCTCTCGAGCGCACTTCCCAAAGTAGCGAAGCGATACTCAACTTATTTTTCCATATATGTATATGACTATATTAAATCCTCTCTAATCAATTAATTACACATACAAACAAACAAATACACAATCGTCTGCGCGCTAAACGTGCGAGCAACGACACACGTCACATACGATACCCCGTCAAGATTATCACCCACGCTTCGCGACTTCAATCGCGAGGGGACAAAAAAACGAAATAAAGATAGGACTTCCGTTTTCCGAAGGATGAGTCCATTAAGATGACGAAAATGTTTCGTTAACTTAGAAGGTAAAATGAAGGTAAATATGCGAATAAGGTAAATTATGCCAAGATGGCGAATATTAGAGATGCGCGAGGCTACATTAGTCTGCGTCGCAGCCCGACTTTCCACCCGGAGTGAGAATCCGGCTGTAAAGTCGGGCTGCGACGCAGGCTAGGTTACATGCGCGCAGACATAAACATCAAAGGTGCCGACACCGAGTTAAACTACTGGGGCCAGTTGTTCAAAAAGTGATTAGCTTAATCCAAGGATTAACGGCAATTTTGTGGGCAAAATTATAAAGATGCAGACAAAGATATTTGGAAGCTTCTGTTCAGATATCATACAGATTACGAAATGTTTTGCCTTAGAAAGTTTTAACTTAAGTTGTCAAACAGAACATACCAAAATAAACAGACGATTAAATTTTAATCCAGGATTAGCGCTAATCGCCTTTTGAACAACCCGCCCCTGATTGATAAATATTCTGTGCCATTGCCGTGCTGGATGAGACGCTGAAATTCGTCCACGACAAAATTTGAAATGACCTTAACAACGTATTAACACAAGCAGTATGTTTACACTTTTTTGCATTGTGTCATTGTGATCATATTTTTTTGTATATGATTATGTAATTAATTCCTGAGGAGTACTTACTTGCATGGCTTTTCGGAATCAGGATAAGGTTGAATGACGTGTTCTAGCGAGATAGCAGCTAATTCTTTCATCCATTCTTCCATCAACACAGCACAATACACAGCGTTTTTCATAATGTTGATGTGTTTCCTTCGCATTCTTTCCTTCGAGATTCCTTTTGGACCCAAATTTAACAAAATCCAACTGGACACATGCTCGATTGCAATCTCAAGATCTTTGTCACCTGATAAATCACCAGGTTCAATGCAAGGCGTTGTTTCAACGAACGTGTTTCTACAAGGTGACGAAGGTTCGGGGAGACTCCGACTCGAAGGAGTGTCATTAGCACGTCTGTGTTGTGGTTTGTGTTCTTTGACAATTTTGGGACTTGATGGTTGTGAAGGTCTTCGAGAACCAGAGCGCTTTCTTATTTCTTCACGCTCAATCAAGTTCTGTTTTGCAAGCAATAATGGCTGTTCAAGATTGTCCAGTTGGCTCAGACATGCCTCAACTTTTGCCTTGACAGAGGTCAGTATCTAGAAAATACCAAAGAGTGTTTATATAGTCCAGAAAACGTGGGAAATCGACATGGCGATTAGACCCCACTATAATAATAATAATAATAATTTTTAATATTTATATCGCGCAAATTTACATGAGAATGATCAAATGCGCGTAACAAAATATAATAATAGTAATAATGTTTACATATGCTAAGATAAAAAAAGGATAAATCTATGTACAATATGCAATTTGAAAAAGATACGTTTTCAATGAAGACTTAAAACTATTAAAATTACTATCCCGTCTAATAAAATGCGGCAAAGCATTAAAAACTGTAGGAGCTCCAAAACTAAAAGCTCTATCACCTAAAGTCTTCTTCGTATTTCTGTTATTAGCTGGCTCTATCAATAGTTAATTATTTCTACGTAACTGATAAATACTTGGTCTCATCACTGTTACTAATTCACTAATGTATGATGGCGCTTATCCATGTATTGCTTTAAAAGTCAATACAGATATCTTAAAGATTATTCTCTCCTTGACAGGCAGCCAATGAAGCTCATATAAAACTGGAGTAATGTGATTGAAACGAGAAGTACCAGAAACCAGCCGCGGGCTGCCGCATTCTGTACACGCTGTAACTTATTTACAGACTTTGCTGGAAGACCATAGAGAAGGCTGTTGCAGTAATCCACTCTTCCCATGATAAAAGCATGAACTAAGGTTTTAGTCGTGTCAACGGAGAGATATTTTCTAATTCTGCGAATATTATGTAGGTGGAAAAATGCTTGTCTGCATATATTGTTGATATGGGGTACCAAACACATATTGCTATCAAATTCCTAGCAGATGCTACCGGTGTAATATTGTCATCGCCTACAGACAGTGAAACAATGTTCACTTTTTTTAATTGTTGCCTTGTACCGATAATCAAAAACTCAGTCTTGCTATCATTCAGTTTCAACTTGTCCGTAGTCATCCACGCCCGTATTGCCTTAATACATGTCTCCATCGCTGCGATACTCTCTGCCTCACTCGCACTGTTCCCTGGCTTGAACGACAAATAAAGCTGCGTGTCGTCAGCATATGCGTGCGCAGTTGGTAGGTGTTCTTTAATGACGTCGAATAATTTACTCGCATACATGGTAAAGAGCAGCGGTCCCAAACATCAAACATGAGCCTTGCGGTACGCCGCACGTTAATGGCAAAGTGTCAGAGATTCCATAACTGCCATGTATTAGCCTGTTATGTTTGCAATGTGTACTCCACAAAGAAGGTCACCAAGAAGTTGAAGGGAGTGGAGGGCAACACTGCTAGCTGGGTGACCAATGTTGGCAATAATAAAGGGGAGGTCCTCAACTCTATTGTCACAACATCCGAAAGCGTAGCGTCTCTAAAAATAGGTACGCGATGCGTACATATGTCTACCGGTGGTAGATTGATAGATATTAGATAATCTGAGATTGGATAGGACTCAGTACTCAAACCAAAAAATAGGTCTGGCAAGCGAACATGTGGGTACCACGTGGTTTCGACAATCATGTAGTTGGCAAACGACATGAGGAATTCCTGCTTTTGATATTCTCAACACGTGTTTAAAATTATAGTTAACAGTTTGTCTTTTTTTCTGAAGAAACGGTACGATTTTGGATCGATCGCAGAATTTAATGTTTGGTCAGTTAATTTCTGAATCGAGTTTCCTTTACTAAAACTGGCTACCCAGCACTCGTTTTATTTCACTGTTACGATTATTGAAGGTTACTGGTTCTTAACAGTTGGAATTTCTGGTTTCCAGGAGGGGAATCCTTCACAACAGTGTGAATAGAAATCTGCACAATAGACTAAGACCACGTTATGTCATGCTATTGTGAAGGGTTTCTTTGTATAGTGTTCCTATCACTCAATGACGTCAAAAATAATGGGATCGACCGCATTCGCCCGCAATCAGAACAAAATTTACCAAAAATACGATAAACAAAGCCAAATTTCTCTAAAACTAAAACGATTAGAAGAAAACTAATACATATTCACACGTGAGGCGACAAATAACTTTCATTTAAGCAACACTTGCTTTGGGGGTGGAGTGTCCCTTTAAACGCTCATGACTATATCATGAGGTTTTCACCATTCATGTTCTTACCTGAAATATTGACTTTACTTCTGGCTGCAGTACAAGACTATGGTTGAGCAAGAACGATCTCAATAATGGTTGAGGATACTCGGCTAAACTAGAGATGATTCCTGTGATAACTTGATTCACGAAGATAGAATTATCGGGCATCTTTTCTAGTTTTTGAAAGAGCTTTGTAATGAATGGACCTAAAAGGAATTCCAACTTATCAGTTTCACCAGAGAGCGAGAGCCTTCGTGTTGAATTCCTCTCGTCGGCACACAACCGAAATATATTTGGCGATGACGTACTGCTGTGAATACCACCACCATTAGATTTACTATGATCAGTTTTAACCTCGGTACCAGGCTCCTTGTAAGTGGGGTCCAGTCCATCCCACAAGGCTGACCAACAGGAGCAGGCTTCTCTGCGATCCGACAGAGCGTTCCTTACATTTAGTAAATAAGTCAGGAAATCTGATGATAAAGTTAAAGGATCTTCAGTGGTTCCAGGGCTCGCTGGTTTATCATCATATTTTTCATTTTCAACATCATGAGAAGTTTCATTTAAGATTTTCTCGCAATATGTATCCGGAAAACAACAAGAAGGGATGAGAGTCAAAAATCGCACAGCAACTTTGCCATATAAATCCATTTCTTGAATCAATTTTCTTTGGCTTCCCATTACATGGTTACAGGGTAAAAGATACCTGTCAACAGAGATTGTAAGTGAAGTGTTTGAACAAAGCATGGGACAACTTATCAGTTCTACAAAATACACATAACCCCTATTTTTTTAGTTTTCAAAGTATTAGAGCCAAAATTAGCTGAATAGTTCTTTTACGGTTTTTGATTTGGTCCATTCGTTTTGAAGATATAAACACTTTAAGTATGCTATTAGTAAGAAAAAACCGCAAATTAAAGGGAACTGAGACGAGCAACGTGATGACGTACTTAAGGGACGATGAAGAGAAATTCTTTTCGTCAAGTCTGATTCGTCAGCACACCCAAAAACAACACATCTATCTAGCATTTTTTTCGCTTCGATGACAGTGTTGGTTTCTGTTGTAGTGTTATATACACTGTCACTAAGAAAATCCCGTCCCTTAAGCTGTCCCCTAATGTGGGTACCAGGCTCTTTGCAGAAATTTCTTGCGGGATATTCAAAATAGCGATTTCTTGCAATATTGTAAAAAAGATATCTTCGAAACCAATGGACAAAATCAAAAACCGTAAAAGAACTATTCAGCTAATTTTGGCTCTACTATACTTGGAAAACTAAATTTAAAGCGGCGAATTTAATATGTATATGGAGAAATCCGACTGACTGTTCTGACCGTATCATTTCTAGCCCAACTTGCTTCTAAAAGTTCCCACTTTAAACGTGCCTGATTACAGAAATCAATGCATTAAAAATTATCCTTTGTAATATATAAGACAAGTGAGCGGGTTTTCTAATTCCAACTATCTAACATGCCACCAATGCATACCCATCTCCGCAGGCAATATGCGCGCCATGTCCCTAAAAGTAGCCCGAGTTAACGCCTAGCGGGCGTCTTGTTTATTTATACAATAACCTGTTTACTATGCGCATTTTCATTGGTTGTTAGCCATGATCTATCAGACGAAAAACTCACAGATCACGTCAAATACACGTCAGATGACTGCTTTTGTCTTTTTCATGCCCCAGAAATCTCTAAGAGCTTCAATAAGCATTTTGAACGGTTTGTTTTCAATTTTTATTGTATAAAACAAATAGATTCCATTTTGCTGTTGTCTGTTCAGTAATAGATGCACAGAAGACGTCATTAGTGACCCACTCGACTATCGTTTGTTGTTACCACGTTCTGACTGCATCTGTGCATCCATAACTAAACAGACAACGGCAAAATGGAATCTATTTGTTAAATATATATATAGGCTTATATTTGGGTGGGGTTATTATTGGAAAGATCGTTGCGTCTAAGATGCGGGTGCCAATTTTCAGGCACCTATTTTCGGGAGGTATTTATTTTCAGAATTTACGGTATGTACAGTATATTAAGAAATTTTCATCAATCATCACCACGCTTGCGTAACAGAAATAGCGATCGTAAAAGGTCGATCGCGCGACAAAAATCACTTTAATGTTTAAAAAAGCGCCTTAATGTTTGTATAGCCCGCCATTTTTGTTTCATGAAAAACGTGTGGTCTATATTTAGGCGGAGAAGGGAAGCAGCGCGATTGTTTGCAGAACGATCTTTCACAAAAATTGATTTCACAGTTACACAGTGAGAAATGGCTCAGTTTATATTTATTTTAAAACAAACTAACAATGCGATAATATATATTTCCGTAATGCTCTATAAGACGCACTAACACTTTTTGGGTTGTCAGGGAGAACAAAATACAGTTAATGTACTACGACATCCACTCCAATCATTGCTTTGTGGCCATCGCTTTGGGATCATTGCGTTGTGAGAGCATTGAAGCAAAATGAAACATGGCTGGCTATCTCCCGAGATTTTTAAATTGTGACTGAAGGTTAGATAAACCTGTGCTATTTACTGAGTACTTGACCCATTGTTTCCATGATTGTAATTATTCTAAACAGTGCTAATTTTTTATGTATTGTTTAATAAACGAGCAGCAGTGTTTTATCAGATATAAAACACGAGGGCGTAGCCCGAGTGTTTTAGATCTGATAAAACACGTGCTGCGAGTTTATTAAACGGCTTCAAACACGACCCATTTGATAAGTTCATTGGCGTATAGCAATTTTGAAAATCGATGTTGTCTAAGCCGAGAAAATCAAAGATAAAGTTTATGTAAATCAGGACGAATCTTTATCACATTTAAAACAACGATACGGTCGTGATTTTCTTTTGTCTTTTCCTCATGAATTATTAATAAGTGTTTGAAATGAGTGTTAAGAAACCCACAATGCAATTTAATGAGATGGGCTTTACCTTTATAAAAATTTCCCTTTGACTCGGAAGTTTGTTCCAGCCAAAGCCAAACTGTACACTACAGTTCTAAAATGTATATATACTTACTTGAGTACCAGCTCTATTATTGCATCTTCTGAATTAAGGTTTACCAGTGTTTGAAACAATGTTAAAGTGACCAAGCATAACTAAGGAGAGACAAATAATCGGTAATAAGTTAACTGACATGTTTCCCAGCGGAATGCGGCCTTAATGTTGCATTTTTCGCAACTGGTCCCAGTTAGACGGGTCTTGAAATACAGAGAATTATAACACTGGAAATTTACTTTCCCTAACTTTAACTTGTTATTCAATGAACTCAGGTGTAAATGTCAAATATTAATTGCAATATGAATAACAATTGATGAATAACAATTGTGAGATGTCATGCGGGAGGCTTACTACCATGTTATGAATCTGACTTTCACATATACAGCAGTTACTACGGTCCAGAAAAATACTACAGTATGTTAATTATGCACCATGAACAAACCTTCCGCGGCACTATAGCTATGACTTAAAAGTGTTGTGCTTGTAACGTTGCTTTCGGGAACTGTGCAGGTCGGTGATCCCCCTGCTCGCTTAGCATTGTCGACCCTCGCTGTTGGCATGTTAGCGCCAAACAATTACTTTATATTTGCATGTACTACAATATAATACCATGTGAGATCGTTAATGTCACTGAAAAGAATGGATATTCTATAGTAAATATTTGGCAATTACATGAGTGCAATGACATTGAGTGTAAATGCCACATAGACATACTGTACAAGCAATGTCAAGTAAAAATATGATATTGACGAAATATTAACTATAATACATGATGTTTGTTGAGAATGTCGTCTTCCCGAGTTACCTATAGCTCCAGTCTCCCTGAAAAGCACTTCATTTACCTCATTCTTAGCATCAATTCTTTGAAGGAGTGAATGCAAAATTCGAGCTTCATCAAACTTTTCTTGAAGAAGGAACTTTAGAAAGACTTTCATCAACTTGGGATCAGTGATGCTTCCCAAAAATAAATCAAAATAAGCAGTTGCAGCAATCAAGGCATCAGAAGAATTCTGAAAATCACAAGGAATATACAGTACATGAAATGTTTGTCAGAACTAAAAATAGGTCCGCAAAGCGAACATGTGGGTACCGCTTGGTTTTGAACTGGAACCTTAGGTACACAATGCGTACATGTGTAAAGGACTGATAACTGAGGAGGTTAGGGGCAGGAGCAATTGCAATTAATTATGTTACCGTCGAAGTCTCGTAAACGATCTTATCGCCATCCAGGTTAGGTGCGAGCGAGAAATGCGACAAGAAATTTGACAGTGATTATTAAGATACATTTTCGGTTACAGTAAAACCCCACATCTCTTATGCGAAAAATTACTAATTATAATTACTATACAGTAGCGGGTTGTTTAATGATTAGTAGGGACCTTAAGATCTACGACGGCAACCTAGGACGGGGACGTCGTTCAAACAAAAGAATCTTTATGAGAAACAAAAATAATGAATAATATTTATTCCCAAGAGTAATCTTAACCTAAACACAGACACTACAATCGTTTTAGAAATATTGAAGGGTTTTGGAGATCATTAAACAAACTGAGTGTTAAATATGCTAGTCAATCGATCGTGATTCCATTCAAATACTAACATTTGTATTGCTTTCACTGCCGTCGCCGTCCTAGGTTGCCGTCGTAGATCTTATAAAGTCCCTAGTATGAATATTAGACCTTTCAGGAAATACACCTATCGCGAAATATCTCGATCCCCTTCGGGAATTATCGCATCTTCGACCGCGAGATCACTATTATGCATGTGACTGGTACGGTCACCTACTAAGAATCATGCATGAAACCCGGCTCGAAACCCGGTATTTCACGATAGGTGTATAGTTGAATAATTAAAACAAATTGTAAGGAAATACTGTACATGTATACCATATTAGAGACAATTGTTTTTGCCCCATTATAATCATCCCTTTGTGTAAATAATTGGATGTAATATTTAAAGGCCGAGAAAGAGGACTAGACCGGGTTTTCAAGTACGAGGATTTGTTCCAGTCCGAGGCGAAGCCGAGGACTGGAACAAATCCGAGTACTTGAAAACCCGTCCTAGTCCGATTTCGAGGCATATTAGAACTAATACATCAGTTTGACATCAGTTGAGGTACGATTAGTGGAAATGAATTTCAGTGAAGTTTCACTTCATGTTATTAATTCTGATTTGCAAATATCACTATAGAAAACTTTGACTGATCTTTCTTTATCTTTAGGCCTTTTTGACCGGGTAAGCTAGTTCTTCAGAATATTTATCTCTAAATATACTAAGTGGTCTGCTACCCTCCCCTGGTGCAATATTGTGGATTGTTTCTCGTTCATGATTCTCGAAAAAATCTGTAGCAGTCAACATGGTATCAGTTACGCCAGCTGGTATTTCAGCTTCATCTTCACTCCAATCTTCATTTTGACATTTTTTATGATTTGGGTTAACATTTGAATTATGATCATGTCTTTTGTCTGAATAATCTTTTTCCTGTGGTCATGAGACTGGGACAATCAAAGTTCAGTTTAAAAGACGAATGCGATATAAACATTCTTCATGGTCATTAAATGTAAGACCACATAAAGTTTTTCAGGCAGCAAACTTGGCTAACTGTGAATAGTGCTCTTTATCAAGAGCAAGGCATTATTTTTAACAAGGACTGGCAGTCTAACTTTCAAAATATTTTAGACTTAAATGATGATGATATAGGTGGTAGTCTCGGCAAGTACAGTTTGCCTCATGGAGCTTGCATAAGCTTTTGAAAGGCTATTCGTGGTGCAACAAGTCTCCACTCTAATTCATTTAAATCAAATAACTCTAATTCTAATTCTTAAATCTAATTCATTTAAATCATTCCATTTTTCACAGCAAAAGGTGGTATTTTATTATTTTTTAAATATTTTTCACATGTTCGACAAATCCATTCAATGTTGTCAACACTCAATTTATTGAATAAGTACTGCACCATATTGGGATTTGATAGTGCCTGTACCATAACTGATCACAACATGTGCAAACATGTAATGGGCCTTTTGAGACAGCTATGTGAAACTTGCGGACAAGATCTGAAATCATAGTAGCATCATTTATATTTGAGCATTTTGCTCTCATTTTCTTATTATACAATTGCTTTGTTAAAAGGCGCTTTTCCTTGTTCTTAGCAGTTTCATTCTCCTTTGTTTTTTATTGCACACTTGCTTTTTTAAAAGGCGCTTTTCCTTGTTCTTAGCAGTTTCATTCTCCTGCGCTTTCTTCTTATACACTTGCTTTTGTAAAAGGCGCTTTCCCTTGTGCTCAGCAGTTTCAGACTCAGCAGTTTTCTTATTATACACTTGCTTTGCTGTAAGTCTATTTTTTTTGCAGTCTGGAGATTCATTTTTATTCATTTGTCTACGCTTAGCAAGTCTTTCCTCTCGGCTTGATTCGGTTTCATTTGTTTTCCTTTTTAAATAGTTTATTCGTCATCTTCATTAGTTATTTTTTTCTCATTTTGAGCTCTTTTCCTTTTCATTTCTAATGTTCGTTCTTCATCTGCTCCCTTTCCTTTTGGGCTGTTTTTAGTTTGTCTATTTTGATTACCAGTAGCTGCAGAGAGGTCTGTGTTGTTTTGTCTAGGAATACATTCCTCAACATTTTGACTTATAGAGTCAACATTAACTGAGACACCCTTTATCTCAAAAGGCATAGACCGTCCACAATATGTACTCTTTTGACAAAAAGTCACTAGATTTTCAAGACTCTCGACAGTAAGTAACACAGCCGTGCCAGAAGAATGTCGCCTTCCATACAAGTCTCTTGAATGAGAATCAAATACCTTATAACATTGTCCAGTATTTTTAAACACTGCAACTGTACTGCAATCAATAGTTAACAAACAACATTCATAATTTATTTCAGCTCCATAAAATAACTCATTGAAGGCATTTTTAAGGGTAACATAAGGTCCATTATTATTTCTCATGTACATTTCACCAGTCAATGACTCACTATAAGTTAAAATATATGTTTTATCACTTATTGATACCATGTCAGGTACATCGGTTAATAATAATAATAATAATACATATGTTTTTCTATATGCGCATTTAAAAATCGCAATGCGCTTACAAGTATTAATAAAATATACAATGTTAGATTACATAGTGGTAATGATAATGGTAGTAAATGACTAATAATACATATTAAGAACTAATAAAAAACTAGATATATCATTCATAGACTTCTTTAAAAAAACAATAACAAATCTTTTTTAACAGAACCCTTAATACAGCTGTACAAAGAATTACCATGTAACAAAATATTATTTAAAACAGAAGAATCCCAATTAAAAATATCTTTAATGTTTTTAAAAACAATAGCAGTCAATGACATTGCTACACACTGTTTACCCGCATTGTCACCAAATTTAGCTTGATTTCCTTGACTAAAATCAGCACAGACAGTGTTGTTTGGATTTACAATTTCGAAAATGCTGCGAGTGGGGCCTGGATTTTCTTCAACATCGTTCGAGAGTCTCAAAAGCAATGGTACATGTACATTGTAGCACAACATTTCAACTGACAACATAATCACCAAAAACACGTATAAATGAAATAACACGAACATTTTATTCAAATATCGCCCTCTCAGAAAAGGACTTGTATTAATATTTTTAGTTTTACTCGTCTTACTCGTGTTGACAGAGCAGAAGCACCCGATTATTGCTCGAGTGTTCTAACGTGTCACCCATTTAAAATATTTATTACTTGGTATTTATTAACTGCTTGAAAAAGAATATTCCGTAGAGTTTCTATTTGTTTACAAGCACGCTGGCTTCCTACTGTACAGTCTATTTTCAGTTTCACTTTCAGTTAGTCAGCGTAGAGTAGTTTTGATACTGATTTTGTATTGATTTGACTCTGATTTGATACAGTATTGAGTTTGATTTGAGTTTGATTTGAGTTTGATTTGAGATTGATTTGAGATTGATTTGAGATTGATTTGAGATTGATTTGAGTTAGTATCAGCGCGAAGTGTCGACGCCCCTCGTACCCAGGCTTTTCCCACGCTCGGGCGGACTAGTCCGCCGAGCGTGGGAAAAGCCTGGGTACGAGGTTGATAGACCTGAAAAGAAAAGTAAAAATAGCTCAATATACAAAGTATTATCAGTATTCTTAGTGTCGACGATAGACTGTTTCGTAAACGATCGAAAGAAACTGCTTACCTTGCAAATAAACCACAGAAACCTTATCAAAAGATAAGATTTTTCGATATTTTCTAAATTCTACCGTAGTTTGCACAAGACACGAGGAGGAATTGAGGAATGCTTCGATGATGGAGACGACATTTTCCGATGACTTCCGAATGAGTACCTGAGTTGCGCAGTTGTAATTTCGATGTTGAACCCCTAACTCCCTACCTCAACGCCGTGACTATATGGGTATGTATTAAGAGCGTAGCCAGGGTCTTGGCTTGGGGAGGGGGCGAAAATGTCCACGTGGTCTTCTCGAAGCGCCAAAGCAGCTAGTTTTCTAGGGGGCGTTGGGGCGGCGTGCTCCCTGGAATTTTGGATTTCTAGGGTCTCTGAAACACCATTTCCCGCATTCTGAGGCGAGATTTTAAAAGTAATCTAAGGCCATAAATCGTAAAATTTTCTAATTACTAAATACACGTGAAGATATCTTGAGATTCATTGATAAACAACTCTAAATCGAAACAATTCATAGAATCATAGACCCTTAATAATTTCATATAATCCTAGAGCAGGAGCTTTCGCCATTTTACATAATTGCATAATACATGAGTCAGTCACATGGCGCTAGAACATTGATACTTTTTTGACAGAACACATTTTATATTTTTTGACAGTCTATGTCGTTGACAGTCAGACGGATGCCCTTGCATTCTGTGCCCTTGCCTTCAATTTCCGTCTATGCCGAAGCCCACGCGAATAATAAGATACCTTCGAGTTGCTCATCAATGTTTTTTTTCAATTTGATAATTGGATTTGACTCGATGCTCAGAACATCTACCCCCCACTGAAATTTCTCCCCGGATTTAGACTTTTTACGAGAACGGTCTTGGGGACCATGGGGGGGGGGGGGGGGGGGGGGGGACGGTCGCCATCCTCGCCCCCCCCCCCCCCTGGCTACGCACTCGAAATATTAATTATAAAAGTGTACGTTGTGCTGTATATAGTAGGCAAATACAAATAAAAAACTCTAAAAGGTTGGTGTAGCTGCTGAAATAGTGTATAGGAGGTCTAGAGCACGGTCATTACGGGAAAGTATCAGACCGAGGTCTTGGCAGTACGGACCAAGCCTGTAGGGCGAGGTCCGTACATGAAAGACCGAGGTCTGATATCTTCCCGTAATGACCAAGCGGACGAGGTTAATAAGAGGTTTATTATATGGCATTTTTAGACAGCAATAGCGTGACAAAGAGTGAGCGTCACGGGCTATTACACAGAACACACCGAAAGGATAATAAAACTCACTTTCTGAGTGTGGCATTGTGTGTGTGATTGTTATTATTTGTTGTAGCGGAAAACGTTTATCGTCAAAACCCGTAATCCGGACAAGTCCATTACGGGAAAGTAACGACCGCAGTCAGAGCGTCTAAGTCAATCAGCGTGCGCGATTTCACCAGAATGTATGATTATTTGCACATATAAAAGTGCGATACCCGGTTTTTAATTCATTTTACATTTCACACTCTCAGACAAATCGAGGGGCTTTGCTCGAAATGTTAGACCTCCAACAGACTATTTCAAACTTTTTAGAGTTTTCAATTTGTAGAAATATAAATATTGCTTTTAGAAAACGCATTTACCATGGTGAATGGCAAAAAAGTAAATGGTTTGAACCCAGGAGTATCATTAGAAGTATTAAGTTGATCGTCCAGGTTGTTACAGTCTTGAGAAAGATTATGACGTATATAGGTAAACCTGACAAACACGCTTTACTTGACTCTGAAGATGACTGCCGCTAAGGCCGTCGAAACGTCAGTCACCAACAATAGTCTTTCTCGAGACTACCGCGTACATGCGTATTACGTACCTGAATGATCAACTTCACACTTCTAGTGAATATAATAATGTTGGATAGTTCTTACAAGAATTGTTCGAAACTTAGCAGAGTCAGAGTTGATGGAAGAATAGCAAACTTAAGTCTTTTAGAAAACACTTAAATTTCTATGGAAGAGAGTTCATATGATCATGAAAGATTTATCACATGTGAGGTGCAGTTAATACCGTATGGCCGTAACGACTTCTCTTTAACCATGTAACAAGTTCTAATCTGAACGTCGCCCTGCAAATACGAACACAACCTAATAAATTCAAACTTCAATAGGATCTGCTTAACATTCAACATTTGTTGTTTACAACATTCTTCCAAAACTCGAAGTCTCCCTTCCTCCATCATAAACGCCTTCTCCATATAGAGTGTATGTTGCGCTCTATATACTCCTCGAAATCCACATAACCACATCCTTAGGAGCTACAGTACCAAGGAGGAGTTTGGGAGAACTCAAAAGGTGTTGTGTAGTTTTCTCAAACATACTGATTAAGAGTTCTCCCAAAGTAAATAAAAGCAAATAAAACTTTACCACTCAACTGGACAATAACAAATGAAAAGAATAAGGAGAAAGAGCAGTTATATTTTCATATTGAATGCTAAATTCTCCTTAGCATTCTTTGAACAAATATGAGAATGTGATTGACCAATCACAGCTTGCATAAGATGCCATTTATTTTTCTATAAAACTACTACAATTACCGTAGTACTCCCCGTACTCTTACTGTAATTCATAATGTTTTGAAAATGTGTGCATTGATTGGCTAGAAATTGAGAGATAATAATCTAAACGTTTTAGTAGAAACTATTATTTCTTAAAAAATGAGACATTAGCATAGCCAATCAGATTTCAACAATTGTATTCATAGGCGTACGGGCAAAATTTTGTAGGGGGGGCTGAGCATAACTTGCCCGAATAAATGATGACGTGAATATTACTGAAGAACACGAATTGCCATCATTTAGCCTAAGCATTATTACACATGCACGTTTTTCATTGATGTATATATGAACATGCATTGGAAACATGTACATTAGGGGGGTCCGGGGGCATGCTTCCCCAAGAAAATATTTGAATTTTTGATTCCCTGAAAGTGTATTTCCTGCAATTTGAGGGCACTTTTCTCGTTTTTGCAGCCGCGGCAGTGTGCGGGATTCGAAGTATTTAATTACCGTTAAACACAGATTTTCCAAATTTAGACCGTCGGTGTGGATATCTCTCCCGCGCATAGAGAATACGTTGCACGACGGCAGAAGAGAAGGAAGGAAAAGCAATTAGCAACAAAACCAAATGTACAAGATTACGTTTAGACAACGCCCGAACCAAGGCCTGCCTATTTGCCACTTTTAAAGGACATTGGCAACAAAAATTAAGTTTGTCTAATATGAAAGAACTCGTAAAATGATAGAGTAACACCTTTTACAACTTTCCCGTATTTTACTTCGTTTTTGAAATATTTCAGTTTGTTTGATATGTAAATGAGATGGTGTCTGACGTCAGGTGTTGGGTGGAGAATTTTCACTCATTAAAATATTAGTTACATCTTCAAGTTTGTTCCACAAATTTACTTGAAAATGTGCGTATAACAACTCCCCATGATAATGAACGTTGTAAACTTAGCATGAGATATAATACATTTTGTAATGAGTGAAAATTCTCTACCCCACACCTGACGTCAGAGACCATCTCATTTACATATCAAACAAACTGAGATATTTCAAAAACGAAGTAAAATACGGAAAAGTTGTAAAAGGTGTTACTCTATCATTTTACGAGTTCTTTCATATTATGTCGGAAATTGCATTATTTGTGATGCGATCACGTGACATGCCTATATAGTTTAATATAAATTTATAATGTGAACAAAAGAGAGAGAGAAGCGTGGGAATTATATCGAGAGTGTTGAGACCGATTCGAAGTGAACTGTGACTATTGTGATTTCCATACTATTTTCAACACCTGGCACCTCCGACGGGATAAGTGAAATTAAGAATCTAGAAAACTCAACGATGGAGGCTATAAGCGGAAAGTTAAAAACAGAGCTACAACTGTTAGAGCTCACGCGTAGCAAAACAAAGAACATTGTCGCGAAAGGCAACCTGGAAAAAATACTTCGCCATAAAGAAACCTTGGGTAACATTGTCCGTTCGGTAGAAGACCTCAAATTACAAGAAGAGAAATCCAAACTCGAAGATGGCGAAACTATCGAAAACGTGGAGAAATGGGGAGGTAAAGTAGAAGAAATCGTCGATGAAATCGACATTGAAATAACGTACTTGGGACGCTGCCTTCAAGAAGCTGCGACGAAGGCTGAAAGCGACAAACGTGAGAAAGAGAAAATGATACTCGACCAACAACGCGAAGAACTCAAATTCGAAAAAATGAAGTTGGATCAGAGCACGAGCGTGCAATTAACCGCAAATATTGCCGCATCAAAAAATGAAGTCAAGCGAAAAGCAACGCCGTAAAAATGCCTAAATTAGAAATTACAAAATATGACGGGACGCCAGAGAAGTGGCTCTCCTTTTGGAACAAATTTGAAGCCGAAATTGATTCTGCAGACCTGCCAGCCGTAACTAAATTCTCCTATTTAAAAGAACTGTTAGAGACTCAGGTTTGTGAAGAAATAGACGGCCTTCCTTTCACCATCGAGGGATATACGAGAGCCAAAAATATGCTGAAGACAAACCACGGAAATGTGAGCGAGATTGTGAGAGCTTATACCAGGAACATTCAAGATCTACCAACTATAACTGGTACACAACCAAGTAAGATTCACAACTTTTATAAAACACTAAGTTACAACGTGCAGTCATTGGAGACTTTGGGCAAACTGTCACAATGTTTGTCTATGGTGCGTGGGATTCTTGACAAATTGCCAGCGATCAAAGCCGAATTAGTAAGCAACAAGGTGGGATGGCAAGATTGGGGATTTGCAGAGCTGATACAAGCATTACAGACCTGGAAGGAAATTCATCCAGTCGAAAACCCAACCAACGAGAAACCTCCACGCAACAAATCATTCTTCTCCAAAGATCATTCACCCTTCTCCAAAGATCATTAACCCCCCACGCGAAGTTGTGTTTATTGTGACGATGAACATCACAAATCCTTTGAGTGTAAAAGGGTCGTGACCCCAGCGGAGCGCAAACAGAAATTACAAGTCAAGAAATTGTGTTTCAATTGTACAGGTAGCAAACACCATGCTGCTCAGTGCCGAAGTCGAGTAACCTGCTTCCATTGCAAGAAAAAACACCACTCATCGATTTGTGAAAATGCAGACCAACCACCTACCAATTCTACTTCGCATACAAATGTGGAAAAGGCGTATACCACAACCCAGGAAGGGGAGAAAGTGTGTCATCCCATTGTCCTCGTCAAAGCAAATGGAATTATCTGCAGGGCATTGTTGGATACCGGGGCCACTGTGTCCTATGCTTCAGCATACCTACTCGAATTGCTAAAGATTAAACCATCACAGACAGTAACACGTCAAATACAAACTATTACCGGAATTACCACGAAGCAAGTTGAAATCTACAACCTACAAGTAAGTGACACCAAAGAGAAGACCAGCATCCCTGTGAATGTAACAAAGGTAGACCGTGGAGAATTGTTGTCTGTGGAAAACCCAAATTACCCACAACTAATCAGCCACCATCCACATTTGAAAGGAGTATGCATGGAGGATACAGATACCAAGTCCCTTCTTCCAGTCCAACTTATCCTGGGGGTTGGCGAATATGCCAAGATTAAAACGAGCAAACCCCAAAGAACCGGATCCGTTGGCCAACCCGTTGCAGAACTTACACTGTTTGGATGGACCATCATTTCACCAGGTAAAGACGCCCATCTTGACAAGATGTTTCTTGCCCAAACTTCACAAGGAGATTATGAAAAGCTTTGCCGATTGGACATTCTCGGCCTTCAAGATACGCCCACTGGAGATCAGCAAGTGGTACATTCAGAGTTTTTGGAACAACTTAGACGCAGCCCAAAAGGATGGTATGAGACGGGTCTCCCTTGGAAGGGAGACCATCCTCCTTTGCCTTCAAACAAAACCAACAGCCTCAAACGATTGGGAAGTCTGGTGCAACGATTAAAGAAAACTGAGAAGTTAGAAGAATATGACTCTATCATTCAAGAGCAATTGAAGACAGGGATCGTCGAAGATGCAGAGATGCCAGCAACCGGGAAAGAGTTTTACCTACCTCACCGAGCAGTTGTGCGAGAATCAGCAGAGTCAACCAAAACAAGAATCGTCTATGACGCATCTGCCAAGACCGGCTCTCAACCTTCCCTGAATGACTGCTTGGAGATTGGTCCACTGTTGCAAAACCAACTTTTCAACTTTTCTTGTACTTGTGCGAGGACGATTCCACCCAGTGGCTCTTGCAGGTGACATTCGTAAAGCGTTTTTACAAGTCCGAGTTCGTCCTGAAGACCGAGACGTCCTGAGATTTCATTGGTTGCAAGAAAAGGACCCTCAACGCATCTGCACATTAAGGTTCACCAGAGTACTCTTCGGTTTGGGACCCTCTCCATTCTTGCTTGGTGGTGTACTTAAGCATCATTTAGATACCTGCCGAGAGAAATATCCGAAATGTGTGTCAGAACTCGAGCAAGAGTTCTATGTGGATGATCTGCTGACTGGAGGGACAACCGTACAACAAGTGGACCAGAAGAAAAGAGCCGTTATCGAGATATTCAACCAAGCATCATTCCAATTACACAAATGGAACTCAAACGAGAAGGAGTTAGAGCAAGAAGATACACCTGAGGAAAACGATGAACTGAGTTATGCCAAACAGCAGTTGGGTGCCCAGTCAAGAGAATGCCACCTCCTTGGATTAAAGTGGGACAAAGAATCTGACACAGTAGAGGTCACCATTCCAACTGACAAAGCCAGTCCAACTAAAATAGGGATTCTGGGGAAGATTGCAAGAATTTATGACCCCCTTGTCCAAGTCGCACCAACTACCCTACAAGGAAAGCTGTTATACAGAGAAGCATGTGAAGAAAAGTGCAACTGGGATGCACCATTGTCACCAGAATTAGTTGAAAACGTTGGCAGAAGTGGGAGACCAATCTTCCACAACAAGTGAAGATGCCAAGATCATTGGCTCATGCCCGGGAACCCATCCAAAGTATCGCGCTTCATGGCTTTGGAGATGCAAGCATCAAAGGCGTCGCTACTGCTGTTTATGCAGTCGTCACACAAAGTACAAAAGTGAGCCAGGGTCTTGTCACAGCTAAGGCAAGACTTGCCAAAAAGGGGCTTACTATTCCTCGCCTGGAATTGGTGTCCGGCCACATGGCCGTAAACCTGCTGAACAATGTCCAGGAAGCTTTACAAGGATTTCCAGTTACGTCACTACACTGTTGGCTTGACAGTAGCGCGGCCCTCCATTGGTTACGTGGTGATGGAAACTATAAACAGTTTGTGGCTAACCGCGTCCGCAAGATCCGGGAACATAGCAATGTCACATGGAGACACGTCCCTACTAAGGAGAACCCAGCAGATCTCGCCAGCAGAGGTGGCCCAGTAGATCAAGGAAATCAATTATGGTGGAATGGCCCTACATGGTTGAGTAAACCTGAAGAATGGCCACTGGATATCGTGACAGCTGCCAGTGATGAGTCCAACGCAGAGACTAAAGCAATCAAACAACTGTTTGCTTTAGATGTAAAAGAGAACGATGAATTAGACTTATTGCTTTCCAAACTTGCTTATTGGCGAACCCTTCGAGTGTTTGCTTGGGTAACAAGATTCGCGCGTAACGCCAGGAGTCCAAAGATTTCCAGAACCAATGGACCTCTCACAACAGAAGAAATGGAAAGACAAGAGCAGTTTTGTATCCTGCGAACACAAAACCAAGAAGTGGAAACCTTTGAAAGAGATCGTCTACAATTGAACTTACAGAAGAATCAGGACGGATTGTTAGAGTGCCGAGGACGAATACAAGGTTTCTATCCTATCTACATTCCTGATTCGTCGACCCTAGCAGAGAAGTTCGTTCAACATGCCCATAAAGCTACGCTTCATGGTGGTGTAGGACTTACTATGGTGAAAGTCAGAGAAAGACATTGTCTTAATTAATCTCCCCGCCTAAGGAGATTAGTGAAGAAAGTCATCAAGCAATGTCAAGGCTGTAAGAGATATCAAGCTGTAGCATACGCTACCCCGCCTTCAGGAAACCTACCAACCACGCGCACAGAAGGAACGACTGCTTTTCAAGTGATCGGAGTTGATTACGCGGGGCCTCTGCGATATCGGAAGTCGAAAGGAAAAGAAGGGAAGTCGTATGTCCTATTATATGCATGCAGCTTTACTCGAGGTATATACCTTGATCTACTACCAAGTTTAGAGATGTCAGAGTGCCTGGATAGCCTTCAACGTTTCATAGCCAGGCGTGGACGTCCTGAACGCATATACTCGAACAATGGAGCTACATTTGTTGGAACAGCCAACTGGTTACGGAAGGTGATGCGTCACGAGCAACTACATGGTTTCCTAGCAAATAATTGTATAAAATGGCAGTTCAATTTGAGTCGCGCTCCTTGGTGGGGCGGGGCGGACAATTTGAACGGTTAATTGGTTTGGTAAAAGCTGCCCTTTACAAGGTAATCGGACACGGTCAATTGAATTGGAAAGAGCTTCAAAAAGTCCTCTTAAGCGTTGAAATCACTCTGAACGAAAGACCCCTTGGTTATATGGAAGAAGGTGTCCAGTGATCACTCCCAACTCCTTATTGTTCTTAAGACCCAACTACCTACTGGAGCCTGCCGCCCATTTGGTTGAAGATCGCGATTTGCGCAACCGATACAAGTATTTGATGCGATGCAAGGAAGCCTTGTGGAAGAGGTGGACGACTGAATATCTTCGCAGTCTTCGGGGGAGAGGTACATCATCAAGAAGAAAGGTGGACGTGGCATACCGCAGATCGGCGACGTTGTCATCGTTAAATCAGAAGAAAGAAACCGGGGGAAATGGTCTCTCGGTATCGTACAAGATCTTATTACGGGGAGAGATGGTATGATCCGAGGTGCAAAATTACGCACTGGAAAGTCAGACATTGAACGCCCAGTACAGTTTCTGTATCCGCTCGAACTCCACTGTGATAAAGAACTCCCGAAACCTGAACCAGAGAGGTTGAATCCTGAAGCAGCAACATTCAGACCCAAGAGAAGTGCTGCAATCGCTGCGAAACAACGGATACATCAAATTATTGAAGAGGAACAAAACTCTTAAGTTTGAACCGTTAAACTTATACTATATTAGATTTGTTTGATATTGTTCAATTTCAAGTGTTTGACTACAGTACTGAATTTATAGTCAAACAGGAATTGCATTATTTGTGATGCGATCACGTGACATGCCTATATAGTTTAATATAAATTTATAATGTAAACAAAAGAGAGAGAGAAGCGTGGGAATTATATCGAGAGTGTTGAGACCGATTCGAAGTGAACTGTGACTATTGTGATTTCCATACTATTTTCAACAATTAGACAAACTTAATTTTTGTTGCCAATGTCCTTTAACCATTGCTAAACGATGAACGACAATGAAATCCCAGATTTCCCTCAATGAGAATCCGTTATAATGTCATTAAGTTGCATTCAAATATTAGAATAATGTAATACAGGACTTTTTTTTCCCGAATGACAAGACCATTTTTGCTCGAATAGAGCTAATTTTTCGGACAACTGGGGGAGCTGCAGCCACCCCCACCCCCCGTCTCGTACGCCATGATTGTATTAGATTTAGACTACCATATAGTAATTTCCTCATGTACAGGTATACAGTAAAAACCAAGAAAATATGAAAAGGAGAAATAAGAGAACTTCAATGTGTCAAAAAACACTTAAAGGGACACTCCGGCCCAAATACAAATGCAGTTCATATGAAAGATCTTACTGACTTTAGTTTATTTCCAAAGTTTCAGCATTCCTATCAATTTAGTTGAGAAGATATTGCTAGTTGAAGTTGAAAATTTGTGGATTTTGACGCCATATTGGTTTTGAAAATATGACGTCATTGAGTGATTCTTTATCGTCAGTGGAGTTGTTTTGATGGCGATCACATAGTGATAGTTATTGTGAATGGTCTTTGGACGAAAATTAGTCGAAATAAACTATTTAGTTCATCATGCAGGAAAGTAGAGGAGCTTCTTAGGCATAATACGAGATACGTCACTCAGTGACGTCATATTTGAGAAACAAAATGGCGTCGAAATTGGACAAACTCTCCAACTTCTCTCTGGACAAACTCTCCACATCTTCTTAACTAAATTGATAGGAATGCTGAAACTTTGGAAATAATCTAAAGTCAGTAAGATCTTTCATATGAACTACATTTGTATTTGGGCCGGAGTGTCCCTTTAAGTATGAGAGTACTCGTGTATATTCATGAACGACGTTTCGACATCGTCCATAGAGGTTTCTAGAATATACTATATTAGCATAGAAAAGTGGCGTACTATACCTGTATGTAAATTTCAAAAGGTGCCGAAATGTATAAAATTATCATATGAATTGAAAATCGACATTGATCCCATGTGGATGTACAGTAGAGTGTTAAAGTTGAAAATAAACCTGCACTCACATTGCTTGCGTTCCTTATCATCGAAACATTTTTGAGGATAGTGGTGGACATATCATCTACGGAGGGCCCTCCTGAATTAAATGCTCAGAGATAGGGTAGTCACTAAGGTTTCGTCTGACTGAGCTAAGAATTTTTAATTAAGCAATTTCTCAATCTCGCAATAACTCTATAATTATATGGAAACATGTTTGACATTCCTTACGGTAAAATGAATTGTGAAAATTATTTTGATACTTTAGTCGAATGGTTCAACTTCCAACATGTTGGTCAACAACCTTACTTTTCAATAATAAACTAATATAATAACACAGTACCTGATTCAGAGCTGGTGCCATAACAGAGACTAAGAATCCATTGTAAATGAGATCCAGTAATTTGGATTTGTATTCTTGGATGAGCAGTCTTAAGAAGAACACAATAAGAAATTGCAATTGTACATGCATGTTTACTGTATATACCAATAAATGTATGGTACTATAAATGTATAGTATACAATTTTGTTTCTTTTAATGTAAAATTTTCACTAAAACTCACTAGTTTCAATACATACACCTGTACTTATAAGTTACAGTACAGTATACCTGTACCAAAATTGCTTAAGATGGCACTTCAAACAGTTTTCAGTGTTTGATCCTCTTAGATTTTGTATGTATAAGCTTCATTCAGCAGACACTGGGTTTATGGACAGATTAATATTTCTACTTTTGAATGCGATTAATTTCAGTAACATTGCTTATTTTTTTTGAGGTCCGTAACTCAGGTCCGTAACTAAAATAGAGCCTTTTGATTGGCTGAGTACGAGGTCCGTATCACACCAGTACGGACCTCTCGCAACTTTTTCGCGCTTAAAAAATTGCAATTTTTTTGACTTTGCTCGAAAAAAATAAACACGTTATTTACCGTTTTGGTCGGTCCGTACTGGAAAAATATTTTCCTCAGTCTCAGAAGCGGCCCTCGACCTTCGGTCTCGGGCCGCTTCTGAGACTTCGGGAAAATATTTTTCCAGTACGGACCTCCCAGCCGGTAAATAACATATATATCCTTTGCTGACATACAAGTAACAAATTCCCTTCAAAATGATCTATTGCTTCACATATTGGAAAAGCATGGTGACCCCTTTTTTTCAATTACATGTACAGTATGTTTTTCTTTCAAGCATGAGCAATCAATAGCCGGGCAAATTATAAAAAATACCATTTTCTTCAGAAACAAAAAATATTGTTTTCTTTGATATTTTACAATTTTTATTTTTGGTGTGGAGGTAGATTTTAGCAATAGGTCACTGGACAAAATCATGCAAAATTTCAGCATAGGTCACTGGACAAAATGCTGATTTTAATTTTTATTGAGAAATGGTAGGTTTTGGTGGTGTCACCAGTTCACACGTCATGCATCATTCATCAGAATATTCATCATGTCATTTTAATGGTCTTGATTGGCAAGACTTCTTGCGTGCACAAATGGTTATGTGAGTTTGTTGATATTTTGCAAGGTAACTCCAGCATGCATGGTTTGATGAAAAATTCTATATTGAGACACCTTAAATATGTCTACAATAATACAGTGGTGCTGAGACATTTTGTAAAACCTTCATGGACTAAAGTGCATGTACTGTACAGTTTGTGTGCAGTGTGCACAGCCCGCCTCCTCTGCAGGCTCTTCTTAATCGGGAGTGTGCAGGCGGGGCGCCGCAGGCTAGCAATAGAGCACCAGCAATAAAATACTGTATACAATACTCAACTGCAAAACTTTGTGTTGTTATGTTTTGATTATGCACAAAGCTTTGTCTTTGTGTAGTTATTATACGCAAAGCTTTGTGTACAGTAGTTGTGAGTGTAGTGCACAAAGTACATGTACATGTATGCATGTAATATTGTTGTCTCATCCCCTGCTTCCCTACAAATTACGAGAGCGAGCGCGCGGAAATTTGATATTTTGAGAAGAAGGCACACAAGGAGTGACGGGAAGCGAGGAAGGGGAAGCATTTCCGTTTACATTCCGAAGCGTTTACGTTTGGTGGAAAAAGCATTAGCGACTTTTGTTACAATATGTAACAAAACTTGATAGCTTGACCACATATAAACCATTTAGAAACATTTTTGAAACTGTATTGTTGATTGCATGCAAAGGTTTGTCAAATTGCAGCTATGTCAAATTCAAATTCAAACCTTGTGTCAAAATTATCAGTGTGGCAGTGTGCAAGAATTCAAAATTTGAAAGAGATTTAGTTTGCTAAATTTTTATTGCTTTCGATTTAGTTTCGAATTCCACCTTTTATTGCTTTCGATTTACATGATACAGTATACAGTATACTGGTAATTTCAAACAGTCATAACCTAGCAAGAACTTTATCTGTACTGTAGCTTGACACTTTATTGTTGATTGCATGTGTAAATAAACATGTTGGGCTGTTATTGTAAAAAGAATGCAAAATATGACTTTCTTCATCACCCAATGGACAAAAGTTCGTCAAATTTGTGCCATTTCTATTTCAATTGAATTGGATGAGACTGAAATGCAACATCTGCCATTTAAATCATCGTCTGAAACTTCATTAAAATGTGTCCAAGAATTCAACATCAGAAAGGACCATTCATTATTTATGCCTGGGTGGGGGATGGCAAGATTCATCAAAAAAATGTTCTGAATCCTTTATTACAATAAGAATATCATATGACGCCACTTGCATACAGGGACGTAGCCAGAACCTTCAAAGGGGGAGCCCTGTGGAGAATGAAGGAAGTCGTGGCTATATGTTCGCCACAAAGCCGTAATTGTGGCTGGGAAGTCTGGGGGGGGGGGCTTTACATGGTCTCACAGGAAAATTTTCAATTTTGAAAGGCCCAGAAGTGCTTTTACAGCAATTTCTAACATGATTTTTTGCGAAATTAGGCCACCAGACGATGGCTAGAAATTTCATTTTTAGCTTTTACATTTTGCTAATAATTAGTTTTATAAAATAAGTTGTCTTACGCACGCTGTGATTGGTCAGTTACCGTGTTTACTGTTTATATCAGGCTATATAACATGGATGGATTACGCCATCGTGATACGCCATCATACGCGATATCACGGCACCATCATACGCAGTAAGGAGAATTTACGTGTTGATAAAAAAGATATTTTTCCATTTTATTCGCTTTCTACGGGTTATTTTATAAAAGAAATAGAAAACATTTTTATCCGTGTTCCCATACGTTATATAAACACTCGTGGAAGTTTGGGAGAACTCGAAATTGCATGGAAACACTCGCCCTAACGGGCTCGTGTTCCCACTATGATTTCTCGTTCTCCCAAACTTCCACTCGTGTTTATATAACTGTATGTAAACACGGAAAATGTTTTCTATTTCTTAAATATTTTATCCAGCCTTTCATTATTTATTCTGACAGTAAAACAAAAAACACAATTGTTTGCTTATTTTAAAAAAGGCGTAGGTTTATTAAAAAGAAAACTGAACACGGAAACATATTTAAATTCAGAGACTAATGTAAACAGTTTGACTTTTTCCGTAGCACAAGCACTATGTTTTGTGATGAATTTATGAAGAACAAGCAATCTGTAAACAAATTAATCATGTACTGTAAAATATTTAGTTTAATTTTTGGTTTTAGTTCAACAAGCAAAGATATTTAAATTTTTAAATTTAAATTTATTTAAATAACATTTAAAAATGCAGCCCTTTCCCTCTTGATGCACCAATCCAAAACGAAATTACAACATAACTATAAGAATTATGTCTACCTGTATGTGTATTAATTTGGTATATAAATCTGTATTTGGTAAACAAATAATTGAGTTGAAGCAATAGAACAAGAACCTGAGCTTTTTTTAGTAATTTTTGTATGCACTTTTTCAGCTGTATGCAGTAATTATCTGAAAATAAAATGTTAATTTCATTGAAGGGTATATTGGCATTGACAAAATACATGTAGATAGACTCCCTCTTAAACCAATACTTTTTAAGTAGTCCCCCTCTATCTTTGAAAATTGTTTGTCTGATGACCAACTTTTACCCAGACATAAATAATGAAAGGTTCCTAAATTTGGAAGTCTTTTGTCTTTGGATGGATGAGTTATGCTGCAATTTGTAAAATAATGGAAAATGTTTATCGGGCAATTCCATGTTTAAATGCACTTTTTGTGATTTCTTAAATTAAGCAAGAGCCCTTGGTGGCTAAGGAAATGTTATCCTCTTTATGCTTTTTACAGTAGCTATAAAAACGTCTAACTTTATTGCCAACATCCAAATACAGCGTTGTAATTCTTCAAATTTACCTCTACATAGTTACAATTTTACATGAAATTAAGGTTTTTACACAACATTTATAATGTGTGCATACTATGCTTAAAAAAGCAAAAAGCAGTATTTTGGTTGATTGTTGAAAATATCACAATGGATAAAATTTGTTTTAAATCCAATCCCCTATCAAATTGGGTAACTTTGGGGACAAATATTAATAAAGAAACATGAGACAAAAGTGTAATGTCCGTTACGGCTTCTGTGTAATGTCCGCTACACACAAATTTGTTATTTATTTCAAAAAAAGGTAAAATTTTATCCAACATGTACAAATAATTTTAAAGTACATGTACAAATGGATTCATAATTTAGGTGTTTTGTTGTAACAATCATTGTAATTGAGAAGATATGTTGTTTGAAAAAGTACTAAAATAGGTATGTCTTTTCTGGAGTAATGTCCGTTACGCAAAATATTGTGATTGTAAATATGACATTTTCCAAAACACTCTGAAAAATTAGTAAGTTGAGCATCAATTGTAGTTCACTTATCAGAATTTCTAATTCAAAATGAAACAATGGTAAAAGTGGAAGAAATATATCAAATTAGTTTTCAACATTTGACAAACTGTGTAATGTCCGTTACATGGAATTGCCCATCACATAGTCAACAGTGCAATTCAGAAGCATTTATAAGATGACCCTAAATGGCTATTGCTACTGTAAGTTATGTTGTAAATACAAAAAAAATACTACACAAAATTTGTGTATAGTCAATCATCTGTTACACAATGCAGTACTGAACCATATGCAAACTTTGTGTAGTTAAGCCAATTTTGTGTAATGCAGTTTTTTAGTGAAAGACAGCTTTCACTAAAATGCAACGTGTAATACCCTCTCAATTATTTAACCTGTGACACTTTTCATTTTACAAGACAAGTTTTGCCAAATAAGTTGAAATCACCTTGCAACCTCGTGCAAACTGTGTCTTGCAATGTTGTCTCTATTTTGCTATGAATGATAACATTCTGTTTCAGTTTCTATTCATAATAAAATTGTATTCAACATTTTGTTTGCCTCAATGGAAGCATGAAGCATAACATGTCAATGACAACTGTGGACCTACATTTTGTATCATAGTCTACAACATGCCAACTTTGTATAGTAGTCTGAACACCACTGTACATCATTTAACCCTTTATGCTGTAGGAGTGATCAGCACCTATATTCTCCTAATAATATCAATGGTAACCAAGTATAGAGGTAATGAGAATAAAGGGAATGATCACCAAAGGTAAATGCAGACCTGTTTTAAAACAACTTCTCCCAACTATAGTACTGTATTTTAATCTTGATGCCTTATAGCCTTTTCCCTGTTAAAGTTGCAGTTACTTCAATGCTTGGAAATTTGATGAGCTGTTAATTATATTATATCTTAACATTAACAGCCAATCAATATAATGGAAACATGGTAAATATACCTGTATGACATCATTGCAAAATTCTAAAGATGTAACAAATGACTTGAGTTCTGGTAATGTGGTCCATATTCCTTTCTCCAAACTATACCAATCTTCCTCAGGAACATCCAAAGTATTGGGTAGTCTTGAATAAAGTCCACTTAAACCAGTTGCCAAGACCTAGTACATACGTGTAGCAGAAACATAGAATGTTACGGTATAATCTATTACCTATACATGTATATTATATAGACCTCTTTCATAATGGCACCCAAATTAAATATTCTTTTACATTCATTTAAATTAGCCTTTCTGACCTCGTTCCTGTGTTTGTAATTCCAAAGAATATAACAAGGCCAGAAAGGCTAATTTGCATGCATATGAAAGAAAATTTAGATTGCCTGCCAATTATATGCTTTGTCATTTTCAATATCAACAGGATATACTGTAATGCTTATGGGATTCCACAGATTGATATCATTTTTGTTTCCTCTGAGTTTCCCATAGATTGATGATTATCATCAATTTACAGTGTTTTGTGAATTGATTCTATTCATATATTTATGGTGTGATATTATAATGATTGACTTAAAAAATGACAAGCATTTTAGCAATATTACAACAAAGTAAATACAGTATAATAGTGCTGCGAATCACTGTCAAACGTTTGCCAAACTGGTTGCTGTTTACTAATTTAGCAATATATAAGACTGAACATCAGATGTCACGAGAAATGATAACGGAAATAATAAGAGGGAACAATGAAAATTGACAACATAAAATATAAATAATTAAGTGACGCATGGATGACTACAGCGTTTGCAACAAAATTGATAAACAAAACATCACTCAGATTAGCAAAACATTACATAATAATCTACTTTCTTGACGAGGTAATCATTTTACCAATCTTTCTTACCGGACAAAACGCTGTTTCTTCACAAATAAAGTTAGCCAATTGCTCTTGAAACATGGATAGAGATGTGCATAGCAAAACAGCGTCACGCGATCGTGATCCAACATCGCCTTCGCTATGCAAGTACGGTATCAAAAGGGCAAACACGGAAAAGCTTGCTTCCGTCGGTGAACTAGTATTAATAAAGTGCGTATTAAGTAACGACACATCTTGGTTGACACAGACGCAAAGCTGGTGAAGAACATCCACGAATATCGTTTCTATATCACTTGTCTGTTTGCCAGCGCACGAGCGAAGAAGGTGTTTTAATGGCACAACGATTTCTTCAAAAATAAGAATCGGTTGCTTGCTCCTTTTTAACAAGGATTTATAGAGTTTGAGTTGTTCCTTAATAAGCTCTTTCATAAAGGATCTTTGGGCGAGGCTCCAAGCAAATATCTCTTCAAAATCCCACTTTCTAGTATGAACTCCAAGCAAGACCCAAGCTGGCCATCTCTGGATTTCTCCTCACAAATAATGTTTATGATGACAATAAAATGATCCATTACAAGCCTACAATTTTTCCAAGGAATTTTTGCTTGTTTCCGAAGTAAGTAGGGCATCTCGAATATTCTTCCAATGTTCCTTCAATGCCTTCATGCTTCTCATCTTCGGGTGTCATCTTCACGTACTGTCTAGTATCATTTTCATCAGCAGATAATACACTATCCGAAGATGAAGGCGACCCAAAGTTAGTCAGTCGTCGAAAAAGACTCATCTCTTTAAAATCAATTGAAAAGATTTCTTGCTGAGGTCAAATACATTCTTCAGGACGCAAATTAAGAAATAAACATATCAAGTTCAGACATCATAAATTAATTATGTTGCCAAACGGCATGGCGAGGTGGACTTGAAACGAATTTGTGGTTGTTGTCAAATTAGCCGCGTGAACCCGCGCAATTTCTCCCGCCCGCAATTTCTCCCGCCAATAGGTTGTTTTAAATATTTTATATTAAATTTTGACATTTTCGAAACCAATGAAAATTTCAAAACCATATCTCAAAAGCGCTGCGTATACAACGTTTTGTTTGTTTGTGAGGCTCACACAAAAGCCGAATGCTTGGAATGCGATTGATATATCTAGTTATAAGCCTTTCGTAAGGGTTTTGGGTGGGCTTATAAACGGGGGCTTAGATTATTCGGGGGGCTTATAAGCGGTTAAAAAAAACGTTTGGGAATGATCGAACTGCTAGTGAAATAAATGAGACTAACATACGGCACGCATTATACGGTTTTTAGGGGTGAATAAACGTTGATATTTAGAGGGGGCTTATATTCGGGGGGGGGGGGGGGGGGGGGGCTTATAACATAATTTCTGTTTGTGGGCTTATAAACGGGGGGGCTTATATTCCGCAGTTTACGGTATGGCAAAAGGGGCCCATTTTTAAAGAAACAAAAGAGTATATTATACATTACCATCTTAACTGTGGAACGATAAATTCGGTTTCATTGATTCTGTCACTGTTCTCTATCACTGAGGGCCCTTTATCACTGTCATGGGGGCCCTTTATCACTGTCATGGGGGCCCTTTATCACTGCCATCATTTAGATCTCTATTTGCAGAACAGTAATAAACATAAACCCAATCACCAAATGCATTCAAGTAAGATTAGAAACCTAATAACGATCAGACTTCAAAGAATTTGATGCAAGTTCTGTTGCAGTACTACAGTCAACAGATCTGAAAGTGTGGAGTTTTTTGTCCGCCACGGTGCGGATTTTTTAGTCAGTAGACTTGTAGCACAATTTGATATTTGTGAAGTCTGCTTGTTTTTTCCAACATATCCGCACCGGGGGGTATTTGTCCATAAATATGTTTTCACCAGGGGCCCAAAATTTCTCTCGGTCGCCCTGGCTCCAGGTCGAAAACAAAAGATGCACAACATTACCCTCTAGTCTCGACGTTATGTTGAAGGGGGTTAATAGAGGGAGGGGTCTTATTTTTATTTTTTTATTTAAGTACTTTTTATATCGAAGTATATGGCTATGAAAATTCTCGCAAAACATTTTAAAAGTTGAGTAAATCGCAATGTAAAAACCGTAAAAACGCAGCCATTTTAAATATGACCATGAAGGCCATCGTAGTTGCCCAGTTTATGCTGTAATAGCGATTACTAAAATAACGTTGAGATTAGAGAAGCTTAATTTCTTTGCATTTCTGTCAACACTGACCGCTTTGCCCAACACAGACGTCACAGATCATGTGACAGATAATTCACCTTTAATACGCATTGCGACTTGCGAGCATTAGTTACAACCTCAAACTACGAAGTCTACGATATTCCGATTATTTAGGAATGCATGTCTAGACTATTTTACATTGACATGTAAAGTGTGACGTCATATGATCCAACACTGCGTGCACACGCTTCCTGTGCACTTCCCGTTCTATTATTCGGCATGAGGAATCAAAACGTGTAGGTCTATAGAAGCGAAAAGATACAGGAACACACCACATAAGTTTCAATCGATTTTATTAACGTTTAAGGCATAAAATATAAGATTTAAAAGTCATATTTTGCGACTTATTTTAACTAGCATTTCTTCGATTTCTTCGACACATTTCGCAAACCCGTGTCGGGGAAAAATTAACAATTCGTCGGGGAACGAGCTGGAAGAAAAAAAGAAAAAAGAAGAAAAAAAGTTCGTCTTTTGTTTTCTTAGAATCGTAAAAGTTTTTTTACGCATTAACAAACGTTTCGCTAAACAACGTCAAAGGTAATCAACTTTCATCTCTGGCACAAATCTATCACCTCTGTGTTGTTTCGCGCCTCACTGTCATCTAGTTTTTGCATGAATATTATTGTTAGAGTTAGTTTCGTATACAGTAAGGAAATACTGACTATAAAATCATTATTTTCACTGTTTTTTCTTTTAATTTTTTTGTTAAAATTGCCTCCAAAATGCAGGAAATAGCATTTCATTGGCTTAGAAAATCCAAAATTCCCGGGGGGAGCATGCCCCCGAACCCCCTAGAGGAACAACTAACGTTAGCCCCCCGGGGACCTTAGGAAATGTCTGGGAAATCGCCGTATTTCATGGCTCAGGCCAGGTCAGGTACACGAAGAAAACACGTTAAAATAGAGTACGAAAAGAATAACAATCAATCAAATTGTAGATTAGAAGATGGTGCTTCAGACGACACACTGCAAGACACTCTGTCTAAAATATCAAAACGCCCAAGAAAGATGGTTGCTCGTGAACCCAAGAAGAACACCGTTGATGCTTCTGCAACGTGGACTCCGATCGACTGGCAGCAACAGCTTAAAAACATTCGAGAAATGCGCCGAGAACGTACCGCTGCAGTAGACTATCAGGGGTGTGAGAGAACGGCTGACTTGACAGCACCACCGCAGGTTCAACGTTACCAGATTCTTGTCTCTCTCATGTTGTCTAGTCAAACAAAAGATCAAATCACTTTCGAAGCTATGCGGAAATTAAAAGAAAACGACCTAACAATTGAAAATATTTTGAGAATGTCTGAATCAGACATTGGAGAGTTAATAAAGCCTGTTGGTTTCTGGAGGAAAAAAGCAAGCTACATTAAGAAAACCACTGAGATTTGTCATAATGATTACCAGGATGACATCCCACCTACTGTACAGGAGCTTGTGAAGCTTCCAGGGGTTGGGCCAAAGATGGCATACATAACAATGAATGTGGCTTGGAAGATATTGTCAGGAATTGGTGTTGACACACATGTACACAGGATTTCCAATAGACTTGGTTGGGTTAAAAAAGAAACATCAATCCCAGAACAGACACGTGTGGCTTTAGAAGGCTGGCTACCTCGTGATGAATGGAGTGAGATCAATGTGCTGTTGGTTGGATTTGGTCAGCAGATATGCCTTCCTGTCAAACCTCATTGCAATGAATGTAGAAATGCTGCAATATGCCCATTTGGTAAATCAAATAAACTAAGAAAAAATAAATCCAAGGCAACCAAATAAATCCAAGGCAAGTTCAAGACAATGAATCCTAGGGGTTTTACAATTGTAAATATTTTCAGTACAATTTATGAATACAGACAGCACAGTATCATTTATTTTTAGTACTGGTTAGCAATGATTCCATTTAAAAAGCCTTTCTTTTGGCATGTGTTTTTTGTTCCAGTAAAAAGGTACCATGGTGTGGAAAAGTGGTAAGGCAAAATTTGCAATTTATTAACCCAACAATCCAGGAAGTTTCTCTGCAAATTACATAGTATGTAATTTTTATTATTCTATTTCATATAAAGATAATTCATTAAAGATGATAGTAATGAAAATCACAACAAAGATTAATATGAACCAGAGACTCGATTAATGCCTTTTTTTCATCTAGTCTTTCTAATATTGTTTTGAGAATAATTGCTTTAGTAATTACATATGAAAAAATGTTGCTTTAAATACTAAACCTATGTATATAGAGTTTTTGACAATTTGACCATTATCGTTGGGTGTACAGGGACCGCGGAACAATTTTTGGATTGGGGGGGCTAGCGAACGCTATAATTAGGGCTATATAAAAATCGCTATATAAAAATCACATGTTTAGAAAATTATTGGGGGCTTAGCCCCTCCCCCTGCTCTGCGGTCCCTGGTGAGCCCAGCTTCCCTGACAACAAATATACCAGCATGCATCATTTTCTGCATTGTTCTTTTAAGTTCTCAACAAATTAAAAATAACATGCCTGAATGATGTACAGCAGTACATCAGTACAAAGTGACAGTTGAGGTGGTGTACATACAAATTTATTACTGTGTATCAATGATAGATCCCTTGTCCTCAGACCAAAAAAAAGGTTTCTCATCACCGTGCGGTCATCTCCAAACATTTAGCAATTTTTCAGCTTTTATATTTCCTTGATGAATTAATTATGTATTGCCACTGACCATTGGTTGTGTAGTCTAACAAACCAGATATTTCTATTCTATTATTTCTAAAGATATTGATGTGATGAGAAACATTATTTTTTTCGCCTAATGGCTAACTTGAAACTTGAAAGAAAACCATGCTTGTGCATGTATTTATAACATCTAGACTTGATGCATTGAGCAAGTTACAGTGAATTCAATATCTAGCTGCCAGACTTTAATGTTGCAAGGTATATAGATCTTAAGATCAAATTATTACAAGAATTAAGTTACTATTGCAAATGAAGTGCTGCCTCAAAATCCTAGGCAGTTGTGATGTTGTGCACAATTGCAAAAATAATTGGTTGGCTTATTGTCAAGACAAAGTCACAGTGACTAGAGGTAGTACAGCCTCGTATCCATGCGATCATGTTTATAAGTAACTTAAGTAACATTGAGAATATATGTAAGAGCACTCAGATTATTGTATATTAATAATTGCTCCTACAACAAAAGCGCTCTGATTGGTCAATACTCCTACAGGAATCTTCAATGATACTGTTACTTTAGAGACACGAGAGGTCACGTGTTCTGTTGTGTTTTTGATCATGGCGATTTGGTCGTGTTTTACTATAAAGATATCCGGACTCGTAGGGTGTCTAAAAGGTAGTGTAAACCATTGTGCTTCTCAGTTAGAAGGTTTTCGTTTTCCTTTATCCTTGCCATCAGTGAGGACAAATTTGAGCAAAACTTTCTCAAGTTAAATCCTCTTTCAGTTTGGCCTTCTTGTAAAACAGAAATGTCTTCACCTGCATTCAAGTCATCGACATAAATGGCTTGCAAGAACTGCTCTACAAACTCTGTTGCTCTATATGTGATGTTTGATTGTTGCGTTTAGAACGAAAGAGCTCGAAGAGAATCCACACACGTACACTCTTGTGAACCGCAACGGTTGGAATGGTGGATGTCATCTACCCTTGAACGATTGCCTCCACACAGGTCCTGCGTTGACACAGAACATCTTTGATATTCTTCTGCGGTTTCGGTGTCACAAGGTAGCTCTTAATGGAGATATCGAGAAAGCCTTTCTCATGCTGTCAATTCGAGATCCCAAGACGTGCTTCGCTTTCTTTGGGTAGATGACATCCACCATTCCAACCCCAAGATCGTAACGCTGCGGTTCACAAGAGTGGTGTTTGGAGTCTCTTCGAGCCCTTTCCTTCTAAACACAACGATCAAACGTCACATAGAGCAACATCGAGTCAACGATCCAGAGTTTGTAGAGCACTTCTTGCAAGCCATTTATGTTGATGATTTGAATGCAGGTGAAGACAATGATCATGCAGCATTTCTGTTTTACAGGCCAAACTGAGACTAGCAGTGGAAGGATTTAACTTGAGGAAGTTTTGCTCAAATTTGTAACTAACTGAGAAGCACAATGGCTTACAAGCCACCTTTTTTTGACACCCGACGATCGAGTCCGAATCCGAGAAGAGGCAACGGTACCTATAGCCAGTCAAGGGAAATGGAACACGACGAGTCTTACAAACAAGAGCACAATCTGGGAATATATTCGAGACAAAATACTATATATAAAATGGAAACTATGCAGAGGAGCATGCTTTGTATTACGATTTAGAAACTGCTCAGGCAGCCAATAATTGCGAGGCAAGGAAAAGGAACGTAATAAGCGTGGCTTCCAGGTTCTGACGATCCGCATGGATTCACCTCGCCCATCATTATCCTGAAGTGAAGGATTTCAGTCACTGTGTGATAACATGGATTGACTGGGACACATTGAAAATTTGAAACTCATTGAAAATTTGGAGAAAACGAAACCAATAACGCTGTCCAGATGTTACTTTGGATGTGTCAAGGAGAAAGTCGTATCCTGTCAACTCCATGGATTTTGTGACGCTAACATATCAGCTTATGCAGCAGTGATATACCAAATATATACAGTATTTGTCACCGCAAAGACAAGAGTGGCACCAATTCAGAAGCAAACCATTCCGAGGTTGGAACTCCTGTCTGCGGTGATTCCAACACGGCTGATGAAAAATGTGTATGGAGCACTCGAATCCATATTACAACTGGATGAAAAGGTAGCGTGCTGGACGGATTCGCTATGGCCCCTTCACTGGATAAGAGGAGAAACTAAAGGGTGGAAAAAGTTGTCCAGTTGAAGTCAATCAAATCCGAAGTCTCGTCCCTTCGATATCATGGCGACACTCACAAGAACCGTCAAGTCTGTGGAGTTTGGAAGCTGTAAATTATGGTAGAGAGGACCCGAGTGGCTGACAGAACACGTGCAGCCCAACGGGAGATTGACTCTTCTAGAGTCAAATTTTGTCCCTGAATAATGTCTTAAGGAGATGAAGGCCAAGAAAATGCAAGATAATTCACCCACCCATTGTTAACCGAAGGAACGAAACAGAGTCTAAAGAAAGTAATCAATGTAGAGGACATCTCGTGCTACCACCGACTTTTAAGAATAACGGTATATGTCCTGAGATTTGTGCGAAAGATGAAATCCAAGATTGAAACCGGAAATAATCAGCACCGTAAGCAGTTGAACGTTTCCCAAACTGGGATTTGGGGACGGTATATAATGGTTTTATTTCTTTTATTTCGATTCTACACTCGAAGATTCGACCATGCGGTCTACTTTAAAACTCACAACTCTGAAATCAACATGACACTAATCTAAATGTAGTACATGCACCCCCCCCCCCCTCCCCCCCCCTTGATTGACGGGAGTTCAATCAACTTATCTAACTAACCAAGTGTATAAAACAGTTTACTCGGACGACCGCGGATAGAACAGTATCATCTTTACCATATGAAATAACAAACGTTCTTCCCATATTCCAATTCAACCTTTTCGACTTGTCTTCAAACCACATTCAAACGTTAATGGTAGGACCTCTTGTGCTCTTGGTCTATGCTATTCTCTTATCTCTCTGCAAGTCCTCCAAAATTGCTGTGTAACAAGAGTTTTTCGGGTACTTTCTCGTCTGGAAACATATTGACTTCCTTCGGAATTCGTTAAATTCTAGTTTGATGATTCTCCAGGAAGACAGCAAGGGTCTTAACTGTTCTCCTCGATCCTCACACAGATATTTTTAGCGGGCGTGAATTCAGCACCTCCCACCACCTTGATGAGTAAGGTAAGCAGTTCTTCATACGTCAGCCTTGCCGTTCTCAAACTTTTCTTTAAACATCTTTTGCTTGATCGGAACCATCCGTTCAAAAGAAACCTCACCACCGAGGGGAACGCTCTACGTTTATAGGTCGCCATTTAATTCCCTTTGACGCAAGAAAGCACTTAAGCTTTGTACTTTTGAAGGATTTTCCATTGCCCGACAAGACAAACGAAGGGATTCCACGACAACCAATAAATCTTTCGAAACTTCGAATAAAGGAACGGCGCTTATGTCAGGATCGGAGCAAGGTCAAGATGAACAGCTCGACTTGGTGCACAAGTGTATAACGGTTACGGTTGGGGCCAGCTGGCACTCCATAAGATCTCCCTTCTAATCTCTTGCAAACACTACATTTCGACAGTGTTCTCTTAACTACTTGACGGCGTTTTACCAACCCAAAACTTCGAACGCAGCTGGGCCAAAGTTTCTTGTACACCATTGCATGTGCATAACTTTTTCGTGACATCTATATGGATAACTATCTTAATTGTTAAATGGTGTGAGCCTGAAGAAGAATTGGAAACTTCGACTTGTATAGGGTAAAGGTGAGTTTTCCAAACCACACACGGCACCGCAGAATTCCGTTGTCATCTTGGTACAAACCAAGCAATAATTTCACTTGCTTGAACTTCTCGTTTCTCATCATAGAGTATTGTAATTCCTTAATCTATCTTCTTTCTGCCGTGCGTCACTGATTTCCTCTGCAGTGTGTTATGAAACTTGATTCGACACCCTTTAATTTTATAAGCTCTTTATTTTACTCAGCACTGCAGACCTGAATACAAAACAACTGAACTATTCCAAACTACTGTCGAACTACTCTACAAACCCGCCCCAGTACAGCTGCATGCACCTGTCGCGGGAAAGAAGGAAACCGAAAGTCTCCATGTACATAACATGTTCGCAAATCCATGACATTCTCCTGCCTTGACTAGCCCTTTACTTCTGGTCAACAAGTCTTCGTATATAGTCTGCACTTAATGCCGCAGCACGTCTTGGTCTTGAACTGGGGATCATCGTTCATTTCTTCGATCTAGGTTGGGATCTCATCTTTCGTTTTCAACGATATCTTTTAGGCTTCTATAAATTTCCAACGGATACAGTTTCCTGGACAGGTCTCTTCATGCGTCGTGGTTCTCCCTTTCTTCGACATCACCTTGACCACAGCAGCTCTACATTTTCCATCTTGACTCTTGTATTAACTTTTCTACTCTTCTTAATCTCCTGTAGGTCTCCAACGGACACAACGGTACTGCTTTTGGGTGTTGATTTTCTTCCGGTGTTGATTTCTCAACTCTGTTACATATTACCTAGCAAGATAGTTCTTCCTTTGAACGATACTGTCGCAAATATTCCAACCAAGGGGCTCCATCGACGTTGAATCTCCATGTGATACTTTAGTGGTGCAATACCTTTTGACGCTTGGATGGTTGAATATCTTGTTAAAGTGCATATAAACCCAAATTCGTTTCATTCTAATTAAATTTGTCACGTCACCAGGATTCGAATGATATATATTACATCTTGTTTGAAGAAAAACTCATTTTGTTAGCGCTTGCCAAACATGCCAAAAAATATGAATTTTTATTGTTTCAAAAATCAGTACGGGATCTGAGTAAATAGTACGGGATCTGAGTACTAGTAGTGTTGTGACGTCTATGTAGTCACGCAGATTTCAGAACAACCTCGTACCCAGGGTCTTACCTGCGCTCCCCGAACGCCCGGGGGGGGGGGGCGTTCGAGGGAGCGGAGGTAAGACCCTGGGTACGAGGTTGATTTCAGAACCACGATCAACCCACTGGATCAACCTCGTACCCAGGGTCTCATCTCCGCTCGCCGCCCAGCGAGCGTGGGGGTACGAGGTTAGAGTAAACATAGTCTTTTGAATGCGTTGTCGCTGGTTATTCCAATATATAACCTAGCGTTGAAAAATTTGGTAACACTTCATAAAATCCCTTTTCCTAACGATGAAACACCTAAGGCGAAGAAACGAAGAAAACAATGGGATGATTTCGTGAAAACTATAAGAGAGCAAAGTGGGAACCCACAAAGGAGTCGCGCCGTTTGTTCCATACAATTTTGCGTCAAATGATTTTAGATTTTTTTAGATTTTATAAGGCCTTGCCTGGACAAAAGATGAACTAGGAATTGCTGTGGTTCCAACAATCCATAGAAAAGAAGAGGAGAAGTCTTTGTCGAAAAGGGGACGCAGCCAGTTAGGAGATAAATATTATGCGCGGATACATTTTATATGCACTTTGTATCACGTTTCCTTCGTGGGAATAGAAGCTTTTTCGCGACACTGTAATAAGAAACATTTACCTATTTTAGATAAAAAAATAATGTTAGAGTCACAAGCGATCGACGAGGTTCAGACATAGCTTTCGGATGTTGAAATATGTTTTATACCAAAGTGGTTTTATACCAAAGCCGGCGAAGCGCAAACGACGCCTGTCTCGAGGCCTGTCTGATTCGGCTGTAAGCCTGTAACAACATATCTTCGTCGTCGTCTCGTCGATTATTTCCACTTCATAATCGTATTCTGTGTTAAAATATGAACTATTAGACAATAACTGTCAGTCACGTTCTGAAGACAACGTTGGTCAACTGCTAGAACGTCAGCATTAGTAAGGACAGTTAGTAAAGTTAAAGTTGCCTCCCCGATTACAGACGGATTTTTCAAAAACTTTGAAGCTTGTGTGAACCAAGTAAAAAAATACTTCTTAATTTCTACATTCAACGGTTTTTGGCTTCATCGTTCAGCGATAAAATTCAAACTTGCTATCTAACACCTTCACCGCTTTACGTTTTTTAGTCCTCTATTGGGATTTCAAATCTTTCATTATCTTTGTTTTTTACGATAATTTTTATTGAAAAATGCACCATTTGCGATTTCCGATTGCCGTCCGTGAAGAAAGAACGCCACTTGCTTAAGCTCTCTAATATTAAGCGACGTACGCTTTCTGAATTGCTGTACTTCGGTAATCTTTGATATAAAACGGTCCCGCAAAGTCCACGCCCGTGGATGAAAAATGCTGGCTTTCCACTTAATCTGTATACTAGCTTGGATAGATCCATGCACTGTGGCGGTGCTCGCGATAACTTCGTCTTTCGTATCGACGGCATACAGAACACCAATTGACACTAAATCTTCCTGACAATCTGTCCCCCTTTCGGGATCCAATAACGTGTGCGAAGTTCTGCGAATGTTCGACGTTAACCTTGCTATGATGTACGAGTTCATGGCTTCTTCTGACCACCAGGTTTTCTTGGTATAAGAGCGGGATACTTTGCTTGGTATTGAATATCCGCATTGGAAATTCTTCCGCTACATCTACTGTCATCATTATTGGCGGCGGAAGATGTTGTATTTGGGGGGGAAAACTATAGTCTCTGAAATGGTATTTCCTGCATTCTGGGACTGTTCCTCACAGACTTGTCAGGTTCATTAGTTGTGCCCAAAGTATAAGCACGTTTGGGAGGTGAGAAAGTCTGTAAGAACAGACGTGGCACCAGAATTCAAGGGGGAAAACGAACCAGACTTTGAATAACTTAGTTTATCTTTCGCTGAATATCCGTTGGCGTTCCAAGTTCAATTTACTTAATTAAACCACCAGTTAAACAAGGGAACAAACAGTGTTTTAGCTCTAAAATCCTAATTATATTTCGGCGGCTAAGCCCCCCATCTCAAATGTTGGACTCCGCCGCCCTTGGACTCATCATGAAACAGCCAGAGTTCGTGCTGTAGCTGTTGGTACTTGCGTTGTGACTTGATTCCCATTTGCACACTTCTCAACCACAGGATCTCAGCTCCTGTTATTTCAGATTCCGATAATTCGTTCGTAAATATATTCTTGCTCCATCGAGTCCGATCGGGATGATTTCAATTTTCATCTTTAACTTCTCTACGAAACGCAATATCCAAGCAGTTATATACGAAACAATCGTACCATGATCTGTTGACTTCATGATAGCTTCTACTCTTGTTGCTCCGTTTTCCACGACGAGTGTCACATTGTCGTTGACAAGTTCACTGTTCTGTGGAGATGTTTATCAGTTGTGTTAACCCGGCCATTCTTTCTTTGACTCTATCAACCAATGAGGCCCGTTCCACAACAGCTCGTTTTCTTTAAGACGTCGAGCAGACTCTCCTCTCGATCCGATATCGGCAGGGTTTGTTATTCCAGGGCAACGGTGCCACATTTTTCTATCGGCTTGAATACGGTTTTGGACGAACTGTTTTCAATCTTTTTCCCTTGATCCCCTTCTCAAAACGAAACCTGTCACCGACATCAGCAAACATCTAACTTACTCCGGCCATCTCAAAAGTTGCTGAAGATTTCTTGGTTAGCCGTTTTGTTGGCCCTGCCATTCTCGAGAGGATTGATGATGATCAATTCGGAGCCATCCCTAAGTCTTCCACATGCACGTAAGCCATCATTTCCATGAATGGTCACAGACAACCGATGCCACCCGTGCCGCTGTGAGAGTGGCCTTGTTTGTCTATAGGCCAGGAAAGCTTTCGACTTGATTGATCATCGCCTCCTCGTCGAAAAGATCATTAATCTTCCAATTCCACGTGGTATTGTTCGTTGGGTATGTGACTTCCTATTTGAAAGAAAACAACGTGTCAAACTCTCCAATGATTATCTCTCCGAATGGCGAGTGATGTTCCTTCGGGTGTATAAAATGGAACTATAAAATGGAACTATGCAGAGGACTGCTTTGTATACGATTTATAGAACTGCTCAGGCAGCCAATAATTGCGAGGCAAGGAAAAGGAACGTAATAAGCGTGGCTTCCAGGTTCTACGATCCGCATGGATTCACCTCGCCCATCATTATCCTAAAGTGAAGGATTTCAGTCACTGTGTGACAACAGGATTGACTGGGACACACGTCTAACGAACTACGAAGAACTACGGAGAACTACGAAGGAAATGGCTGAAACTCATTGAAAATTTGGAGAAAACGAAACCAATTAACGCTGTCCAGATGTTACTTTGGATGTGTCAAGGAGAAAGTCGTTATCCTGTCAACTCCATGGATTTTGTGACGCTAACATATCAGTTTATGAAGCAAACCATTCCGAGGTTGGAACTCCTGTCTGCGGTGATTCCAACACGGCTGATGAAAAATGTGTATGGAGCACTCCCGTCGAATCCATATTACAACTGGATGAAAAGGTAGCGTGCTGGACGGATTCGCTAGCCACCCTTTACTGGATAAGAGGAGAAACTAAAGGGTGGAAAAAGTTGTCCAGTTGAAGTCAATCAAATCCGAAGTCTCGTCCCTTCGATGTCATGGCGACACTGTCTAGGTGAACACAACCCTGCCAACATCCGTACAAGAACCGTCAAGTCTGTGGAGTTTGGAAGCTGTAAATTATGGTAGAGAGGACCCGAGTGGCTGACAGAACACGTGCAGTCCAACGGGAGATTGACTCTTCTAGAGTCAAATTTTGCCCCTGAATAATGTCTTAAGGAGATGAAGGCCAAGAAAATGCAAGATAATTCACCCACCCATTGTTAACCGAAGGAACGAAACAGAGTCTAAAGAAAGTAATCAATGTAGAGGACATCTCGTGCTACCACCGACTTTTAAGAATAGCGTCGCCAGGGAGGGGACTGGGGGGGACACGTCCCCCCCAGTTCTCCTCAAAATCACTTTTGAGATTCTCTCAAATCCGGTGAAAAAAGGATGGGGGTGGGGTACGCTATGACTCTAAATGTTCATGTCACATCAACAAAGTCTGAACAGTCTTTAAAAGCATGAATGTGAGAATGTCTGCTGTAGAAAATAACTCGGAATAACCACGATTGTACTGAAGCTTTATAATAGTTTTAACATGAAGTACTGGAAGCGGTATATTATAATTGTATCGAATATACTATTATGTTAATTGTTAATATGTTTAGAAGTTGATATTTCGCAAAATAAACTTGTTTCCTTTCTTTTCTTTATTTGGTTTCATCGCTCACCGCTATAGAGGGCATTTTGTATCGCAATTTTGTATGTAAATTTCGACATGCTATAACGCCGTTTTCTGACCATCAGAATTCTGTCAAATCGTCCCCCAAAGTCCAGGAAATGGTATTTCAGAGACTCTAAATTAAAAATTTTCCCGGGTGATCATGCCCCCGGACCCCCCTAAAAAAGCTCGCGCTGGACTTGGGCCTTCGGCCCTCGTTTTCAGCCCCCTCAATATCATTTTGTCCCCCCCACCTTTCCAGGTCTGGCGACGCTACTGATGTCGTTTCCGAAACTGGAATTTGGGGACGGTATAATGGTTTTATTTCTTTTATTTCGATTCTACACTCGAAGATTCAACCATGCGGTCTACTCTAAAACTCACAACTCTGAAATCAACATGACGTACTAATCTAAATTTAGTACATGCACTCCCCCCTTGATTGACGTGTATAAATATTTTTAACTAAAGCTTAACTATACAGTAAAAACAGTTTACTTGGACGACCGCGGATAGAACAGTATTATCTTTACCATATGAAATAACAAACGTCTTCCCATATTCCAATTCAATCATTTCGACTTGTCTTCATACCACGTCAAACGTTAATGGTAGGACCTCTTGTGCTCTTGGTCTATGCTGTTCTCTTATCTCTCTGAAAGTCCTCCAAAATTGCTGTAACAGAGTTTTCGGGTTCTTTTCTCGTCTGGAAACATATTGACTCCTTCGCAATTCGTTAAATTCTAGTTTGATGATTCTCCAGGAAGACAGCAAGGGTCTTAACTGTTTTCCTCCATCCTCACACGGATATTTTTGATGAGTAAGGTAAGCAGCTCTTCATATACGTCAGCCTTGCCGTTCTCAAACGTTTCTTTAAACATCTTTTGTTTTGATCGAACCATCCGTTCAATGAAACCTCACCACCGAGGGGAACGCTCTACGTCACGTTATGTCGCCATTTAATTCCCTTTGACGCAAGAAAGCACTTAAGCTCTGCACTTTTGAAGGATTTTCCCCATTGCCCGACAAGACAAACGAAGGGATTCCACGACAACCAATAAATCTTTCGAAACTTCGAATAAAGGAACGGGCGCTTATGTCAGGAGCAAGGTCAAGATGAACAGCTCGACTTGGTGCACAAACTGTATAACGGTTGGGGCAGCTGGCACTCCATAAGATCTCCCTCATCTAATCTCTTGCAAACACTACATTTCGACAGTGTTCTCTTAACTACTTGACGGCGTTTTACCAACCCAAAACTTCGAACGCAGCTGGGCCAAAGTTTCTTGTACACCATTGTGCATAACTTCTTCGTGACATCTATGGATAACTATCTTTGTTAAATGGTGTTCAGCCGGAAAAAGAATTGGAAACTTCGACTTGTATAGGGTAAAGGTGAGTTTTCCAAACCACCACGGCACCGCAGAATTCCGTTGTCATCTTGGTACAAACCAAGCAATAATTTCACCATGCTTGAACCTCTCGTTTCTCATCATAGATTATTGTATAATTCTTTAATCTATCTTCTTTCTGCCGTGCGTCACTGATTTCCTCTGCAGTACAGTGTGTTATGAAACTTGATTCGACACCCTTTAATTTTATAAGCTCTTTATTTTACTCAGCACTGCAGACCTGATACAAAACAACTGAACTATTCCAAACTACTGTCGAACTACTCTATAAACCCGCCCCAGTACAGCTACATGCACCTGTCGCGGGAAAGAAGGAAACCGAAAGTACATATGTAACATGTAACATCTCCATGTACATATGTAAGTGTAACATGTAACATGTTCGCAAATCCATGAGTCCCATGACATTCTCCTGCCTTGACTAGCCCTTTACTTCTGGTCAACAAGTCTTCGTATATAGTCTGCACTTAATGCCGCAGCACGTCTTGGTCTTGAACTGGGGATCATCGTTCATTTCTTCGATCTAGGTTGGGATCTCTCTTTCGTTTTCAACGATATCTTTTAGGCTTCTATAAATTTCCAACGGATACAGTTTCCTGGACAGGTCTCTTCATGCGCGTGGTTCTCCCTTTCTTCGACATCACCTTTACCACAGCAGCTCTACATTTTCCATCTTGACTCTTGTATTAACTTTTCTACTCTTCTTATTCTCCTGCAGGTCTCCAACGGACACAACGGTACTGCTTTTGGGTGTTGATTTTCTTCGGTGTTGATTTCTCAACTCACAGCATGAAAAAATGGATTTACTCAAATTTACAATATGCGCAAATATGGAGCAAATTTATTGAAATATTACATTTACCATAGGAGTAAACTTGGTAAATGCCGCATTTGCTCACTTTTGAGCAAATATGAAGCAAATGCGGCATTTACCAAGTTTACTCCTATAAATGTAATATTTCAATAAATTTGCTCCATATTTGCGCATATTGTAAATTTGAGTAAATCCATTTTTTATTACCTAGCAAGATAGTTCTTCCTTTGAATGATACTGTCACGAATATCTGAATTTTTTTTTCAGCTCCGTTTGTTCCTCTGGAGTCTGGACCATCTAGGTGCGAAGGAGTCTGTAATCCAAGGAGTAATCCAACCAAGGGGCTCCATCGACGTTGAATCTCCATGTGTTACTTTTAGTGGTGCAATACCTTTTGACGCTTGGATGGTTGAATATCTTGTTAAGCTTCTTACTCGCATGAGTTTTGAATATTTTTGCGTTGATCTGAAATAATGATCTCTGGATACGAACCTTCTAATTAGGCAGTAGGCACCGAAGCTACAAGTGGATCGCTCGGGATGAACAGCATGAATACAGAGCTTAAACAAGTCATGTTCTAGAACCACGTACATCGTATTATTTCAATAGAATTTTTCATGCAAAACAAAGAAAATGAATAATTTTGAAAGTCCCAAAAGTAAACTTGACATCGTCTTCGTTCTACACAGACGTCACTGAAGGTGTTTTCACGTTCTGAAGACAACGTTGGTCAACTGCTAGAACGTCAACATCAGTAAGGCAAGTTAGTAAAGTTAAACGTTGCCTCGCCGATTACAGACGGATTTTTCAAAAACTTTGAAGCTTGTGTGAACCAAGTAAAAAAATACTTCTTAATTTCTACGTTCAACGGTTTTTGGCTTCATCATTCAGCGATAAAATTCAAACTTGCTATCTAACACCGTCACCGCTTTAAGTTTTTTGGTCCTCCATTGGGATTTCAAATCTTTCATTATCTTTGTTTTTTACGATAATTTTTATTGAAAAATGCACCATTTGCGATTTCCGATTGCCGTCCGTGAAGAAAGAACGCCACTTGCTTAAGCTCTCTAATATTAAGCGACGTACGCTTTCTGAATTGCTGTACTTCGGTAATCTTTGATATAAAACAGTCCCGCAAAGTCCACGCCCATGGATGAAAAATGCTGGCTTTCCACTTAATCTGCACTTGGATAGATCCATGCACTGTGGCGGTGCTCGATAACTTCGTCTTTTGTATCGACGGCATACAGAACACCAATTGACACTAAATCTTCCTAACAATCTGTCCCCCTTTCGGGATCCAATAACGTGTGCGAAGTTCTGTGAATGTTCGACGTTCACTTTGCCATGATATACGAGTTCATGGCTTCTTCTGACCACCAGGGTTTCTTGGTATAAGAGCGGGATACTTTGCTTCGTATTGAATATCCGCATTGGAAATTCTTCCGCTACATCTTAAAAATCCACTGTCATCATGAAACAGCCAGAGTTCGTGCTGTAGCTGTTTGCGTTGTGACTTGATTCCCATTTGCACACTTCTCAACCACAGGATCTCAGCTCCTGTTGTTTCAGATTCCGATAAATCGTTCGTAATTCTTGCTCCATCGGGATGATTTCAATTCTCATCTTTAACTTCTCTACGAAACGCAATATCCAAGCAGTTATATACGAAACAATCGTTCGCTGTCAACATGATCTGTTGACTTCATGATAACTTCTACTCTTGTTGCTCCGTTTTCCACGACGAGTGTCACATTGTTGTTGACAAGTTCACCGTTCTGTGGAGATGTTCATCAGTTGTGTTAACCCGGCCATTCTTTCTTTGACTCTGTCAACCAATGAGGCCCGTTCCACAACAGCTCGTTTTCTTTAAGACGTGGAGCAGACTCTCCTCTCGATCCGATATCGGCAGGGTTTGTTATTCCAGGACAACGGTGCCACATTTTTCTATCGACTTGAATACGGTTTTGGACGAACTGTTTTCAATCTTTTTTCCCTTGATCCCCTTCTCAAAACGTAACCTGTCACCGACATCAGCAAACATCTAACTTACTCCGGCCATCTCAAAAGTTGCTGAAGATTTCTTGGTTAGCCGTTTTGTTGGCCCTGCCATTCTCGAGAGGATTGATGATGATCAATTCGGAGCCATCCCTAAGTCTTCCACATGCACGTAAGCCATCATTTCCATGAATGGTCACAGACAACCGATGCCACCCGTGCCGCTGTGAGAGTGGCCTTGTTTGACTATAGGCCAGGAAAGCTTTCGACTTGATTGATCATCGCCTCCTCGTCGAAAAGATCATTAATCTTCCAATTCCACGTGGTATTGTTCGTTGGGTATGTGACTTCCTATTTGAAAGAAAACAACGTGTCAAACTCTCCAATGATTATCTCTCCGAATGGCGGGTGATGTTCCTTCGGGTGTTCCTCAAGGAACTAAACTCGGCCCTTTGCTCTTTTTACTGATGATAAATGACTTACGAATCCCGAACGTGTGTACCTGGAAGTACGTTTACGATACGACCGTGGCCGATGTTGTTCCCAAGGGTTCCCCCAGTCACATTCAGAATGCTGTTGCCGTTATGGAAGAATAGTCGAGTAGCATAAGCAACAAACTCCAACTGAATGTGGCTAAATGTAAAGAACTCATTATTGACTTAAAAAACAGTAAGCATGGTTTTCGACCCAATTACTGTAAATGGAAAGGGACTACCTATTGTCACCCATGCTAAGATCTTGGGCGTTACCCTTTCAAATAATCTTCAGTGGAACCATGACCACCTCGACGAAGTAATCAAGAAAGCTAACAAGCGCCTCTATTTTCTTGTGCTACTAAAGCGCGCCAATGTTCCAGCAAATGAGATAGTGAATTTTTATTGTATTTGCATTAGACCTGTTCTTGAATACTGTGCTACCGTCTTCCATCATTCTCTTCCGAATTACCTCAACAACGATCTGGAACGAGTGCAAAAGCGTGCTCTCAGCATCATCTCACCGGCAGTGCCTTACCAGCGCAATCTTCACATATGTACTTTGTATAGAAGACGCGAAGATCTGTGTGATAAAATATTCAACTCTATAACAAATACAGCGACTCACAGGTTAAATTGCCTCTTACCAGCAAAGCACGTACCCAAGTACAATCTCAGACGTAATAGGAAGTTCAGCTTGCCAACATTCAAAACAAATCGTTTTAACTAAACATACTTTTGTTCCTTCTATGTGTGCCTTTGAACTTTTACCATTTGTGTTATCTTTTTACCATCTTGTACATATTTATACTATTAATATAGTTTGTTATATATTTATTTTTAGTATATTACAACATTGTAAATTACACGGCTGCGGCTGCAAGGTAATTTTTCTTGTCAAAATCTATCTATCTATCTATCTAAATCTATCTATCCTGTTACGGGTCTATTCTAGCATCTAAACCAATTTAGCTTACTAGAGCATCTCACCACGGCGTTACAGCTAGATGCAATGATGAAGAAATATCAGGGGGGAACAGTATGCTGCACAATTATTGACGCTGTAGTATTCGTAATTTGTGGTCAAATAATTGTTGATTTGTTTAATTTGTACGAGAAACAGACCCATACACAGTGTATTAAAGAACTGAAGTCATTGGCTCCTGCGTAACTTACCGAGTGTAATAAGATTATTATCTTGTTAATTTCTTGGTGTAATCTGGTTTTTGAATAATAAAGTATTCGTTTTTGGGCTGAACTGTTTCTGGTGGGGAATGTCCTGTTTTATAGTGAAAGTAGTGAAACCACATGATTAAGGAGATCATCAGTGTTATAACAATACGACGAAAGCTACCCAATTAACTTTATTCAACTAATAATTCTCAAACTCATCAATTCATAAAAAAAGAACAAGCAAGGGGTTTAAAATCAGGGGAAAAATTATAGATAAATCTACCCAACTTTCACATCGATTTTCTCTCAAAATACATGTTCGTTTAAGAAACAATCAAACACTAGTAAAGAGTTCTTCCTCCAATTTCAAAACATCGTTTAAAAACTCTGTTACGCTTCATATTTCAACCATTATTTAAAAATATTCAATAGAAGGTAATTATTTGATCCAGAAATACACTTCTAGGAGGAAATGGAACATTTTACAATTTACTTTTCGTTCGGCTTAATGACATCAATGATGCGCGATTCGAGAATCTTTCCACACTCATTGCCTGCAGAATCAACTACCTCCACAGCATCTTTCAAAATGGCTTTCTGATCATCAGTGAGAGGGTTGGAGTGATAAAGTATTCCCCAATTATCCCCATTTTTCACATAATTTCCCACGCGAACCTTTAGAACGAGACCAACTCCATGATCAACTTGGTCTGTAGGTTTAAGTCTGCCTGCTCCAAGCTCTGTCAAAAGATTTGCCAAAGCCAAGGCATTTATTGATGATACCAATCCACTTTGCGAAGCTGCTAGCTCAGTTTTCTTCATAGCTATGGGCAGTAGCTGGTACAAATCAGAACGTGGATCACACAATTTCTTGGCCAGCTCGGGTGAAACGTTTTGTACTTTAAGCATTTCTTCAAACTTCTTCAAACCAGAACCATCTGTCAAAGATTTTCTGATCATCTTGTAGCCTTCTTCTGGGTTAGAGGCTTTTCCAATCATGACCAAGAGGTGCCCACCTAACAAGCAATGAAGATTTCGGGAATTTTACAAACTATCTACTAGTATTGTACATATATAGTATAGTGCAAACTATCGAGTAGTATAGTACTAACTATCGAGTAGTATATAGTGCAATCTATTCTATCAAGTAGTGTTGTACAAACTATCGATTAGTATAGTACAAACTGTCGAGTAGTATAGTACAAACTATCGAGTAGTGTTGTACAAAATATAGAGTAGTACAGTACAAACTATCGAGAAGTATAGTACCAACTATTGAGGAGTATAGTACAATCTATCGAGTAGTATAGTACAAACTATTGAAGACAAACACCTGAGGAAAAACCTGAGGAAAAAGGATAACTAATGAATTCTGGGTGAGTAAACGACAGTTGTTCTTTTCAAAAGATGAGTTTTATAAGCGTTTTTATTTCGGTCAGTGCAATGACAATGTTTCATGTGTTTAGTTGTTGAATTTCCTTTAATTTATAAAGATTTCTGTGGGTGTTTACTGTTATAAAATCGGTAGTATGTTTCCCAGGTCATTTGTTTAGTATTCAGTTCATTACTCGCCCGTTTCTTGGGCAGTGTATCGCAGTAATCGTTATGGCCGAAACCGTACTATTAATTATTTACGTTTTGCTTGGTTTTGTTGTAACTGAAATTATTTTTAATGTTTGTAAATGTTATTAAATTCTATATGAAAGGCAATTCAAATTGTCTCAAACTATAAAAGGCGAATATCAATATATGAGCTTCGGAGTACACTTTTCTTGTTCGTTCAATCAAGTTTGTTTTCGGAGCACATTATTCGTTGTTCTGCGGGTTTTGGAGCACTTTCTATTCTCTCATTGAAACTTGTTTTTCATAAATATTACCTAAAATAATTTCCCTACATACAGTAATTGTTTTCTACCTGCCTGTTTTTACAAATTTTTTGCATTATGTAAAAAGAAAATAGTTCAAGAGAAGGACACCATCTTGTTTTGCGAAACAGTGAATAGTGCAGGATATCCCGAGCTAGAGGAACCAATCAGATTGCGCGAAAAGCACTATTCACTGTTTTGGCATATGCTAATACAAACTATCGAGTAGTATATAGTGCAATCTATCGAGTAGTAAGATTTCGGGATTTTTACAAACTATCTACTAGTATTGTACATATCGAGTAGTATGGTGCAAACTATCGAGTAGTATAGTACAAACTATCGAGTAGTATATAGTGCAATCTATCGAGTAGTATAGTACAAACTATCGAGAAGTATAGTACAAACTATTGAGGAGTATAGTACAAACTATCGAGTAGCATAGTACAAACTATCGGGTAGTATAGTACAAACTATCGAGTAGTATAGTACCAACTATCGAGTAGTATAGTACAAACTATCGAGGAGCATAATACAAACTATCGGGTAGTATAGTACAAACTATCGGATAGTATAGCACAAACTATCGGGTAGTATAATACAAACTATCGAGTAGTATAATACGTTTTATCGAGTAGTATAGTACAAAGTATCGAGTAGTATAGTACAAACTATGGAGTAGTATAGTATAAAACTATCGAGTGGAATAGTACAAACTATCAAGAAGTATAGTACAAACTATCGAGTAGTGTTGTACAAACTATCGAGTAGTGTTGTACCAACTATCGAGTAGTATAGTATAAACTATCTACTAGTATAGTACCAACTATCGAGTAGTATAGTACAAATTATCGAGAAGTATAGTACAAACTATTGAGGAATATAGTACAAACTATCGAGTAGTATAGTACAAACTATTGAGTAGCATAGTACAAACTATCGGGTAGTATAGTACAAACTATCGAGTAGTGTAGTACCAACTATCGAGTAGTATAGTACAAACTATCGAGTAGTATAGTACAAACTATCGAGTAGTATAGTACAAACTATCGAGTAGTGTAGTACAAACTATCGAGTAGTATAGTACAAACTATCGAGTAGCATAGTGCAAACTATCGAGTAGTATAGTACAAACTATCGAGTAGTGTAGTACAAATTATCGAGTAGTATAGTACAAACTATTGGGTAGTATAGTACAAACTATCGAGGAGCATAATACAAACTATCGGGTAGTATAGTACAAACTATCGGATAGTATAGCACAAACTATCGGGTAGTATAATACAAATGATCACATATGATCACATAACTAACTATGATCACATAACTCCTGTTTTAATGAGGTTGCATTGGCTACCTATATCTTATCGTATTACCTTTAAAGTACTATTACTAACTTACAAAGCGCTAAATGGTTTAGCACCTTGTTACATATCTGATCTCCTCGCTAGACGTAGTTATGTACGTTCACTAAGATCTGCCTCACAAGAACTGTTACAAATACCCAGATCTCGAACTGTTACTTATGGTGATAGGGCCTTCTCCATTACGGCCCCTAAACTATGGAATGATATACCGCTATCCTTACGGAAAGCGCCTAATGTGAACATATTTAAAAAAGATCTCAAGACGCATCTGTTTAAGATAGCTTTTTTTTAGTTTTTAGCGTTACATTTTTGTTTTTTCTTTCTTTTTCTTTTCTTGCTTAATACATATTAAAAGTTGAATTGTAAATAGGATTAGTATATATCATTACCGTAAATAGTTTTTAACTGTAATATTGTAAAGCGCTGTGAGCAACTAGTGTAACAGCGCTATAGAAATTAATAAATTATTATTATATTATTATAACTATCGAGTAGTATAATACAAACTATCGAGCAGTATAGTACAAAGTATCGAGTAGTATAGTACAAACTATCGAGTAGTATAGTATAAACTATCGAGTGGAATAGTACAAACTATCAAGAAGTATAGTACAAACTATCGATTATTGTTGTACAAACTATCGAGTAGTGTTGTACCAACTATCGAGTAGTATAGTATAAACTATCGAGTAGTATAGTATAAACTATCTAGTAGTATAGTACCAACTATCGAGTAGTATAGTACAAATTATCGAGAAGTATAGTACAAACTATTGAGGAGTATAGTACAAACTATCTAGTAGTGTAGTACAAATTATCGAGTAGTATAGTGCAAACTATCTAGTAGTATAGTGCAAACTATCTAGTAGTATAGTACAAACTATCAAGTCGTATAGTACAAACTATCGAGTAGTGTTGTACAAACTATCGAGTAGTGTTGTACCAACTATCGAGTAGTATAGTATAAACTATGTAATAGTATAGTACCAACTATCGAGTAGTATAGTACAAATTATCGAGAAGTATAGTACAAACTATTGAGGAGTATAGTACAAACTATCGAGTAGTATAGTACAAACTATTGAGTAGCATAGTACAAACTATCGGGTAGTATAGTACAAACTATCGAGTAGTGTAGTACCAACTATCGAGTAGTATAATACAAACTATCGAGTAGTATAGTACAAACTATCGAGTAGTATAGTACAAACTATCGAGTAGTGTAGTACGAACTATGGAGTAGTATAGTACAAACTATCGAGTAGCATATTGCAAACTATCGAGTAGTATAGTACAAACTATCGAGTAGTGTAGTACAAATTATTGAGTAGTATAGTACAAACCATCGAGTAGTATAGTTCAAACTGTTGAGTAGTATAATACAAACTATCGAGTAGTATAGTACAAACTATCGTGTAGTATAGTGCAAACTATCGAGTAGTATAGTACAAACTATCGAGTAGTATAGTACAAACTATCGAGTAGTATAGCACAAACTATCGAGTAGTATAGTTCAAACTATCGAGTAGTATAGTACAAACTATCGAGTAGTATAGTACAAACTATCGAGTAGTGTTGTACCAACTATCGAGTAGTGTTGTACCAACTATCGAGTAGTGTTGTACAAACTATCAAGTAGTATAGCACAAACTATCGTGTAGTATAGTGCAAACTATCGAGTAGTATAGTACAAACTATCGAGTAGCATAGTACAAACTAAAGAGTAGTATAGAACAAACTATCGAGTAGTATAGTACAAACTATCGAGTAGTATAGTACAAACTATATTATATAGTACAAAATATCGAATACGTAGTTATCAACAATAGTCTTTCTCAAAACTACAACAACGTGGACGATCATCTTCACATTTCTAATGATACTCCTAAGCTCTGCGACTTTACGTTACACTCTCTGACGAACGGCTTTCGCTCGAAAGTAAAACACTGCCTACTCACAGCACTTTCATATCGACTCATATATATATATATATATATATATATATATATATATTTTTGTGAGTGTTTGTTTCACTCTCCAAGATCTACTAGAAAAGCATCGGATGTTTGTCCCGTACCGAAGCCGCACTACGGCACATAATGGGTGACCCGCGTACGATCTAACAGGCGTAAACCCTTTTCCCCCGGATTGGTTTGTGGACGAGAGTGCACAAGCCGGTAAAAGCGTGCTAATATAGAATGGTATTTAAAATGATTGTTTCATTACTATACTTACTTCCATTTTCCACACACACGATTAACTTTTAACGATAGAAGCCCTCCACTCCCCAGCAATCTTGAAATAAATCAAGACTCCAGCCCTTGTGACACTGGACGGCGGGTTTGTACTTTCACTTCCTGTTCTTAGAAGTAATATTCCCAGAACGCCACATGTGTCCACGACCCTGAACTTTGAACATCATTTCTGTTTTAGCCTCCACCTTTTAACCCGCCGTCCAGTGTCACAAGGGCTGGAGTCTTGATTTATTTCAAGATTGCTGGGGAGTGGAGGGCTTCTATCGTTAAAAGTTAATCGTGTGTGTGGAAAATGGAAGTAAGTATAGTAATGAAACAATCATTTTAAATACCATTCTATATATATATATATATATATATATATATATATATATATATATAATATATATATATATATATATATATATATATATATATATATATATATAATATATATATATATATATATATATATATATATATATATAAATTATATATATATATATATATATATATATATATTATATATATATATATATATATATATATATATATATATATATATATATATATATATATATATATATATATATATATATATATATATATATATATATATATATATATATATATATCAATATAATTTGCCGAAGAAACTAGCTTAATCCTATCGCCCAGAGCAGCGGTTATATAGATTGTTAAAAAATCGTATCTCCAATTAGAACGATACTATTTAATATTTTTTACTTGTCAAGATCTCAATACATGTATAAAGGTACGTTTACACACTGCGATCAATCGGGGCGATTTATGATTTAGATGTGTGTAATAAGCCAGTTCGTAATGTCGACTGCGCATCAAAATGATCGACGTGTTCTGCGTCGGGATAAAACTTATTTCAATTCATAACATCAGGCTGGGAAATTCAGTATAACGAATTTGCAAGTGTAAATAGAAATGCAAATGTCTATTTGGTGGTTTTAGCCTTATGTTATAAATTGAAATAAGTTTTATACCGATGCAGAACACTTCATTTCAAATAAATTTTATCCCGACGCAGAACACGTCATTTTAAATAAGTTTTATCCCGACGCAGAACACGTCATTTTAAATAAGTTTTATCCAGACGCAGAACACGTCATTTTGATGCGCAACTGGCTTATTAAGGCGAGGAACTATCAGCGAAATGATTTGTGGGCTCATAAATCCTTCCTCTTCTTATTTCTCCTTACTTATTATGCATAGTCATGCATCTAAACTATAAATCGGCCCGATTAATATCGCAGTGTGTAGCTTATAACAAGATTATTTGTTTCGTTACCTTGGATACACACCAGTTCTTCCAAGTCCTTTGGGCCTTTACCTTGCAAACATTCAATGGCCTCAATTACTTCCACTGAATTCCCTATCGTCATACCAATAGGGTGATCCATTTTAGTGAGTACTGCAGTAGTTTTAATTCCAAGGCCATTTGCGGTATCTGCTAACCACTGCGCAAGTTCACGAGCATCTTTTTCGTTTTTCATAAACGACCCTTGGCCACATTTTACATCAAGTACAAGAGCGATGAGACCTTCTGTAAAATGAGAAAACATGTATTGATGGTTTGCAATCATTTCCTTGAGATTGAAAATAGCTGGCATTAAGGGTTTAGTGCGGCCATATTGGTAACATTAGTTTCTTTTCAGTTTAGTAGTTATAAATTCATGTATTTGTTTTTAAACTTTATGAAAGTTTGTAGTACGTTTCCTAGCTCTGGCCGGTACGAGATTATGACGTCATTCAATTTACCTGCAGCTTTCTTGGAGATGATGGAGCCCACAACAAGTGGTATAGAACTGATAGTTGCCGTTACGTCTCTTGTGGCGTACATTTCTTTGTCAGCAGGAACGATTTTCTCAGTTTGTCCAACAATACAGCAACCTATGTTTTCAATAGCATCAAGAATCTGCTTGCTCGAAAATCTCACATTGAAACCTTCAATGGACTCCAGTTTATCTAAAGTTCCCCCTATTAAAAAACGAAACCGGAACGCAAGTTTTTTTAAAGATCAACTTGGTGAAAGGATAGCCGTGTTAGTTTCATGATAAGTTAGTTTCAATTACGTTTTAATTATGGCCGTTATCTTAACTGAAGGACCAAAGATCACTACATCATTTTCTCAAACTCGTAAAATGCTACAATAACACGACGTCTTCTGTCTCATGTTTTTCATGAACTCATTATATAGTTTTATCCCGACGTCTCAGATCATACATTCACAGTCCAGTATAAGTTGAAAGTATAACTATGAATTCAGCAAAAAAGGTTCTTTTGATAATAGAAACTTATGATTTTATGGCGCTCGTCTATAAAAGACGCCGCGCAGGATGCTTCCATACATCTAAAGTGGATTGTGTGACCAAGTTAAAATCAATCTTAGGCCCTCTTCAAACGTCGAACCTTTCATGTGTCAAATCTAATGTAAACAAGACGCCTGCTCAGGCGTTCACTCCTCCTGCAGGCAACGAAATATACACAAGGTCGCGAAATAAATGGGGGTTAATGGAACTGCTCAAGAGGGTTGACTCTCCCAACTGCAGGTGATAGTTTATTATGTTGATTATCCACAAGAAAACACAAGTACCCCTCTATAAAATCCCTAAATGTCTATTGATGTCACTTGATGTACACAATTCACAAGGAAATAGCGCACGTGTACGTGCCAGTTTCCGACACCGACGATGAAAACAGACGCGGCCATTTTAAACCTCCTCGCTACCCTACGGGCAGGCGGAATAATGAGCAAAATCCTTTGTTCAAGCTCATTTGCATAACATTCGACACACATATAAAAGTTAGACGTTTGAAACAGGCCTAACTCAACAGCTTCTATCCGTCTTTGAGTTGACGTCGTCCGGAAGATCACCTGAAAATGATCTGAAGTGATGTCGTGCACAGAACAAGGACGACATTTCTCTCGGGACTGAAGCTAATTCATTCTCTTTGTTTTGGATGAAGAATTCTTTTGTTTGTAGGAGGCGTCGCCATCTTTCGATAATTATGACGTGCAGCGCACCGAGTGCACGGGTCTTCTTTAGATTTGACTCAAAAGTGCTCTCAAAATGCAGGAAATGCCATTTCAGAGACCCTAAATTCAAAAAATTTCCGGCGTATAATCCCCCGGATCCTCTTCATATGTCATTACTTTGTGGAAGGGGTACCCAAATATTTTTTTGAACCGGGGCCCACACCCACGTAGCACCGCCACTGATGACGTGTACAGAATGGCGGCAATGTAACTTACCAGTAAACCCCAGTCCACGACCCGAAATCATCGGCACCTTCAAGCCAAGCGCAGCTAGCACAGGAGCCAGTGGTAAGCTTACTTTATCACCCACTCCACCAGTACTATGTTTATCTACCACCAGATGCCTCCAAGCTTCTGGCCACGACAAACTTTCACCATTTTTCACCATAGCTCTGGTGAGGTTCACGGTCTCTGCTCTGCTCATGCCCTTCAGGTAAATAGCCATGAGCACGGCTCCCAGTTGCGCCGCGTCAATGTCCTTGTTGGCGATGGATTTGACCAGGAAATTCGTTTCCTCCTCACTCAGTGCTTCGCCGTTGCGTTTTCGTTCGATGACCTTAGGGATATTCAGGTCCATACTTTCGCTTTTGCTTTCTCCACAATACAGACTTCGATCCGCGTTTAAACACCTTAGATTTCCTCTTGTAGACTTTTCTAAACTACTTTTGTTTGGTTTGTAATTCTTTCTTCTTGTGAAACTATCTAAACACTAGCTATTAGCAACTTCGAATTACAGACTATACACGAGTAAACCTGCGTGAAAGCAACGTAATCAGTGCAAAGTACAGAGTGTCGCCAATTACCAGGAATGCAACACCTTTTATAGAGATCTAACCTGACCGCAATGGCCCGAAAACGAACAGTTTCCGGTCATGCATGTAAATTTGTCGGACATAGAATATTGTTGAAATGTTTGGTTTAGAAGTAACGTTAGTATTTCTTTCTTTCAAGGTTAGGACTAGAGGTTTTATTTCGCTTATAGTTAGGGTATTTGTTCATGTAAAGCTTCTGAATGTGTCTATGACATAATCTTTGACGTACGACCTCCATGGAATCACATGGCTGGGAAATAAATACTAAGCGTTTCTAGGAAAGGACAAGGCTAAAAGGATCGATGACTCAAAAGGACGGTAAGGACCTTCCCATTTTCAAGAACTAGCCTAATCCTAATCTCAATTTATTCTAAATCTATCCTAACCTTAAACCCAACCACAACCGTACCAGACAAAAACAGAAAGGTCCTTCTGAGTCATCCCTTTTAGCCATTTTCGAACGTAGCTGCATGGCCGTACGACACTGTGTAACGAATTCATAAATTAACAAGAAACACCGGCTTTTATTGTATGTTATCAGTAGCCTCCTCCGCAGGCAACTTAGTTCTGTGGCTTCTTTTTTCCGAGTCAAATCGCTTCCAAGGCTGTACGAGCAATGTTTTGGCTGGCTCGGTCAAAACAGCGTTGAAGGCATGAAGCTATTTGACTCGGAAAAAAGAAGAGCCACAGAGTTGCCTGCGGAGGAGGCTATGTTATCAGTAGTTTATCTGTTTAAACTTTGTATTTTCTACGGGTTCGAGTAGAATAGTGTAAATGTGTGAAGAATTGATGATCTAGAAATTATTTTATTTTAAATATGTTTGGTCAGACATTAAACAAGCAATTTCCGGTCACGCATGCAAATTTGTGACAAAGAAAATCGTCCATTTAATATTTGTATTGGGCTTCTTCTTCGGATGCAGAACAAGAGCGGCGGAATATGGCCCTCCATATAGCCCCAAATTAGGGAGGAATAGGGAGGGCTATAGCCCCAAAACAACATTCGCGTCGCCGTGTTGTATCGGATATACAACCTCTCACCTTCGGCTCGAGCTTGTATATCCGATCGAACACTTCACAAAGTATCACCGTACAAGTATCACCGACAAACCGTTCAAATATATTCAAGATGGCGGCGCATTCTTATGTAGAAAATTCATAACCACCGTGTTATTTCCAGTCGATAATCATATGAAGAGAAAAAGACAAGATATAGATTTCTCTGAAAACTCGCCTGAAAATGCAGGAAATGAAGTTTCTGAGACTTACAAATTCAAAAATGCTCATGCTCTACTGCTAGACTCATAAATTACATTTTCTGAAGATTTGAGCACAACTCCTCCAGCCTCTAGTGAAAACTTCGCCTCATTCAATCGACAAAGTCAACAGTACAACCTTCCTAGAACACATAAAAGACCTAAAAATAGAACCTGACGAGACCATGATATCCTTCGACGTCGTCTCTTTATTTATCTCTATCCCACTACAAATAGCCAAAACTATAACCGACAAACTATACTTTCCAACGACACAACTTGGCAAGCAAGAACCAACCTAAACAAAGATGACATTCTCGACTAACCTTATGCTTCTCAGCTGCATTAAGACACTGTTCAACTGAATTAACACACAATGCAACACACAACAATCGAAACAGAATGAACGAAATTACCTATACCAAACATTCCTGAAGAACAACTACCCTATCAACTTTATACACAAAATTACAACACAAAGAAAACACACACAAACTAAGACTACGGAACACGGCCGAACAACGCAACACCCGAAAAGAAAAGAATAGTCCTACCATACATCCAGACTATATCCGAAATAACAACCAGATTACTGAGACAACACAACATAGTCATAGAAGTAGCTCACAAACCTTTACACAAACTCTCGACAATCTTTACACTACAACTGACACGACTGCCCACTACAATACATCGGCGAAACGTCTAAGAAAGTCGAATCGACTCAATAGTATAGGTTAATCATGTCGATTATTTGTGAGATTAATCGAGCGCAAGAACGCTATCAAACGTCAAGACGACCATGGCCATACATTCAAGTCTCAAACAAACGTTCTTGGCCAAGCCTCAACAAGATCAACCCGCGAATTCAAAGAAGCATATAATCCTACCTCGTCAACCAACTCACTCATCGACCTCAACACAAGCAACACACAAAATACTACCGAAAAGAACAAACCCAACACCATGACTTCTTCTAAAGAAACTAAACAACTGGAAATGACAACCAATCAAAAACCCAACACGATCAATCAACCAATCAGACGCTCGGATCGAATTTCACAACAAAGACATGCGAATAATATAAACGAAGAACCCAAACTCTATCTACCTCATTTCTGACGAAGACTCGAAGCACCGACCGAGTCGAAAAACTGAAATCCAGAGAAACACAAATTTGAACACACACGTACACACACACACACACACACACATATATATATGTAATGTTTAAAACACGAGCAGCAGTGTTTTATCAGATATAAAACACGAGGCGAAGCCGAGTGTTTTATATCTGATAAAACACTGCTGCGAGTGTTTTAAACGGCTTAAAAAACGACCAGCATTTGGTAAGTTCGTTGGCGTAGTAATTTTGAAAAATAACGTTGTCTAAGCCGAGAAAATCAAAGCTAAAGTTTATGTAAATTAGGATGAATTTTTATCACATATAAAGATACGACACGGTGGTGATTTTGCTTTGTGTTTTCTTCATGCATTATTAATGAGTTTTTTAAATATATTTAAAAAATCATTAATAATGCATGAAGAAAACACAAAGCAAAATCACCACCGTGTCGTATCTTTATATGTGATAAAGATTCATCCTAATTTACATAAACTTTAGCTTTGATTTTCTCGGCTTAGACAACGTTATTTTTCAAAATTACTACGCCAACGAACTTACCAAATGCTGGTCGTTTTTTAAGCCGTGCGCCTCGTGTTTTATATCTGATAAAACACTGCTGCTCGTGTTTTAAACATTACATAGAAACTCCTTTCTTCACAGTTAAACCATAGGTAGCCCAGACACACATTGCGAGTATGAATAGAAGTCATATATATAGAATATATTGATGTTAATTATGAAAGAGGATATGAACAATTACAGGCTAACAGTATGCATTTTTATGCGGTAAATAAATGCAGAATTATAAAAAAATAGTAATATAACTATCATGTACTACTCATACTCGCAATGTGTAGTTCGATCACAAAAGAACTGTTTTAAAAACTTTATTATCAACGTTTCGGGAACCTGCCCCTTTATCAAGATACCCGAGCATACAAGATTTAAGGTCCTATTTATATGTTTACTTACAAGGTAATTAAAATTAAAATTATTACAAAAAATCTCTTTGGTTTAAACCATGCGGTACAATTGATATTTGGTTTGTCACTTATCACTCACCCAAGAGTAAACAGTATTCCAAACTTCACCAAAAAAACCCAAAATATACAGTACTTTCTCGCCGTATGACATCATTATGACATCCTTACCGGTAGTACCAGGCTTTCTTCCGACGCGGTCGTTGTTCACCTAATTGCCTAAGTTTAGTAAAAGGGCTAAAAGTAGAACCGAGTAACCAATTTCAATTATTTCTTCGGTTTTGAATTGAACTTTTCGAACTCTAACGAAAAATAGAATAACCTCGAAAGGTATAGTTGACCTTTAACATATTTACAATTTACCACATTTCCTCATTCCCTTATTATCATTATTTATCCTTTTAACCTTCAAGCGTACTATTTCATCCTTAATATTTCTTGGCCTTCTATATGCAACCATGGGTTTCTCCTCAAAAACTTGTTTCATGCCTTCCGACACATGTAAGATTGGCCACAGCGATTCTATAATTTTACCGATCCCCGATAACGCTGGGTGAAAATTTACAACTAATGGCATCCTCTTAACCTGCTGTTTACGGTTTGATTACTCAGCTTAATTTGCAACTGTGGCGAAGGTTATAGTTAATGATAATGGTCAATTTGAACCCTGAAGATGACATTGTAGTCGAAAATTACCTTTGGTAGTTTTTAAACTTTTTAACTTTTAACTTGTGTGTAAGACATATTATGAAGCGAACATTATGTATGTATTATATGTATGCATGTCTCATCTATATTTAAGGCACACCACTGAAAAATATGATTCATATATTCCACTTGTAACGTATTCGTCTGGAATATTGGTGTATAGATGATCCAGAAGTGATCCATAATCGGTTGTAGGAAGCTAGATGCAACTTTTGCTGATATGAGGGACCAAATATTTTAAGTATCTGCTATTTCTGACCTTGATGTGATAGCCATGCAGTCAATGTAAAATCACCACATATTATGCAATACTCTTGGGTAAATTATCTTCAAAATGACTTGTTCTGCGTCGGGATAAAAATGATTTCAATTCATAACATCAGGCTAAATCCACAATAGACATTTGCATTTCTATTTACACTTTCAAATTCATTATATACTGAATTCCCCAGTCTGATATTATGAATTGAAATAAGTTTTATCCCGACGCACTGGCTTATATTGTCTTAGAATAGTCAAATGAATATCATTATATCAAAGTCCTTATCGACTCACTCCTTGTCCCAACTCACTCCTTGTCGCAATAAGACTCCTTATCGACTCACTCCTTGTCCCAACTACGTATAGGATAGACAATGGTCACGAGTGCTCTATAGGATATAGAGTGGTCTTCTATCTAATATAGCGAAGCGCACAGTTACTATTTATAGACCAAAACTCAGACAAACAAACCAAATCTGACTCCCCATTTTCCTATTGTTTAGGACGTGTCAGAATTAATTATAGACTCAGACAAACATTGACAAATACGTCATCTGTGCGCAACGCTATTCGAGGGACTCCTATCCCATAGCCATAGGGCACGAGTGACCATTGTCTAAGCGACATAGAATATGGTCACATCCACGAAGAATTTCTTTGTTCGTGTGCTCCATATGACCATATCCTCATTAGTATGCTCTACAGGGTGTATAAAAAAACGAGACCTTTAGAAATTAACCTATTGTTGTTAAGCACAAGATTTTATGCTCCTGGGAATTTAAAATACTTCTAATCGTATGAAGGAGCATAACTGCATAACAAATTATCAAAGTACTAATTAGTCATATCATCAGTTCGAATAAAAATGGTTCAACTGACCACAGAGCAACGAGTTTTTACTGTTTTACATTATACCGAGACTCAATGTACTTTGAGTCTCCTTGTTGCTCATTTTTATTCGAACTGATGATATGACTAACTAGTACTTTGATAATTTGTTATGATGTTATGCTCCTTCATACGATTACAAGTATTTTAAATTCCCAGGAGCATAAAATATTGTGCTTAACAACAATAGGTTAATTTCTGAAGGTCTTCGTTTTTTTTATACACCCTGTATATAGAGAATATACTAATGAGGCTTTGTTTTCCTTTGTTTCTAAAGCCTTATTAGTATGCTCTACAGTGTGTACCAAAAAAAAACTGAACCGGCATAAAATGAATTAGTATTGGCACAGATGTCTAGGGCTTTCAAACTACTAAAATACTGTAAGTTGTTTGAAAGGAATGTTAATTAATTTCATGCCGGTTCAGTTTTTTTGCACACACTGCATATAGAGCATATCTTACAGCAATTCAGGCCGTTTATGGAATATAGAGCATTGAAATACTGTGCGGTGATTGGCTGAGTGGGGATCTCCAATTAGCTGAACTAATCAGAAATATTTTGAATATAGAAATTCGCTTCGCGCGAAAATATTCGCCCAGTGGAAAACCGCGCCTTACGTCGAATCTCCACTAGGCGGAAAATAAAATTTTCCTTTGTTCTGGAGATATCGCGTGGAACAAATTATTACAAAAGACAAAAGGAAAAGTCGAGTACAGTATGAGCACAGAATATGAGTATGCGGGCACAGAAGCGTTCCTGAGCGCACGGCCCGAGCTTGCCAGTTGCTCCATATTGTTAAGCCTGGTTTCCATTTGGTCGCCACGATCGCAACGCTGTCATAATGGTCGATGTAATAGTGTGTCGATCTATCTTGTCTTTTAGATAGATGGACACTCTATTACATCTACCACTATGACACCGTTGCGATGGTGGCGACCAAATGGAAACCAGGCTTAAACACCGTACTGCAATTCATTTATGAGGATGTGATATGCCAAATAAAAGCAAATATAACCTATTCAAATCTTGTGAAATTGTTGTAAATCCATAAGCCATTGATCACAACAGTTAGTCCTTCAAATGCAAGGAACAGTGGGTGATTTTAGAAATGTTGATCGAAACGCAAAGTTGTCAAGTCAAGCGACGATTTATATTTATAAACGTAAACACCGAAGTAAAACAAAATCAGGGAGCAATTATATGCCTGAAACTTATAAGAATAGAAACCCTTCTAAGACACACCAGTATGGAAAGGAGAGCTAGGGAAAGCCAGAAATTAAAAAGTGAGCTAGAAGTACTCGATAATGTTAAGTCTTCTAGAATCAAGTAAGAGATAGATCTAACTTCGTGTACCGGACACAGAAATTTGCATGAGTAAAATGTTAGTTAGCACTGTATAGAACTGCCTCGTTCTTTAAAAATCCCGTTTATTTTATCTATAATAGGTTTAATTCATGAATTGGACAACCCCAGGACAAAAATAAACGGGATTTTTTAAAGAACGAAGCAGTTCTATACAATGCTAAATCTCTGTGTCAGGTACACGAAGAGACGCTAGGTTAGTAGGAACAGAATACCAGTAACGCTTACTATTAAATGGTCATTAAACCATGTCAAATTGTTGAAAATTGTCATAATAGAATTGCTTCGTTCTTTAAAATTATATTACTCTAGGTTTAGCTAAAAGTAAATAATAAATACGATTTCACATTCTTGATTTTTGTCAGCAATTTAAGTTAAAAAGTGGACGGATATTCTATAATCGCTCCTGGGTCTCTGAGCTATCAGTTGGCGGCTGGCCATAGCATTTGATCATGTTATGCATGCTAAATTATAATCATCTGCATATTTTGAAAACAATATATTTCTGAATTTTGAATAATATGTAATTCATCTTAGCGTTTACATATCATGACCAGTTGTCATGGCTTGCTTCGCCACTACAAAATAGTGAAAGTTCGGGAAAAAGCTTGTTATCGTGTGGGGTATATATACGTGTGGTTCAATGCTAAGATGCTAAACACATTGAAAATTCATCATCTTAACGCTGACCTCATCATTTCATAATGTTGACCTTATCTTAACGCTGACCTTATCATTTGGCCTGGACGCAGACTGCACGGACGCGGACACCGGGCTGGCTGATTGCCGAATAATTTCTAAGTACATAAACCGTTTTTAGGAAGGGTATGTACGTTCTCGTAATAATAGACACGTATGTTATGTATTTATTTCAGAATTGAAATCGAGTAAATATTGGCCGAGATACCGAGAAACTCTAGGGGTGGGGTGGGTTTAGTGGTAGAAAAGGCGGGCGAGGGGATTATTGCGAATTCGTATTTCTGGTATTCGTCTGATCATGACGGGATACAACGTCTTAGACGAATTTGTACTCTCCACACGAATTAATTCGTTTTAGGGACCATGCAAAAATTACCAAAAGGCTGGGCCGGTGGAAAACATGGCAGGGCTATGACATTTTTTGGTCACACGAAAGGCAGGGCCATTAGTTTTTTTATAATAACTAATAGCAGGGCACCTACTTTTTCTGTTATTAAAACATTGACTTAATAACACCTCCAAGAGTGTAATCTTACGAATAATATATCTAAGAATATATTATATATTTTAAAATAATATAATATAAAAACTATAAACAATATAATATATACAGTAAGTATCTGTATAACATCTGCCTCATATCAAAGCATGATTTAGGGTGGATAGAGTGTGCAAAAAGCAATGGGGATGGGGGGTGCGGTGCATCCCCTCTTCTCATTAACTCGTTCACTGGTGTCTCATATCTATCCTGCGCTGTAGTAGCACTTTACACATCCAAAGACACAACGGCAGGGCATTGACTTTTTACCCTAAAGGTTGATAGCAGGGCAAAGACTTTTTTTACCTTTAAAGCAAGGAGGGCAAGAACTTTTTTTTGTACAATTTTCTTTTTTCCACCGGCCCAACCTTTTTGTAATTTTTACGATTGTACGAGTACAGAACGAGGGCAGTGTTGAGATTATTCTTGGAACTATGAATTACCATTATCTTCGTTTCGCATGAATAATTATTTTGTCTTGAATTACATAGACTTTTTATTGCCTATAGTGTAACAACCACTGATCTCAAAAATAGGACTGGATTGAGCTTTATTTTATGTTATCTATTGTATCTGATGAGCTGATTTGGAAGCCTGCATATTTGCATAATGTTAATTGCGAGAGATCATTAGAAGCTCAGAGTTTGCAAGCAAATCAAACTGTGACGCTCGCGAAATAGTTTTAGTGTCTGGCCAATATAGTTTCTTTGTTAACATTAAATGCATAAAATCTTGAACCTAATTTGACGTCTCATATTAGACTTCTCTCACTGGATAATTAGAACCAACGGCGGCCATTGCTAAGGGACCAAAGTCGCAGTAAATCGGTAGGTAGGCCATGAATCGTTTTACCCAGTAATTTGAAAACTGTCTTCTGGTCCTCTTTATAGTAAAATTATTTTATTTTGTCGATGGTAGGATCCTCACTCCTCAGTTGGTCCCTTAGTAATGGCGGACTTCCGGCTTCATTTTCTGAACAATAGTTGCTCGGTCCAGTCTTCTTTCGAGATCAGTGGTAACAACCCACTGTCATGTCTGCACGCAGGCTAAGGCCCGGGTCAAACGTCGAACTTTTCATGAGTCGAACTCAATGTAAATTAGGAAACTCTTTTGTTTAAGTTCATTTGCATTGAGTGTGATTGCATTGAAAAGTTCGACGTTTGACCTGGGCCTAACTGTCATGCAACTACAACACTATACAGATTCAGACGTATAGTAAGTCAAGTTGATAGAACTCTGTTGATAGAATTATTTATAATGTTAAATTATAAACTAAGAAAATTAGCGATCAGGAAACATTTATTCGACATGCTCCAAAACCTGTTCATTATATGAAATGCTATCACTGTCTTCACTGTATATGTCTCAATATATCCCTTCGTTTTGTCTATTCAGCACGATTACATTGTTCACGGAAGTCTTGGTTCCACGATAGACGGTGTAATATCTGGGACATTAGTTATCTTGAAGTCTAATAACATTTGACCTAAAGCTTTACCCTAAAAAATAAAAACACCACATTTATACCAGTACAACATTAGTGACAATTTAGTAAAAGCTGATAGTGCACACTAATAAACTGAACTGAGTGCAATGAGGAGAAAACATTACCATGCCAGAAACCAAATACAGTGGAACCCCTATTAAGCGGCCAGGCCGCTTAGTAGGGGCCGCTTAATAGGAATTTGTCAAAATTAACATAAGGCGTGGCAGAAATGTAATTTTATTTCAAAAAGATCATGCTTGATGGCTTACGACAACTGTTGCACACAATATATTATATAAAAAATGTTGTTTATAAATGTACCATGCATTATTGAAACATGCTGATATAAATTGTCGCGAAAACACTATTTGTTTCAAGAATCATAGAACTCCCCTCAACAAAATATGGCGATACAAGTTAAATCGATACATGCTTTTAAAAAGAAAATCGACATAAAAACAGCAATAACAATATATCAGTAACACGGATGTTTTATCAGTTTTTTGTCGCATTTTATTTCTGACTGTCGTCACGTTTCTTCAAACAACGCCGAACTGTTTCATACCAATGTGGGTCTTATTATATTATTATATTATTCTTTTATAAAAACATTAAATGTTTGGTGGCCGCGCTTAATAGGGGTAAAAACAATAGCAGAACCTTCATCCGGACGGCCGAAAGGTGGCCGCTGCCTCTTAAAAGGGGTGGCCGCTTAATAGGGGTTCCATTTACAGTATTATACTGACAATAACTTTGGGACTTTGATAACTGGCCGCTTAATATGGGGTGGCCGCTTGATGGGTGACCGCTTAATAGGGGACCGCTTAATAGGGGTTCCACTATATAGTCATGCACAAAACATGGCCGTAGCAAGACCTAATTTGAAATATAGGCTCTCTAAAATAGGATGCTCTCTAAAATAGGATGATCTCTAAAATAGGATGATCTCTAAAATAGGATGCTCTCTAAAATAGGATGATCTGTAAAATAGGATGATCTCTAAAATAGGATGATCTCTAAAATAGGATGCTCTCTAAAATAGGATGCTCTCTAAAATAGGATGATCTCTAAAATAGGATGCTCTCTAAAATAGGATGATCTCTAAAATAGGATGCTCTCTAAAATAGGATGATCTCTAAAACAGAATGATCTCTAAAATAGGATGCTCTCTAAAATAGGATCTCAAAAATAGGATGATCTCTAAAATAGCATGATCTCTAAAATAGGATGATCTCTAAAATAGGATGATCTCTAAAATAGAATGATCTCTAAAATAGGATGATCTCTAAAATAGAATGATCTCTAAAATAGGATGATCTCTAAAATAGGATGATCTCTAAAATAGGATGATCTCTAAAATAGGATGCTCTCTAAAATAGGATGCTCTCTAAAATAGCATGATCTCTAAAATAGCATGATCTCTAAAATAGCATGATCTCTAAAATAGCATGATCTCTAAAATAGCATGATCTCTAAAATAGCATGATCTCTAAAATAGAATGATCTCTAAAATAGCATGATCTCTAAAATAGCATGATCTCTAAAATAGCATGATCTCTAAAATAGGATGATCTCTAAAATAGGATGATCTCTAAAATAAGATGCTCTCTAAAATAAGATGCTCTCTAAAATAAGATGCTCTCTAAAATAGGATGATCTCTAAAATAGGATGATCTCTAAAATAGGATGATCTTTAAAATAGGATGATCTTTAAAATAGGATGATCTGTAAAATAGGATGATCTGTAAAATAGGATGATCTCTAAAATAGGATGGTCTCTAAAATAGGATGATCTCTAAAATAGGATGATCTCTAAAATAGGATGATCTCTAAAATAGGATAATCTCTAAAATAGGATGCTCTCTAAAATAGGATGCTCTCTAAAATAGGATGCTCTCTAAAATAGGATGCTCTCTAAAATAGGATGCTCTCTAAAATAGGATCTCAAAAATAGGATGATCTCTAAAATAGCATGATCTCTAAAATAGGATGATCTCTAAAATAGGATGATCTCTAAAATAGGATGATCTCTAAAATAGAATGATCTCTAAAATAGCATGATCTCTAAAATAGCATGATCTCTAAAATAGGATGCTCTCTAAAATAGGATGCTCTCTAAAATAAGATGCTCTCTAAAATAAGATGCTCTCTAAAATAGGATGATCTCTAAAATAGGATGATCTCTAAAATAGAATGATCTCTAAAATAGGATGATCTCTAAAATAGGATGCTCTCTAAAATAGGATGCTCTCTAAAATAGGATGATCTCTAAAATAGGATGATCTCTAAAATAGGATGATCTCTAAAATAGGGTGCTCTAAAAATAGGATGCTCTCTAAAATAGGATGCTCTCTAAAATAGGATGCTCTCTAAAATAGGATGATCTCTAAAATAGGATGATCTCTAAAATAGGATGCTCTCTAAAATAGGATGCTCTCTAAAATAGGATGCTCTCTAAAATAGGATGCTCTCTAAAATAGGGTGCTCTAAAAATAGGATGCTCTCTAAAATAGGATGCTCTCTAAAATAGGATTTCCTGATTAGCCGGAAGTAAAAAGCCGAAAACCAGCATTAACATAAGCGACCGCTGATCATTTGAGCCAGAGCAAATATCGAGGGACGGCCCCAGCCCCTGCTACGGCCCTGCAAAAGGACGTGAATGTCACCAGTTTATAGTGAAACAAACCAGATGTTAGTCAATAAAGTATAGAGTTAGATGTGTGAAGTTGATCGTCCAGGTTGTTGAAGTCTTGAGAAAGATTGTTGTTGGTGACTGACGTTTCGACGGCCTCAGCGGCGGTCATCTTCAGAGTCACATCTTCAGAGTGCTGCGTACGCAGTGTTTTGGAAAAACAAAGCGAAAAGGTAGTGAACTGCCGAGAATTTTAGCAATGAAATACTAACGGTTCGAGCGGAGCCCCTCATCAGAGTAAGGGGTAGTTTATATGGAGGAGGGCTAGCGCTCCTATGAGGGCTGACTCCTGTCACGAAATTCTTTCCTCGGCCGCAAAAGGAGATTTGAATTAATGTAATGATTTGTTTACATCTAAACTAAACCAATTCTCCTTTGTAAATTTATTTTATACACATTTCAAAACCACAATGCGATCCTAATCAATCGCGTGAGCCGGGCTAGCCGGTTAACCGGGCTCATGTAAACAGCCGCTAAGACGAGATGAAATAAAAAATAGGGCTTATATATATTCTAAAAGGGTGACACAAGTTGAATGTAGCCAACCAAATGCACCGGAGATAAACAAACTAATGATTAATGAGATGCGAAAATGTTAAATCACTTGCTATTTTTACAGTCGACCAGCAAACAGAGTGATAGTAGAGAACTATTGAAAGGTGCAATGACAGGTCCAAATACTCAAGGGACTATCGGTGCAGTAGGAAACAAAAACTTGAAAAGGAATGAACGTGCATAAGCTAATAATAAAGTTCCTTGCAAACTAAAAAAAACTTGTAGGAAATTAATGATTAATTAGAAAACATTTAAAAAAAATTAAAATTACTGATTTTTTTATTCAAAATTATTGTGTCGATGAACGTATAAATTCGTAACACGCAAAATGAACTCGTAACACGCAAAATGAACTCGCAGCACGTATTTTATCTGGTCTAAGATACTCGGCTATCGCCTACTATTATTTTTTCATACTCACCTGTGGATCACTTCGCAATGAAGCCACTCCTCCACCTCCGAGACAATTCTTTAGAACGAAATTCAATGCATTTATACCTGGAAGCTCGTACCTAAAAAAAGAAAGAACATTTCACAGCTACAGCGGTATTTACATACGCCCTAGCTGATTCGCCGCAAAATCTTCGCAAATTTGCATTGGCTACATGGCTTATATTCTGGATAAAATATTATTCGTGCTGAACTGGACGTTGTCACCGAAAAGCCTTTTAGCTGGTTCCTGCTGTCAAAAACAGATCAGGAATAATCCTGGATTTCAAGGGTGTCGTCAGGATTCAGTATTTTACTTGTTTGAGGCGACATGTTTGAAAGAGATCCTAGCTCCACCAAAAAATTCTGAAAATTAAGAAGCTCTGCTGTCGCATTTAATTAAGAAGCTCTGCTGTCACAATTCATGGTAATTGTCAAGTAATTTGTAACAAATTCAATTTCATCGAATTTCAACGGTTTCGACTTAGAAGTTCATCTTTCTTAAATTTCGTTCGTGCGATACGTACTATACGTCCATGTGTATGAAAGACCTATTCATTTTGTCCAGGAGTAAGAATAATTTTTCTGAGGATATGAGCTGGACGATCGTCCATGTTTAATTGTGTTAAACAGTTAAATTGTGTAATCGATATCGCTCAAAGATATCAAGCAAGCATTAACGGCATTTATACAGTCAGCAATGTATGGGGGGAAGCTAGAAAAACGTCTAGTTTTTACCTAAATACTTGGCAGTTGTTTAGGTCGGATTCTTCAAATAAATGTTTAAAATAATTTTGTACAGCTTCAGGAGTGAGAGCAGCGCGGATGAAAGGTAAATAAGATGGATGACGAGCTATGACACCTAAATAAGAGAAAAGAAAATAACAAGTAAATCATTATAATTCCTTCAAAAGAAAGGATGTCTAAAGAAAGGAATCCAGTCCGGAAGTCTGATAGAAGTTAGGTTTGCTTAGGGTTAGTATCAGGGTTAGTATTAGATATAGTATTAAGGTTAGTATTAGAATTAATATTAGGGTTAGTATTAGGGATATTATTAGGGTTAGTATTAGAGCTCTAGGTTTAGTTTCAAGTGCAATAAACATCTATACTAATTATCTTAGGTTCTAACCATTAACGGCTATACCATGGCTAAAACCTACCGATATTAACGTTGTTTCCCTTATCGCCACTACGTGTGTTTGCTAAGGCACTAAGAGGAAAGGTACAAGCTCCTTTTGGAAGTTCTATAAATGAGAATAACCAACATGAATAGATAGTTTTTATATTGTATGTTTACAGCACATTCTATATATAGGACAACACTTTGGGCTATAGCGTTACGCAAGACACACCTGGGTTAGGAGGATCTGGGATTTGTCTATCGGTTGACGTGTGTTCTTTTGTCTGATGAGATTTTGATAAAGTCTCAATTAATTCGCCGTTTAGGTGAAGTTGTAAAGTTACTTCATCTTTTGGATACAAGAAGGAGAAGAGTTTTAACACAGGTGTTCTGTATTGAAAAGAAAAAATAACAGAAGTTTTCAAAACAAAAAACAGACGACGATAAAGATAAATGTTCATAGATATCTTACACATGCTAAAGGCCGATCTACATGACACGATTTTTCCTTATGATTATCATATTGTAGTGTGTGATTGATTGACAAACGTGTAAAGGACATCTTGCAACATTTACCGCAGTGGCGTAACAGAGGTAGAACGGGGCCCTTATACATGTCTTGGGGCCCCATGAAGGCTCGACTATAACTTCTATATTATCACTATACAGTACAATGTTAAACAATCGTGAATACAAAAAGCCCGATTAATCAGGGCCGGATACGGAGGCTAGGGTGGTCCGGGAGAATCGATTATCGGGGCCCCCGCGTAAATTAGTTCTGACTAAATACGACGATGAAATATATGTCAGTGATGCCGCTGTTAAGCCGTATTTTTTCATTATAATCTTCCACTCATTTTTGGCAGGGGCCCCACTAGGTCGAGGGCCCTTAGTTCTCGACCTAACCCTACCTAATAAGTGTTACGCCACCGATTTACCGTCAAATCATCAACAACAATTGTACCGCCTGCGAAAAAATAGATCAGAATGCATACACCAGAATGACAATCGTAAACGAAAATCGTATGAATCGTGACGCCATAGCCGCTATGTTGATGTAACTTAACAATGGAATTTTAATTAACTTCCTTTGTTAAACCAACATAGCTACCATACCCTTCTCTGTCACGTGAGTCGACGGGGATTTTTTCGACTCGCGAGCCTGGATTTGAGCTGTATAACTAGACAATCGGGTTATCAAATCAACTGCGAACAGTGCATGCGCTGGTTTAATAATTTTAAGTGCACGAGATATATTCTCATGACAACTTAACACTGAACCACGAGTACAACGAAAAATTGTTGACTGCACAGTCATGCAGTTTGGAACAAGGGATGATGTTTGCAGAAGTGCAAGGGTACCGATACCATCCGGTGGATAACTCGCTATTCGGATGATAAAATGTTTCCAGTTCGGTTGTTCAAAGTCTGGATCTCGTAGTCTGCGACACAGACTCCAAATTAAAAATAATACAAAGTGGCCACAGTCGACTCCCGATAACTCGAACCCTCGCGCCAACTCGAACCAAAATCGATTTCCTCTGGATTTCCGTCATACATGATTTACTGTAATTTTACCCTCGCGGTAACTCGAACCCTCGATAACTCGAAGCTCCCGCTAACTCGAAGCAATTTTCGTTTCCATTCAGGTAATTTTCTATATAATTTTACCCTCGATAACTCGAATCACGTTTGTCAAGACGTGACAAGTCAAAAAAATACTGTCAAAAAATACTGTAGTCCAAAAAATTGAATTTATTTTGAAGCAGCCGTGTATTCTGTCTTTTTTGCATTACAAAAAATGTGCTAGTCCAAGTTCAGATTTCGCTAGTTTAGTATCTTCATCGAGCTTTGCCGCTTAACTCCTTAAAATGACACGGTATTAATAATGACACTGTATGAATAGAAATATTAAAATGACACTCATGTATGAATAGAAATACACAGTAAACACAGTTTTTTCCTTATTTCTGGTAACTCGAACTCCCGATAACTCCAACCTTTTTTCTATTTCCCTTGAAGGTTCGAGTCATCGGGAGTCGACTGTATATTTACGGCAGGATATTCGGCAGGATATAACAACAATATTTAGGCGTTCGTTCCCAACCCGCGATTTCCGGTCGAGTTTGATAAAAATTAATTTGCCTTTTCTGCGTAGTTTTTTTGGTTAGGGTTAGTATTTTGGTTAGGGTTAGGGTTACTATTTTGGTGATATTAGGGTTAGCATTTCGTTGAATTCTAAGAGACTACAGTAAATATAGCTTGGCGAAGTCCGTTTACGGGCCCGTAAATATAGCCACAGCGAAAATGGAGTCTGTGGCGCAGACTATAGGATAGCGCTGTTCACTTGAACTATTCGCTGGATAGCAAATATATCCACATATAAGTTATCTGTGGGCTTCGTACAACCAGTCCCAGGTTAGTTAGCATTAATAGAATATCACTGCATCTAACATGATAAACGAACAACTTCCTACTTCTAATGATAATTATACAATCACGTGACTTGTATACGCATTTTCATTGGTTCTTGTCCATGATCTATTAAAGGACAGATACATGGATGGCGTCAAATCACGTCAGCAGCTGTGTTTTTCTTTTTCATGCCCCAACAGCTTTGATAAACCTTTGGGGTTGTTTTTGATTGTATAAAACAAATAGATTCCATTTTTTGTTGTCTGTTCACTTATAGATACACAGAGGACGTCAGAACGTGGTAAGAACATCAGTGACCCACTTGTCTCTGTCTCGTAGGCCACTTTTTTTCTCTTACCTCGTTCTGACGTCATTTGTGCATCTATAACTGAACAGACAACGGCAAAATGGAATCTATTTGTTAATCATTTTGGGTACAACTGCATCTGCTAACAAGAACTTTCCAGGCAGTGGAAGGGAAAAGAACCGCCCTATTAAGAACCTTTTAAGCCTGTTATTTGAAATTGGTTCTTAATAAATTGTACTATAGCAAAGTCACCAACAAGGACAATACCAAAATATGGCTGCAGTTCTTTATCGTTTACACAACACTGTACAGTACATGTAGATCACAAAATTCAGGCTTGGTACATTTAGATCACATAAATCACTACAGTACTGAACATTTCAGATACACATTCCAGGGCCCAGTTCTTTAAGCACGACAGTTTTTACAGTTTTTGCTTGGTAAAATAAATAAGAACCTTTATTTGTTTATTAGTCGTGAGCGGGCGGAATCCGAGGCATTCCTGCAATTTGATTGGCTGCCTCAGCGGGCGGTTTTCGCAGGTTAGTTTTGTAAAATGTAGGTACTTATTAGAACATGTTTACTGTGATAAACACGGGGTAGACGATGTGTAGGTATCTGATTATGCAAATGTTTTAATTTATAATCCACTCACGGCTTAGGTCTTCCTCCGACGATCCCAGTTAAACCTGGCGCTGTTAAAAAGAGAAAAAAGCTAATTGATTGTAGCGCAGTTATCGCAAAATATCGTAATTTGTCAGTGTCTCGCAGATCAATTATTTGCCTCTGCCTTCGGTATCTGCTCGCCACTGACAAATCACGATATTTTACTGAACATCGTCCAATAATTGTTATTATCATTCACTTTAATATTTCTACTGTTTTGATTGGTTGATTTACCTGCAAATAACTGCGTGCAAATATCGATTCAGCTGCAAATAACTGGTGCAAATACTTTATTGAGCATGCGCACATGGAAAATGATTCGTCAGCTTGAATTGAAAAAAGCGATTTGTCGTCTTTACTTGAGGAAAAGGACGCCGAAAACACAAAAAAGGCAACCAAAGTTGCTTTAAACCTATTTCGAGGGTATTTACAAGAAAAAGGATTGAGTGAAGCTGAGCTATTGACGTCTAAAGTTAAACTTGCGACGGTGAATGATAAAACAATTATTGAACTCGGCTATCGCAAAATATCGTGATTTATCAGTGGCTCGCAGATCAATTATTTGCCTCTGCCTTCAGCATCGGCAAATAATTGATCTGCTCGCCACTGATAAATCACGATATTTTGCTCAAACCTCGTCCAATAATTGTATATTATTATTTATTTAAAATAATTCGTGATCGCTGATTGGTGAACAGCCAACGGTGAAATCGTCATATCAACTCATTTGGAGTTGTGACATCAATGGTGCAATATGACAAAAGATTATTGCACCATTGACGTCACCTGGTGCACTTATATGAACAACTAATATTGCACGCTATGACGTTTTACCAACGATGCAGGACGAAAGTTGATTGCCTCAGTAAAACACAAATGGCTTCCTCAAAGGAACGGTTTTTAAACAAATTATTTTAAATAAATAATAAAACAATTATTGAATTCGGTTTTCGCATGATAAGAAGAATTATCAAGGCCTCAGTTTGTGTTATCCGCCTCAGCCTTCGCAGATAACACAAACTACGGCCTTGATAATTCTTCTTATCATGCTCAACCTCATTCAATAATTGATAATTATTATATGGCTTGGTTCGTGAGCGGTTTTAACGCAGCTTTTCTGCAATCTAATTGGTTGCTCAGCGGTCTTTACAGAGCCATATAATAAAAACATTATTAACCTCGTTTGTTCGGCAAAATAATCCTCCTGCCCTTGTTTTTTATGCACAGACCTTGCTCCTTCGTCGCTCGGTCTGTACTATAAAGACCGCGGGCAAGATAATTTTGCCGTAAAGAAGACCTACTCGGTCAATAAGTGTTTAATATAATGATTTTGATATAATATAAAATGGGAAAATGGTAGAACTTGGTATTACCGTTGGCGACGTTTCGCACATTCATTTATACAGTACATTCATTTATTGTACAATACATTCATTTATTTATTTGAGTTTCAGTGAAGATCTCTCATTTCCCACATATTTTATATTATATCCATTTATTTTTTGCACTAGCAGCATCTTTGTTTATCGTTTAAAATTATTTTGACCTGCAATCTAAAGAATTACCCATTCCTGTGCCCGCCGACGCAAGTTCCATGGAAAAAATACCAAGAGCTTTTTGCTGCTGATGATGTACAGCAAGCCAAAGAACTCCTTCTCGTACATCCTATTTTCAAAAAGAAAACAAGCTAAGCAAACAACAACGCGGGAGAACCTGAGTTTCACATAACATTACCTGAAGTTAACGACAAAATGGCCGCCGCTTGAGGGTTAATTTACATATGGTTCTTAGAAAATGGCGTCCCATTTTACAGTGAGTTACATAGAATGAAAATATTAAAATGAAGATTGCTCTTATCGAGTAGATAGCCTACCGTTTTCCTACCGTTTTTCAAATTATTCAGTTACCGATTTGATTAGATCTGTTAAATCGACGATGCGCCAAATTGTGTTGAAAACAGCCAACAAATAAAATAGGCTACGCGTCATTGAGTTGTTGTCGGATTTTGTTTAGTATTTTCAAAAGTGTTTGGTAAAATGTTAGAAAGTCGATGGAAGAACAGTAATACATGTTAAAATTTGAATATTGGGTAGTTCGCGGCTAAAGTTTTATACCAACATTTTAATAATCAGAAAACTTGCAATGACGACAGGACAATGGACATTTTAAAATTTCCGTCATTAATAGAGGCGCAAGTATTGACGAAAGTTATCTCTAGAAATTGTCATTTGGCGGATCGTAGATTTGAATGATCTAATCAAACCGATAAGTAAATAATTTGAAAATATATATTAAGAGGTCGGCAAACCGATAAGAGCAATCTTCATTTTAATATTTTCGCTCTATGTATAAACTCACTGTAAAATGACCATCATCTATCATGCGGACGCATCCGAGACTATCTTGTCGTTAGCTGTAATGAGTCTGAGGTCGCCGCTTTCAATTTCACAATTTGCGAAAGCCCGTTTCGTCGAAGAAATGTTTGAACGTTATCTCGGCCAATATTTAACCGATTTAAACTCTGAAAACAGATTTGGAATTAGCGAGTCAACATACATAACATACGTGTCTACTATATTACGAGAACGTGAATACCCTTCGTAAAAACGGTTTATGTACAGTACTTAGAAATTAGTCGTCTATAAGCTGGTCACTTCGTCGTATATTATTTTGAACGTTATCTCGATCAATATATAACCGTTTTCAATTCTGAAAACAGATTTGGAATTAGCGAGTCAAAATACATAACATACGTGTCTACTATATTACGAGAACGTGAATACCCTTCGTAAAAACGGTTTAATGTACTTAGTAGAAATTAGTCGGCTATAAGCCGGTCACTTCGTCGTATATTATTTTGAATATCTCGATCAATATATAACCGTTTTCAATTCTGAAAACAGATTTGGAATTAGCGAGTCAAAATACATACTCGGACTCGGATTTCTATTTCCTCAAAAAACTATGTCTCTTTTGGAAAAAAAACCTTTGAATCCGTTTCAATTTTCGCATTCGCAATCATGTGACGGTTCAATTTAAATATTAATTCAAATGCTGAGTATATAGTTACCAGGACCACATTTTCCGATGTCGCGCGGACGGCGGTTGATGCATATATATATATATATATATATATATATATATATATATATATATATATATATATATATATATATATAAACAAATGAACTCGACCGAGATCAGGAGCCGCTAGCATCTCCCGTGATAAGGGACTAAACGCCGGTCGATATTAGCACCCTCGCCCTCAGGCCTTCGGCGGCGAGGGGATTAATGAATAACTAGCTGCTAACTGGTATACACTCTGCTATCAATTCATGTTTTATCATAATCTACATGAATGTAGCTTTCATTTAATACCATATATAGCCAATAAATTGTGTATTGTACCCATGTATTGTTTTTATACATATCGGCCAAATTGTAGCCCATTTTCACATTTTTGCCACCTTAAAAGAGTGTACGCTTCATCAAATAAGCTGCGAAAAGGCAAAACTATAAATCTGAAGAGAAGAAAAAGCAGCAGCGGAAAATTCTTCGGGAAAAACGGAAAATATGGAGATAAAGAACAAATAAGAGATTGCTATTAACATTATATATGTATAATATAGTTGATTGAGTGTCCGTTTTATTTTGGTCCATTTGAGTCGCGTTAAATAGAATTTTCTAGGCTAATTAACACATACTTTGTCTTAATGCTGAAACTAACATTCGATGTATCAATAACCTGTCATTAATAAATTTAACCTGAACTATTTGTGCGATTATTGTGATACCGACATTAATATTTGGTAAAAAAACAAAGATAATAAATAATTTTTAGGTTTAGAAGCTAGATTTCCCTTTCTAGATTGTCCTAATAACATTTATTTGTTTTCCTAAACACCATTTAGCAAGATATATCCTTTTTAAAGAGGTCACTAAAATCATCGTGCGTGTGTATCTCGGTGGTTATCATGGCAACTATCAGCACAAAAACTGTACTGTTGTTATGTCTTTACCTATGCATGTCCTGTCAAACCATAAAAAATTAGAATCAGGCTATTTTAAGCAAAAATGAAATTTGTGTGCAAGACCATCTTTTGAGCTCGATGGTGAGATATCTGACGACTTTACCAGAAAGGTCGGGACTATTATTTCTACTGGGATAAACGATGTTCTTGATGCACGCGGGATATTGCAAGATTTTCGAAAAGCGTAAAAAACATGAGTCAATATAGGCAAGTGTTTTTTAGCTTTTCGAAAGTCGAGCAACATCCCAGGTGTTTGGATCACAGCTGTATCATAAGAGAGAAAGAAATAGAAAGAAAGAAATAGAGGGAAAGAAATAGAAAGAAAGAAATAGAGGGGGAAATAGATAAAATAATAATCAATGTTATATTTACCCCAACTGAGCTGCGTCTCGCATGATCTCCGTAGGTATCTTCCGTACCAAGAACCTAGTACGTTAAATTAAAGAACTTTTCAATGTCTTGATGCTATACAAATACTGAGGCAGTAAAATCCGACGTAAAATCGTTCAGAATTGACATCCGTCCATCTTTTCTAGACGATGGAGATACAACATTTGAAGAGGACATTATATAATTAAATATCTTCTTGTTTCGTGAACTTTGCAATTTATAGAAAACTTATAAAATATAGATACGCTCTTTAAAACGCGAGTTAAAATTTAAATAAGTAAAATAAAGAAGAGAGGTAGCAGTAACAATAATAATCATGAAAATACAATTGTTCATCTCTTCTCTTTGTTGTGTGAGGAACATGTTCTATTACTGCTGGTTGCAAAGTTTCTTTCGTGACAGAAAAGATTAATCCTGGAAAGACTAATCTTCGAAAGGCAATCTTGCTGGCTGGTGAGATGCAGCGGTAGCTTCTTTTCGGCGCTCGCGCCTCACTCACAGAGATTCAAGCCACTGCTCGTCAAGACAGGCCATCCCTTGGATAACTGATGGTTTCCTCTGGTTGCGTTCCTTTGCAAGCGTTTCCAAAGATCCTGCATCGATGTTGAGTGATTTCATGTCGCGCTTGCATGCATGCATGCATCCATGAATCGGAGCTTGGAGACCCCTACAGGTATTTTACCAGAGGCAAGTATACCCATATACTGTTTTATACATGTCTTTTGGGATGCGACCATCGACCATTCTATGCAGGTATCCAAACCTCCGCAGATGTCTCTGTTTCAGAGGATCGAACGCGCTAGGGAGGCTTGCTCGAGCAAAAACATCGGCGTTTGTAACTCTGTCTTCTCATGAGGTGACTCCAAGGATGCGTCAAAACCCAGTATAGCAAAACTTGTTGACCACTTTAAGAGGGAGGTCATTCAACATAATGGTTAGTGGTTAAGTAACTCCCTGACCCATAACTACGGTCTTAAAGGGATACTCCAGGCAAAATACAAATGTATTTCATATGAAAGATCTTACGGACTTTCGTTTATTTCCAAAGTTTTAGCATTCCTATCAATTTAGTTAAGAATATATGGCTAGTTGAAGTTGAAAATTTGAGGATTTTGCCATATTGGTTTTGAAAATATAACGTCATTGAGTGATTCTATCTCGTATTATGCCTAAGAAGCCCCTCTACTTTCCTGCATGAGGAACTAAATAGTATATTTCGACTAATTTTCATCCAAAGAGCATTCACAACAGCTATCACCATGTGATCGTCATCAAAACAACTCCACTGCCGATAAAGATCACTGCGTATTTCTCACGTTCATGTGCACGTGTATGTATGTACATACATGTACATGCACATACAGCTGTATGTGCATGTATATGTGCATGTATATACGTGCATGTAAAAGCGTATTTGTCATGTTCACAAGCATTTGATGATATAGAGCAACATAATAGTTTATAAGCAAAATCTGTACTGGAACCACATTAATGATCTGCACCAACCTGTACATGAGTTCTAGTATAGTCGTCAAAACCATGTTGTTTAAATATCCTTCTTGTCCTATGCAAGTTTAAAAAGGTAAAATCACGTTCGATGGTATTGAAAATCAGCTATCCATTAATGACATTAAAGTTTCTTTCGTTAAGAAAGCGTTTCGTATATGTGTGTGTATATATATATATATATATATATATATATATCCGAATAAACTTCATCAATTAATTATAACATAAAAGTACCTCTTCAAGATACTATCAGCAACTCGTCTAGCTTTAGCTGCAGCATTAGGACCACCAACCGGGCAAACTGCCGTCGCTCTGAAGCCATCAGAATATGTGGCACTGACCTAATTTTAACAAACGATAAAGGTAGAAATGAAATTTTAAAAAAGAAACCATGTCTATATATGTTGACTAATATTAAAATATTAAACTGGACTTTTCCAGACTATAACTGTGCAACGTGGTGTCACTTTTTATTGTCACTTTTTATTGCCTTTTATAGTCACAACCCGTAATCCGGACCGGGCGATTACGAGAAAGTAACGACCGACAGTCAGAGCGTATCAGCCATGTCTCAGCAAATCAAAGCGTGCGATTTCACCGGAAGTAACTTGTGCCATATAATAAATGTCCTACAACAAGCTTGGTTCGTATGTGGTCTTAGCGCAGCTTTTCTGCAATCTGATTTTGTTCCTGAGAGGTCTTTACAAACCGATAAAGACGGGTCGTTACAAATCGACTGAAAAGTTTTAAAAAATTGCGAAAAAATTGAGGAAATGTAAACATCCCCTTTCATGCAACTGCAACGTAGCAGATTAAGCCGTTGCGACACAAGTTGCACGAACAATTGCGCAGTGTAACACCGCCTTATGGATCATGGCAACGGCTTCTGTAGCCTCTGGTCTAGAGATCTAGGGTCGTGAGTTCAATTCCCAGCAGGAAGGCCACGAAATTGCATTTTTCGCAACTGGTCCCATGCAGTTGGGTCTCGAATTATATGATTCGACACTCGTAATTTAACACAAGTTTTCCTTCATCTGATTTACCGAGTGTAAATGGCAAATATTAAAGGGAAACTGTAGACAAAAAATAAATTACTTTTAAATAACAGGCCTTTAAGTATAATGTTTAAAAATGTTAAAGTGCCTATCTCACGTTTGGGGATTTCACATATTCGTAATATTTTTAATATTTTAAATATTTTTCCTGAGCAAAATCATAATATATCTTGTCAGCCGAAAATTTCATCTTCATGGACTTTTTTGCTGTTAAAGTTATCAGATGTGATGTCATAAGAGGCATTTTTGTGGCAAGTAACAAAAGAAAACTGGTTTGGAATACCTCTTGTGACATCACATCCAGTAACTTCGACAGCGATATAAACTCCGTGATGATGAAATTTTCGGCTGACAATATATATTATGATTTTGTTCAGGAAGACCCAAATATTACGGATTTGTAAAATCCCCAAACGAGACATAGACACTTTAATAGTTTTACGGTATCTGCTCTTGTACTTGAGAAATAACGTTTTCATTCTTGCATTTTATGCTTCTGGACGCCGCCATTTAGGCATTTTAAGCGTTTGCTCGACGGCTCATACTCGATGTCCAGCAGGGGTTTCTTTTCAATTTTGACATCATTGGGAGACAAGCACTAAATGACGTCAAAATTGAAAAGAAAACCGCCGCTGTACATCAACCTTGAGCTGTCGAGCAGATAAGAGAGCAGACATTATACTTATATATACCTATAACTCTATAAGGCCTTTTATTTAACACTAATTAATGTTTTGAGTACAATTCCCCTGTAACTTTAATATACCCTATTTAACTTAAACTCTCTAATAAGGTCTATATAGAACATACCTAATTATATTACCTTGTAAGTATTTGACGGGGCTTTACCAGACGCTCCTGTTACAAGAACTGCAGAACTTTGATCTTCTAAATATCACACAATTTAGAAATGGTTTTTAGCAAATGATATATCGTAGAGCCTCGCCGCCGAAATTTGGATGAGAAAAATATACCTTCAACACCAACAATAGGTTCGATCTTTACTTTTGAGAAATCACAAATGACATCCGGCAGAATATAATTTTCAGGATCACCAATCTCGTAGACAAGCTGTGTGTTAAGGTCAGTGGTTACATGTGTTAATATACACACGGCTGAAGTGAATGTGGGAGAGCTTGGAGTAGACAGACGATACGATACGTCTCACCGGCAATCAGAAGGTTTGATTCCTGATTACTGGTTCGATTCCTGTCCGGGACTCAGAATAATTTTTTCTGAGTATCGTCTGTCAGTGGTTACAGTTAATAATATAATATCTGGTTTCCCTTATTATGTTTCTTGAATAATGAATACAACTACCAGAATGCTTTTCGAAAGTGTGTTTGTGATGTTAATCAAAGTGATTGTCTTTCTCTTATTTTTGCGAATTAAAATTTACATATTGAGAAAATACCGCAAAGTGTTCTGGTAGTTGTATTCAGCAGACGTAATATACTAATAAGGGAGCATTCATTATTTATGGCGCAGGGGATTGGTACCGAAGAGAAACAAGTTGAAACTAGAAAAACAGTTTTACACAACCTTTCAAACATTGAATTTTTCTTCTATCCAACCATCACTAGATGATGCAACCATGCATATACATCAGACAAAGTTTGACGCTACTCTAGCTTTAAAAAGTTATTTGAACGTAACTTTAAAAGTTACTGTCCATGACCCAACGTTTCGACACTCCAATCTATAGTGTCTTCATCATGGGTGATCGTTGTAAGGTTAGGATCCCTATTTATTCCCTCATAGAACCGATGATGACGTTATCTATTAACAAGATGCAAATAAGCTTCTGGTAATAAACCACCGTCATCGCGATTCAATGTCGAAACGTTGGGTTATGAACAGTAACTTTTAAAGTTACGTTCGAAAAACTTTTTAAAGCCAGATTAGCGTCAAACTATATGTCTGATTTATCACCTGGTTGCATTGGGAAATTATTTGTTATGCATATACATGTTATACTTGTCTACTGTCCCCTCCTTCCTCTTCTCATAACCTTTAGATATTTATCTGATATTTATAGTGTTAAATATTGGTTCATATATAGTATGAGATAATTACATAAGTTAAAGTTTGTAATCTCTGTTTTATATTGTATCACTATTTTAACTAAAGACGTTAAACACTGATTTATTTTATTTCTTTTGTTTTAAAATTTGTTACCCGATATTTATATGTTAATATATACACTGCTATAGTGAATGTGGGAGAGCTTGGAGTATTCTGAGTCCCGGACGGGACTCAGAATAATTTTTCTGAGGATATGAGTTTGACGATCGTCCATGTATCGTCAGATATTTATAATGCAACAAAAAAATCTTACCCAACCTTTTACCGCCAAATATTTGACTTACCCAACCCATTTCTCTTCGGTACCAACCCCAGCTATAAATAATGGACGTTGCCTAAGGGGAACCGGCATCCCATCCTCCTCCCATCCTTCAGTCTTTTCTTACGTCTAACTGTCCCTAAGCTCCATCCACTCCTCCTATTCTCAATCACAACTAAAATGTTATATGATAGGGCATACTCCCACGAGTGTTTAGCAACAGTGGATATCTAAAGCTGAGCTTTTGCAGCAACAGGTGTTGCGTTATATTAAGCGGGTTTAAAAATTCGTTTAAAGATTCAAATAAATAAAACAATACACCGAGAAAATTTCTAAAAATTTTAAATGAATCATGCCACGAAGTTGTTAAAAATCCAACGATTGCCGCTAAAGTGATTAAACAGCTCATGATTAGCTCTCTTTCACATATAGTTGCAATTCGACAACGAATCTCAGGGTGTTCATGCATTGCGCGCTTGGCATTACCAGAAATTAACGACCGATTGAAGATAATTTACATATGGTCGACGATTACATGGACGATCGTCAAGATCAAATCCTCAGAAAAGTTTATATATATATATATATACTGTAGCGCTCCTTCACTTCTGTGTTGTTGAGCACTCGGTGAAGTCTGTGGGAATCTGTTAGCGATAATGCAACACTCATTACCCTTGTGGAAATTTGAGCACTCTGGGCACATGCGCACTTCACGCTTTTTGGATGTGCTAATTGCCGGTGCTGTCCCACATGCGGTTGTCACCAAGGATTGCATGTGCTGTACATGTTAAACTCATCCAGATTATTCCAAGCTAAACTGGTGAGTGTGGTACAGCGAAACACGCGTCTGTAAACATCGCTTACGGGGGCCCCTCTTGAGTTGGGGGCACGGACAGTAAGTCCAGACACTGATGTAATTATTTATTAATAGAAAACCTCCAAACAACGGACAGGAAACGTTGGTCCCTAGATATCCTAGAGGGAGGCCCGGAGGGGGCCAAAGTGTCCGTTATATGGAGGTTCCACGTTAGACAATCTACTCAATAAGCAGAATCTTCATTTTAATATTTTCGCTTTATGTAATTCACTGTAAAATGGAACGCCATTTTCTAAGGATCATGTGTAAATGAATCCTCAAGCCGCGGCCATTTTGTGTCATTAATGTCTGGTAATAGTTTCTGGTAACGTTAATTTCTGGTATTTTATTACAAAACGTCGGATTTCCGACAAAATACCATAATGAATTAGTAATCAGGTATGTTTTCTTACAATAAAAGGAAAATACGACTAATATATACCAATGATTATTCAGATATTGAGGGATATAAACAACAAACGAATTTCGTGCGCCGAAAAATGGCTGCCGGCGCGAATGTGAGCGTGCAATGCATTACCCTGAGACACATCCTTTAACTACGAATAATAATAACATTTCTCAATGAGGATTATCAGCAAAGTTATAGCAATAATTTTAGATTGAATAGTTTGTTTTGTTTATATAACGTGATTTAACACATTACAAGCATTTGCTTTCATGAAGATAAACAATTTAATACGTGGTACGTGTATATCCATATATTATTATTGAGTATCTTTATCACAATATTTCTGACACACAAGAGTTGTTTTCACTCAAGTTCAAAATACTTTTGGGAGAAAAAATCTCTATCCGAAAGAAAACGACTAATTAATCAAAATCATAATTACCTGTTCAGCAACTGTACTTGGGGTGACTAAGCCACCTGTGTTTGGTGGTTTTGTAACGATAAATTTACCATCACTGGCACATTCCACTACGGGAAACCCTATGTTATCCCTAACAATGGAAACAATGACTACTTTGAGACTTCCTACGTTCGTTATGGTTAGTTGACTAGTTGGTTGTGGTGTTCGTACGTTCATTATGGTTAGTTGACTAGTTGGTTGTGGTGTTCCTACGTACGTTATGGTTAGTTGACTAGTTGGTTGTGGTGTTCGTACGTACGTTATGGTTAGTTGACTAGTTGGTTGTGGTGTTCGTACGTACGTTATGGTTAGTTGACTAGTTGGTTGTGGTGTTCGTACGTTCGTTATGGTTAGTTGACTAGTTGGTTGTGGTGTTCGTACGTTCGTTATGGTTAGTTGACTAGTTGGTTGTGGTGTTCGTACGTTCGTTATGGTTAGTTGACTAGTTGGTTGTGGTGTTCGTACGTTCGTTATGGTTAGTTGACTAGTTGGTTGTGGTGTTCGTACGTACGTTATGGTTAGTTGACTAGTTGGTTGTGGTGTTCGTACGTACGTTATGGTTAGTTGACTAGTTGGTTGTGGTGTTCGTACGTTCGTTATGGTTAGTTGACTAGTTGGTTGTGGTGTTCGTACGTTCGTTATGGTTAGTTGACTAGTTGGTTGTGGTGTTCGTACGTTCGTTATGGTTAGTTGACTAGTTGGTTGTGGTGTTCGTACGTTCGTTATTGTTAGTTGACTAGTTGGTTGTGGTGTTCGTACGTTCGTTATGGTTAGTTGACTAGTTGGTTGTGGTGTTCCTACGTTCGTTATGGTTAGTTGACTAGTTGGTTGTGGTGTTCGTACGTACGTTATGGTTAGTTGACTAGTTGGTTGTGGTGTTCGTACGTACGTTATGGTTAGTTGACTAGTTGGTTGTGGTGTTCGTACGTACGTTATGGTTAGTTGACTAGTTGGTTGTGGTGTTCGTACGTTCGTTATGGTTAGTTGACTAGTTGGTTGTGGTGTTCGTACGTTCGTTATGGTTAGTTGACTAGTTGGTTGTGGTGTTCGTACGTTCGTTATGGTTAGTTGACTAGTTGGTTGTGGTGTTCCTACGTACGTTATGGTTAGTTGACTAGTTGGTTGTGGTGTTCGTACGTACGTTATGGTTAGTTGACTAGTTGGTTGTGGTGTTCGTACGTTCGTTATGGTTAGTTGACTAGTTGGTTGTGGTGTTCCTACGTACGTTATGGTTAGTTGACTAGTTGGTTGTGGTGTTCGTACGTTCGTTATGGTTAGTTGACTAGTTGGTTGTGGTGTTCCTACGTACGTTATGGTTAGTTGACTAGTTGGTTGTGGTGTTCGTACGTTCGTTATGGTTAGTTGACTAGTTGGTTGTGGTGTTCGTACGTTCGTTATGGTTAGTTGACTAGTTGGTTGTGGTGTTCGTACGTACGTTATGGTTAGTTGACTAGTTGGTTGTGGTGTTCCTACGTTCGTTATGGTTAGTTGACTAGTTGGTTGTGGTGTTCGTACGTACGTTATGGTTAGTTGACTAGTTGGTTGTGGTGTTCGTACGTTCGTTATGGTTAGTTGACTAGTTGGTTGTGGTGTTCGTACGTTCGTTATGGTTAGTTGACTAGTTGGTTGTGGTGTTCGTACGTTCGTTATGGTTAGTTGACTAGTTGGTTGTGGTGTTCGTACGTACGTTATGGTTAGTTGACTAGTTGGTTGTGGTGTTCGTACGTTCGTTATGGTTAGTTGACTAGTTGGTTGTGGTGTTCGTACGTTCGTTATGGTTAGTTGACTAGTTGGTTGTGGTGTTCGTACGTACGTTATGGTTAGTTGACTAGTTGGTTGTGGTGTTCGTACGTTCGTTATGGTTAGTTGACTAGTTGGTTGTGGTGTTCGTACGTACGTTATGGTTAGTTGACTAGTTGGTTGTGGTGTTCGTACGTTCGTTATGGTTAGTTGACTAGTTGGTTGTGGTGTTCGTACGTTCTTACGTCAATACGTTCTTACGTTCCACGTTCGGTCGGTCACTAGTCGGTAACTCGTTCGCTTGTTATGGTTTGCTGGTTATGGTTTGCTCTTTATGGTTCGCTTGTTATGGTTTTCTGGTTATGGTTTGCTGGTTATAGTTTATTGGTTATAGTTTGCTGGTTATAGTTTGCTGGTTATAGTTTGCTGGTTATAGCTTGCTGGTTATAGTTTGCTGGTTATAGTTTGCTGGTTATGGTTTGCTGGTTATGGTTTGCTGGTTATGGTTTGCTCTTTATGGTTCGCTTGTTATGCTTTTGTGGTTATGGTTTGCTGGTTATAGTTTATTGGTTATAGTTTGCTGGTTATAGTTTGCTGGTTATAGTTTGTTAGTTATAGTTTGCTGGTTATAGTTTGCTGGTTATAGTTTATTGGTTATAGTTTGCTGGTTATAGTTTGCTAGTTATAGTTTATTGGTTATAGTTTGCTGGTTATAGTTTGCTGGTTATAGTTTGCTAGTTATAGTTTATTGGTTATAGTTTATTGGTTATAGTTTGCTGGTTATAGTTTGCTGGTTATAGTTTGTTAGTTATAGTTTGCTGGTTATAGTTTGCTGGTTATAGTTTATTGGTTATAGTTTGCTGGTTATAGTTTGCTAGTTATAGTTTATAGGTTATAGTTTGCTAGTTATAGTTTATTGGTTATAGTTTGCTAGTTATAGTTTATTGGTTATAGTTTGCTGGTTATAGTTTGCTGGTTATAGTTTGCTGGTTATAGTTTGCTAGTTATAGTTTGCTGGTTATAGTTTGCTGGTTATAGTTTGCTAGTTATAGTTTGCTGGTTATGGTTTATTGGTTATAGTTTGCTAGTTATAGTTTGCTGGTTATAGTTTGCTGCTTATAGTTTGCTGGTTATAGTTTGCTGGTTATAGTTTATTGGTTATAGTTTGCTGGTTATAGTTTGCTGGTTATAGTTTGCTGCTTATAGTTTGCTGGTTATAGTTTGCTGGTTATAGTTTGCTGGTTATAGTTTGCTGGTTATAGTTTTCTGGTTATGGTTTTCTGGTTATAGTTTGCTGGTTATAGTTTGCTGGTTATAGTTTGCTGGTTATAGTTTATTGGTTATAGTTTGCTGGTTATAGTTTATTGGTTATAGTTTGCTAGTTATAGTTCATTGGTTATAGTTTGCTGGTTATAGTTTGCTGGTTATAGTTTGCTGGTTATAGTTTATTGGTTATAGTTTGCTGGTTATAGTTTGCTGGTTATAGTTTGCTGGTTATAGTTTATTGGTTATAGTTTGCTAGTTATAGTTTATTGGTTATAGTTTGCTGGTTATAGTTTATTGGTTATAGTTTGCTGGTTATAGTTTGCTGGTTATAGTTTGCTAGTTATAGTTTGCTGGTTATAGTTTGCTGGTTATAGTTTGCTGGTTATAGTTTATTGGTTATAGTTTGCTGGTTATAGTTTGCTGGTTATAGTTTGCTGCTTATAGTTTGCTGGTTATAGTTTGCTGGTTATAGTTTGCTGGTTATAGTTTGCTGGTTATAGTTTTCTGGTTATGGTTTTCTGGTTATAGTTTGCTGGTTATAGTTTGCTGGTTATAGTTTGCTGGTTATAGTTTATTGGTTATAGTTTGCTGGTTATAGTTTATTGGTTATAGTTTGCTAGTTATAGTTCATTGGTTATAGTTTGCTGGTTATAGTTTGCTGGTTATAGTTTGCTGGTTATAGTTTATTGGTTATAGTTTGCTGGTTATAGTTTGCTGGTTATAGTTTGCTGGTTATAGTTTATTGGTTATAGTTTGCTAGTTATAGTTTATTGGTTATAGTTTGCTGGTTATAGTTTATTGGTTATAGTTTGCTGGTTATAGTTTGCTGGTTATAGTTTGCTAGTTATAGTTTGCTGGTTATAGTTTGCTGGTTATAGTTTGCTGGTTATAGTTTATTGGTTATAGTTTGCTGGTTATAGTTTGCTGGTTATAGTTTGCTAGTTATAGTTTGCTGGTTATAGTTTATTGGTTATGGTTTGCTGGTTATAGTTTGCTGGTTATAGTTTGCTAGTTATAGTTTGCTAGTTATAGTTTGCTGGTTATGGTTTGCTGGTTATAGTTTGCTGGTTATAGTTTGCTGGTTATGGTTTGCTGGTTATACTTTGCTGGTTATAGTTTGCTGGTTATGGTTCGCTGGTTATAGTTTGCTGGTTATAGTTTGCTGGTTATAGTTTGCTGGTTATAGTTTATTGGTTATAGTTTGCTAGTTATAGTTTATTGGTTATAGTTTGCTGGTTATAGTTTATTGGTTATAGTTTATTGGTTATAGTTTGCTGGTTATAGTTTGCTAGTTATAGTTTGCTGGTTATAGTTTATTGGTTATAATTTGCTGGTTATAGTTTGCTAGTTATAGTTTGCTGGTTATGGTTTGCTGGTTATGTTTTGCTGGTTATGGTTTGCTCGTTATAGTTTGCTGGTTATAGTTTGCTGGTTATAGTTTGCTGGTTATGGTTTGCTGGTTATGGTTTGCTGGTTATGGTTTGCTGGTTATAGTTTGCTGGTTATAGTTTGCTGGTTATAGTTTGCTGGTTATAGTTTGCTGGTTATAGTTTGCTAGTTATAGTTTTCTGGTTATAGTTTGCTGGTTATAGTTTATTGGTTATAGTTTGCTAGTTATAGTTTGCTGGTAATGGTTTGCTGGTTATAGTTTGCTGGTTATAGTTTGCTGGTTATAGTTTGCTGGTTATAGTTTGCTGGTTATAGTTTGCTAGTTATAGTTTGCTGGTTATAGTTTGCTAGTTATAGTTTGCTGGTTATGGTTTGCTGGTTATAGTTAGCTGGTTATAGTTTGCTGGTTATAGTTTGCTGGTTATAGTTTGCTGGTTATAGTTTGCTGGTTATAGTTTGCTAGTTATAGTTTGCTGGTTATAGTTTGCTAGTTATAGTTTGCTGGTTATGGTTTGCTGGTTATAGTTTGCTGGTTATAGTTTGCTGGTTATAGTTTGCTGGTTATAGTTTGCTGGTTATAGTTTGCTGGTTATAGTTTGCTGGTTATAGTTTGCTGGTTATAGTTTGCTGCTTATAGTTTGCTGGTTATAGTTTGCTGGTTATAGTTTGCTGGTTATAGTTTGCTGCTTATAGTTTGCTGGTTATGGTTTGCTGGTTATGGTTTGCTGGTTATGGTTTGCTGGTTATAGTTTATTGGTTATGGTTTGCTAGTTATAGTTTGCTGGTTATAGTTTGCTGGTTATAGTTTGCTGGTTATGGTTTGCTGGTTATAGTTTGCTGGTTATAGTTTGCTGGTTATAGTTTTTTGGTTATAGTTTGCTGGTTATAGTTTGCTGGTTATAGTTTGCTGGTTATAGTTTGCTGGTTATAGTTTGCTGGTTATGGTTTGCTGGTTATAGTTTGCTGGTTATAGTTTGCTGGTTATAGTTTGCTGGTTATAGTTTGCTGGTTATAGTTTGCTGGTTATAGTTTGCTAGTTATAGTTTGCTGGTTATGGTTTGCTGGTTATAGTTTGCTGGTTATAGTTTGGTGGTTATAGTTTGGTGGTTATAGTTTGCTGGTTATAGTTTGCTGGTTATAGTTTGCTTGTTATAGTTTGCTGGTTATGGTTTATTGGTTATAGTTTGCTGGTTATGGTTTGCTGGTTATAGTTTGCTGGTTATAGTTTGCTGGTTATGGTTTGCTCGTTATGGTTTTCTGGTTATGGTTTTCTGGTTATAGTTTGCTGGTTATAGTTTGCTGGTTATGGTTTGCTGGTTATAGTTTGCTGGTTATAGTTTGCTGGTTATAGTTTGCTGGTTATAGTTTGCTGGTTATAGTTTGCTGGTTATAGTTTGCTGGTTATAGTTTATTGGTTATAGTTTGCTGGTTATAGTTTGCTGGTTATAGTTTGTTAGTTATAGTTTGCTGGTTATAGTTTGCTGGTTATAGTTTATTGGTTATAGTTTGCTGGTTATAGTTTGCTAGTTATAGTTTATTGGTTATAGTTTGCTGGTTATAGTTTGCTGGTTATAGTTTGCTAGTTATAGTTTATTGGTTATAGTTTATTGGTTATAGTTTGCTGGTTATAGTTTGCTGGTTATAGTTTGTTAGTTATAGTTTGCTGGTTATAGTTTGCTGGTTATAGTTTATTGGTTATAGTTTGCTGGTTATAGTTTGCTAGTTATAGTTTATTGGTTATAGTTTGCTAGTTATAGTTTATTGGTTATAGTTTGCTAGTTATAGTTTATTGGTTATAGTTTGCTGGTTATAGTTTATTGGTTATAGTTTGCTGGTTATAGTTTGCTGGTTATAGTTTGCTAGTTATAGTTTGCTGGTTATAGTTTGCTGGTTATAGTTTGCTAGTTATAGTTTGCTGGTTATGGTTTATTGGTTATAGTTTGCTAGTTATAGTTTGCTGGTTATAGTTTGCTGCTTATAGTTTGCTGGTTATAGTTTGCTGGTTATAGTTTATTGGTTATAGTTTGCTGGTTATAGTTTGCTGGTTATAGTTTGCTGCTTATAGTTTGCTGCTTATAGTTTGCTGGTTATAGTTTGCTGGTTATAGTTTGCTGGTTATAGTTTTCTGGTTATGGTTTTCTGGTTATAGTTTGCTGGTTATAGTTTGCTGGTTATAGTTTGCTGGTTATAGTTTATTGGTTATAGTTTGCTGGTTATAGTTTATTGGTTATAGTTTGCTAGTTATAGTTTATTGGTTATAGTTTGCTGGTTATAGTTTGTTGGTTATAGTTTGCTGGTTATAGTTTATTGGTTATAGTTTGCTGGTTATAGTTTGCTGGTTATAGTTTGCTGGTTATAGTTTATTGGTTATAGTTTGCTAGTTATAGTTTATTGGTTATAGTTTGCTGGTTATAGTTTATTGGTTATAGTTTGCTGGTTATAGTTTGCTGGTTATAGTTTGCTAGTTATAGTTTGCTGGTTATAGTTTGCTGGTTATAGTTTGCTGGTTATAGTTTATTGGTTATAGTTTGCTGGTTATGGTTTGCTGGTTATAGTTTGCTGGTTATAGTTTGCTGGTTATAGTTTATTGGTTATGGTTTGCTGGTTATAGTTTGCTGGTTATATTTTGCTAGTTATAGTTTGCTAGTTATAGTTTGCTGGTTATGGTTTGCTGGTTATAGTTTGCTGGTTATAGTTTGCTGGTTATGGTTTGCTGGTTATACTTTGCTGGTTATAGTTTGCTGGTTATAGTTTGCTGGTTATGGTTTGCTGGTTATAGTTTGCTGGTTATAGTTTGCTGGTTATAGTTTGCTGGTTATAGTTTATTGGTTATAGTTTGCTAGTTATAGTTTATTGGTTATAGTTTGCTGGTTATAGTTTATTGGTTATAGTTTATTGGTTATAGTTTGCTGGTTATAGTTTGCTAGTTATAGTTTGCTGGTTATAGTTTATTGGTTATAGTTTGCTGGTTATGGTTTGCTGGTTATAGTTTGCTGGTTATAGTTTGCTGGTTATAGTTTGCTGGTTATAGTTTGCTGGTTATAGTTTGCTGGTTATAGTTTGCTGGTTATAGTTTGCTGGTTATAGTTTGCTGCTTATAGTTTGCTGGTTATAGTTTGCTGGTTATAGTTTGCTGCTTATAGTTTGCTGGTTATAGTTTGCTGGTTATGGTTTGCTGGTTATGGTTTGCTGGTTATGGTTTGCTGGTTATAGTTTATTGGTTATGGTTTGCTAGTTATAGTTTGCTGGTTATAGTTTGCTGGTTATGGTTTGCTGGTTATAGTTTGCTGGTTATAGTTTGCTGGTTATAGTTTTTTGGTTATAGTTTGCTGGTTATAGTTTGCTGGTTATAGTTTGCTGGTTATAGTTTGCTGGTTATAGTTTGCTGGTTATGGTTTGCTGGTTATAGTTTGCTGGTTATAGTTTGCTGGTTATAGTTTGCTGGTTATAGTTTGCTGGTTATAGTTTGCTAGTTATAGTTTGCTGGTTATAGTTTGCTGGTTATGGTTTATTGGTTATAGTTTGCTGGTTATGGTTTGCTGGTTATAGTTTGCTGGTTATAGTTTGCTGGTTATGGTTTGCTGGTTATGGTTTTCTGGTTATGGTTTTCTGGTTATAGTTTGCTGGTTATAGTTTGCTGGTTATGGTTTGCTGGTTATAGTTTGCTGGTTATAGTTTGCTGGTTATAGTTTGCTGGTTATAGTTTGCTGGTTAGAGTTTGCTGGTTATAGTTTGCTGGTTATAGTTTATTGGTTATAGTTTGCTGGTTATAGTTTGCTGGTTATAGTTTGTTAGTTATAGTTTATTGGTTATAGTTTGCTGGTTATAGTTTGCTAGTTATAGTTTATTGGTTATAGTTTGCTGGTTATAGTTTGCTGGTTATAGTTTGCTAGTTATAGTTTATTGGTTATAGTTTATTGGTTATAGTTTGCTGGTTATAGTTTGCTGGTTATAGTTTGTTAGTTATAGTTTGCTGGTTATAGTTTGCTGGTTATAGTTTATTGGTTATAGTTTGCTGGTTATAGTTTGCTAGTTATAGTTTATTGGTTATAGTTTGCTAGTTATAGTTTATTGGTTATAGTTTGCTAGTTATAGTTTATTGGTTATAGTTTGCTGGTTATAGTTTATTGGTTATAGTTTGCTGGTTATAGTTTGCTGGTTATAGTTTGCTAGTTATAGTTTGCTGGTTATAGTTTGCTGGTTATAGTTTGCTAGTTATAGTTTGCTGGTTATGGTTTATTGGTTATAGTTTGCTAGTTATAGTTTGCTGGTTATAGTTTGCTGCTTATAGTTTGCTGGTTATAGTTTGCTGGTTATAGTTTATTGGTTATAGTTTGCTGGTTATAGTTTGCTGGTTATAGTTTGCTGCTTATAGTTTGCTGGTTATAGTTTGCTGGTTATAGTTTGCTGGTTATAGTTTGCTGGTTATAGTTTTCTGGTTATGGTTTTCTGGTTATAGTTTGCTGGTTATAGTTTGCTGGTTATAGTTTGCTGGTTATAGTTTATTGGTTATAGTTTGCTGGTTATAGTTTATTGGTTATAGTTTGCTAGTTATAGTTTATTGGTTATAGTTTGCTGGTTATAGTTTGCTGGTTATAGTTTGCTGGTTATAGTTTATTGGTTATAGTTTGCTGGTTATAGTTTGCTGGTTATAGTTTGCTGGTTATAGTTTATTGGTTATAGTTTGCTAGTTATAGTTTATTGGTTATAGTTTGCTGGTTATAGTTTATTGGTTATAGTTTGCTGGTTATAGTTTGCTGGTTATAGTTTGCTAGTTATAGTTTGCTGGTTATAGTTTGCTGGTTATAGTTTGCTGGTTATAGTTTATTGGTTATAGTTTGCTGGTTATAGTTTGCTGGTTATAGTTTGCTAGTTATAGTTTGCTGGTTATAGTTTATTGGTTATGGTTTGCTGGTTATAGTTTGCTGGTTATAGTTTGCTAGTTATAGTTTGCTAGTTATAGTTTGCTGGTTATGGTTTGCTGGTTATAGTTTGCTGGTTATGGTTTGCTGGTTATACTTTGCTGGTTATAGTTTGCTGGTTATAGTTTGCTGGTTATGGTTCGCTGGTTATAGTTTGCTGGTTATAGTTTGCTGGTTATAGTTTGCTGGTTATAGTTTATTGGTTATAGTTTGCTAGTTATAGTTTATTGGTTATAGTTTGCTGGTTATAGTTTATTGGTTATAGTTTATTGGTTATAGTTTGCTGGTTATAGTTTGCTAGTTATAGTTTGCTGGTTATAGTTTATTGGTTATAGTTTGCTGGTTATAGTTTGCTAGTTATAGTTTGCTGGTTATGGTTTGCTGGTTATGGTTTGCTGGTTATGGTTTGCTGGTTATAGTTTGCTGGTTATAGTTTGCTGGTTATGGTTTGCTGGTTATGGTTTGCTGGTTATGGTTTGCTGGTTATAGTTAGCTGGTTATAGTTTGCTGGTTATAGTTTGCTGGTTATAGTTTGCTGGTTATAGTTTGCTGGTTATAGTTTGCTAGTTATAGTTTGCTGGTTATAGTTTGCTAGTTATAGTTTGCTGGTTATGGTTTGCTGGTTATAGTTTGCTGGTTATAGTTTGCTGGTTATAGTTTGCTGGTTATAGTTTGCTGCTTATAGTTTGCTGGTTATAGTTTGCTGGTTATAGTTTGCTGGTTATAGTTTGCTGGTTATAGTTTGCTGGTTATGGTTTGCTGGTTATGGTTTGCTGGTTATGGTTTGCTGGTTATAGTTTATTGGTTATGGTTTGCTAGTTATAGTTTGCTGGTTATAGTTTGCTGGTTATAGTTTGCTGGTTATGGTTTGCTGGTTATAGTTTGCTGGTTATAGTTTGCTGGTTATAGTTTTTTGGTTATAGTTTGCTGGTTATAGTTTGCTGGTTATAGTTTGCTGGTTATAGTTTGCTGGTTATAGTTTGCTGGTTATGGTTTGCTGGTTATAGTTTGCTGGTTATAGTTTGCTGGTTATAGTTTGGTGGTTATAGTTTGCTGGTTATAGTTTGCTGGTTATAGTTTGCTAGTTATAGTTTGCTGGTTATAGTTTGCTGGTTATAGTTTGCTGGTTATAGTTTGGTGGTTATAGTTTGGTGGTTATAGTTTGGTGGTTATAGTTTGCTGGTTATAGTTTGCTGGTTATGGTTTATTGGTTATAGTTTGCTGGTTATGGTTTGCTGGTTATGGTTTGCTGGTTATGGTTTGCTGGTTATAGTTTGCTGGTTATGGTTTGCTGGTTATGGTTTTCTGGTTATGGTTTTCTGGTTATAGTTTGCTGGTTATAGTTTGCTGGTTATGGTTTGCTGGTTATAGTTTGCTGGTTATAGTTTGCTGGTTATAGTTTGCTGGTTATAGTTTGCTGGTTATAGTTTGCTGGTTATAGTTTGCTGGTTATAGTTTGCTGGTTATAGTTTGCTAGTTATAGTTTGCTGGTTATAGTTTGCTGGTTATAGTTTATTGGTTATAGTTTGCTAGTTATAGTTTATTGGTTATAGTTTGCTGGTTATAGTTTATTGGTTATAGTTTGCTAGTTATAGTTTATTGGTTATAGTTTGCTGGTTATAGTTTATTGGTTATAGTTTGCTGGTTATAGTTTTCTGGTTATAGTTTGCTGGTTATAGTTTGCTGGTTATAGTTTATTGGTTATAGTTTGCTGGTTATAGTTTGCTAGTTATAGTTTGCTGGTTATGGTTTGCTGGTTATAGTTTGCTGGTTATAGTTTGCTGGTTATAGTTTGCTGGTTATAGTTTGCTGGTTATAGTTTGCTGGTTATAGTTTGCTGGTTATAGTTTGCTGGTTATAGTTTGCTGGTTATAGTTTGCTGGTTATAGTTTGCTGGTTATAGTTTGCTGGTTATAGTTTGCTGGTTATAGTTTGCTGGTTATAGTTTGCTGGTTATGGTTTGCTGGTTATGGTTTGCTGGTTATGGTTTGCTGGTTATAGTTTATTGGTTATGGTTTGCTAGTTATAGTTTGCTGGTTATAGTTTGCTGGTTATAGTTTGCTGGTTATAGTTTGCTAGTTATAGTTTGCTGGTTATGGTTTGCTGGTTATAGTTTGCTGGTTATAGTTTGCTGGTTATAGTTTGCTAGTTATAGTTTGCTGGTTATAGTTTGCTAGTTATAGTTTGCTGGTTATAGTTTATTGGTTATAGTTTGCTGGTTATAGTTTATTGGTTATAGCTTGCTGGTTATGGTTTGCTGGTTATAGTTTGCTGGTTATAGTTTGCTAGTTATAGTTTGCTGGTTATAGTTTGCTAGTTATAGTTTGCTGGTTATGGTTTGCTGGTTATAGTTTGCTGGTTATAGTTTGCTGGTTATGGTTTGCTGGTTATAGTTTATTGGTTATGGTTTGCTGGTTATAGTTTGCTGGTTATAGTTTGCTGGTTATAGTTTGCTGGTTATAGTTTGCTAGTTATAGTTTGCTGGTTATGGTTTGCTGGTTATAGTTTGCTGGTTATAGTTTGGTGGTTATAGTTTGGTGGTTATAGTTTGCTGGTTATAGTTTGCTGGTTATAGTTTGCTTGTTATAGTTTGCTGGTTATGGTTTATTGGTTATAGTTTGCTGGTTATGGTTTGCTGGTTATAGTTTGCTGGTTATAGTTTGCTGGTTATGGTTTGCTGGTTATGGTTTTCTGGTTATGGTTTTCTGGTTATAGTTTGCTGGTTACAGTTTGCTGGTTATAGTTTGCTGGTTATAGTTTGCTGGTTATAGTTTGCTGGTTATAGTTTGCTAGTTATAGTTTGCTGGTTATAGTTTGCTAGTTATAGTTTGCTGGTTATGGTTTGCTGGTTATAGTTTGCTGGTTATAGTTTGCTGGTTATAGTTTGCTGGTTATAGTTTGCTGGTTATAGTTTGCTGCTTATAGTTTGCTGGTTATAGTTTGCTGGTTATAGTTTGCTGCTTATAGTTTGCTGGTTATAGTTTGCTGGTTATGGTTTGCTGGTTATGGTTTGCTGGTTATGGTTTGCTGGTTATAGTTTATTGGTTATGGTTTGCTAGTTATAGTTTGCTGGTTATAGTTTGCTGGTTATAGTTTGCTGGTTATGGTTTGCTGGTTATAGTTTGCTGGTTATAGTTTGCTGGTTATAGTTTTTTGGTTATAGTTTGCTGGTTATAGTTTGGTGGTTATAGTTTGCTGGTTATAGTTTGCTGGTTATAGTTTGCTTGTTATAGTTTGCTGGTTATGGTTTATTGGTTATAGTTTGCTGGTTATGGTTTGCTGGTTATAGTTTGCTGGTTATAGTTTGCTGGTTATAGTTTGCTGGTTATGGTTTGCTGGTTATGGTTTGCTGGTTATGGTTTTCTGGTTATGGTTTTCTGGTTATAGTTTGCTGGTTATAGTTTGCTGGTTATGGTTTGCTGGTTATAGTTTGCTGGTTATAGTTTGCTGGTTATAGTTTGCTGGTTATAGTTTGCTGGTTATAGTTTGCTGGTTATAGTTTGCTGGTTATAGTTTGCTGGTTATAGTTTGCTAGTTATAGTTTGCTGGTTATAGTTTGCTGGTTATAGTTTATTGGTTATAGTTTGCTAGTTATAGTTTATTGGTTATAGTTTGCTGGTTATAGTTTATTGGTTATAGTTTGCTAGTTATAGTTTATTGGTTATAGTTTGCTGGTTATAGTTTATTGGTTATAGTTTGCTGGTTATAGTTTTCTGGTTATAGTTTGCTGGTTATAGTTTGCTGGTTATAGTTTATTGGTTATAGTTTGCTGGTTATAGTTTGCTAGTTATAGTTTGCTGGTTATGGTTTGCTGGTTATAGTTTGCTGGTTATAGTTTGCTGGTTATAGTTTGCTGGTTATAGTTTGCTGGTTATAGTTTGCTGGTTATAGTTTGCTGGTTATAGTTTGCTGGTTATAGTTTGCTGGTTATAGTTTGCTGGTTATAGTTTGCTGGTTATAGTTTGCTGGTTATAGTTTGCTGCTTATAGTTTGCTGGTTATAGTTTGCTGGTTATGGTTTGCTGGTTATGGTTTGCTGGTTATGGTTTGCTGGTTATAGTTTATTGGTTATGGTTTGCTAGTTATAGTTTGCTGGTTATAGTTTGCTGGTTATAGTTTGCTGGTTATAGTTTGCTAGTTATAGTTTGCTGGTTATGGTTTGCTGGTTATAGTTTGCTGGTTATAGTTTGCTGGTTATAGTTTGCTAGTTATAGTTTGCTGGTTATAGTTTGCTAGTTATAGTTTGCTGGTTATAGTTTATTGGTTATAGTTTGCTGGTTATAGTTTATTGGTTATAGTTTGCTGGTTATGGTTTGCTGGTTATAGTTTGCTGGTTATAGTTTGCTAGTTATAGTTTGCTGGTTATAGTTTGCTAGTTATAGTTTGCTGGTTATGGTTTGCTGGTTATAGTTTGCTGGTTATAGTTTGCTGGTTATGGTTTGCTGGTTATAGTTTATTGGTTATAGTTTGCTGGTTATAGTTTGCTGGTTATAGTTTGCTAGTTATAGTTTGCTGGTTATGGTTTGCTGGTTATAGTTTGCTGGTTATAGTTTGCTGGTTATAGTTTGCTGGTTATAGTTTGGTGGTTATAGTTTGCTGGTTATAGTTTGCTGGTTATAGTTTGCTTGTTATAGTTTGCTGGTTATGGTTTATTGGTTATAGTTTGCTGGTTATGGTTTGCTGGTTATAGTTTGCTGGTTATAGTTTGCTGGTTATGGTTTGCTGGTTATGGTTTTCTGGTTATGGTTTTCTGGTTATAGTTTGCTGGTTATAGTTTGCTGGTTATGGTTTGCTGGTTATAGTTTGCTGGTTATAGTTTGCTGGTTATAGTTTGCTGGTTATAGTTTGCTGGTTATAGTTTGCTGGTTATAGTTTGCTAGTTATAGTTTGCTAGTTATAGTTTGCTGGTTATAGTTTGCTGGTTATGGTTTGCTGGTTATAGTTTGCTGGTTATAGCTTGCTGGTTATAGTTTGCTGGTTATAGTTTGCTGGTTATAGTTTGCTGGTTATAGTTTGCTGGTTATAGTTTGCTGGTTATAGTTTGCTGGTTATAGTTTGCTGGTTATAGTTTGCTGGTTATAGTTTGCTGGTTATAGTTTGCTAGTTATAGTTTGCTGGTTATAGTTTGCTGGTTATAGTTTGCTAGTTATAGTTTGTTGGTTATGGTTTGCTGGTTATGGTTTGCTGGTTATAGTTTGCTGGTTATAGTTTGCTGGTTATAGTTTGCTGGTTATAGTTTGCTGGTTATAGTTTGCTGGTTATAGTTTGCTAGTTATAGTTTGTTGGTTATGGTTTGCTGGTTATAGTTTGCTGGTTATAGTTTGCTGGTTATAGTTTGCTGGTTATAGTTTGCTGGTTATAGTTTGCTAGTTATAGTTTGTTGGTTATGGTTTGCTGGTTATAGTTTGCTGGTTATAGTTTGCTGGTTATAGTTTGCTGGTTATAGTTTGCTGGTTATAGTTTGCTAGTTATAGTTTGCTGGTTATAGTTTGCTGGTTATAGTTTGCTGGTTATAGTTTGCTGGTTATAGTTTGCTAGTTATAGTTTGTTGGTTATGGTTTGCTGGTTATAGTTTGCTGGTTATAGTTTGCTGGTTATAGTTTGCTGGTTATAGTTTGCTGGTTATAGTTTGCTAGTTATAGTTTGCTGGTTATAGTTTGCTGGTTATAGTTTGCTGGTTATAGTTTGCTAGTTATAGTTTGTTGGTTATGGTTTGCTGGTTATAGTTTGCTGGTTATAGTTTGCTGGTTATAGTTTGCTGGTTATAGTTTGCTGGTTATAGTTTGCTGGTTATAGTTTGCTAGTTATAGTTTGCTGGTTATGGTTTGCTGGTTATGGTTTGCTGGTTATAGTTTGCTGGTTATAGTTTGCTGGTTATAGTTTGCTAGTTATAGTTTGCTGGTTATGGTTTGCTGGTTATGGTTTGCTGGTTATAGTTTGCTAGTTATAGTTTGCTGGTTATAGTTTGCTGGTTATGGTTTGCTGGTTATAGTTTGCTGGTTATAGTTTGCTGGTTATAGTTTGCTAGTTATGGTTTGCTGGTTATAGTTTGCTAGTTATAGTTTGCTGGTTATAGTTTGCTAGTTTTAGTTTGTTGGTTATGGTTTGCTGGTTATAGTTTGCTGGTTATAGTTTGCTGGTTATAGTTTGCTGGTTATAGTTTGCTGGTTATAGTTTGCTGGTTATAGTTTGCTGGTTATAGTTTGCTGGTTATAGTTTGCTGGTTATAGTTTGCTGGTTATAGTTTGCTAGTTATAGTTTGCTGGTTATGGTTTGCTGGTTATGGTTTGCTGGTTATAGTTTGCTGGTTATAGTTTGCTGGTTATAGTTTGCTAGTTATAGTTTGCTGGTTATGGTTTGCTGGTTATGGTTTGCTGGTTATAGTTTGCTGGTTATGGTTTGCTGGTTATAGTTTGTTGGTTAAGGTTATAGTTTGTTGGTTAAGGTTATATAGTTGGCTGATTGATTGGTTTCGTTTTGGTTGGCTCGCTGCACCATCTTTAAATGTTACTATTCTAGAACCATCTTTAAGTGTTGTAACTTACCAATTTGGTGACGTTTGCCAGTCCGTGATTATCCCACCTGTGACCTGAGCACCACATTCAATCAAGTGACCTGCAAGGCTAGAACAGGACGACAACTTAGAACAATCATGGTTCTTAAGTGACCTACAAGGCTACAACAGGGCAAGTACTTAGAACAGGAAGACAAATTAGAACAATTATTCTTAAGTGACCTGCAAGAACAGTTAGACAAATTAAAACAATTATTCTTAAGTGATCTGCAAGATTACCATAAAATATCCGGCTTATTCCTGAAATAATAAGAGTAAATGAGAAATAAAGCATATTTACCTTCCAGAGGCCAGTAAGTCATAACTATCATTCGCCCATCCAAACTAAAAATATACATAATAAAGATGTGTCATAGATATATCATATTCAGCCAAACAAGCATTAATTTACTCACTTAACGTAAACATATTTATTGAGAATTCAACGTTTCGAGTAATAATGATTTCAAATTAGTCGAAACGTTGAATTCTCAATAAATATGTTTACGTTATTCGGAGTTCCCGTTATTGTGTATTTTATTAAAATACTTAGTGGTTCCCGTAAATTTTACTCACTTGGCTTCAATTTTTAGAGAAGAGTTACTGAGGCTTCAATACCTACAATACCTTTCTTGTTTATATACATTGATTATATATTGTACCAGTACATGTTGCTATGATAAGGAGTCGCCAAATCTGCATGCACTACACCGTCTTTTTTATCAGGGGAGGTCCCTTAGGATGCCGTGGCCTACCAATGGTAGCGAGCTCTCCCTGCACAAGTTTATTCTCAGGGATTGCTACCGCTTTTCCAAGGCAGACTCCCAGGCTATAGAACGCGGAAGGAGGCGCCTTACTGCTCCTTTGTATGCATGTTCCCTTACAGTGGGACATCGCACGAATGTTCTTTATTATTAATGAATATTTTAAAAATCTTACGACATAATGCAGTATTAACAAATGAAAATAAACAGGGAAAACAATGACGTCTCTTTGACTTTTGTTTGATTAAAAAAAACAACAATAAAGAACATTGGAAATATCTCATCTTTTTAGCTTCTCGGACACTCTTGTTGACTCTCATAAAAATTTGGAACGATTGAAAGTTGAGTGTATGATATTTGATGGGAGTTCACGGTCAAACAAGAACGAGCTTTGCAACATTCACCAACCATCATCGTTTGGTCTGTAGTAAGATATGTAGTAAGATATTAGGGGTTTTTTCTGCAGAAAATCATCAATACCCGCAATGATCTTGACAATAGACCAACTAGCTCCCCTGCTGTAGGAAACAATATCGCATCCTCTGAGTGATCTTTCTCGGATTTTACATCATTAACTGAGGTAGAAGTACTCCAATTACTAATTTCCCTGGCAGGCAAGAAGTCCTGCGCACTTGATCCTATGCCCACGAAACTCCAATGCATGTACTGACGTCATCCTACCAGTGATAACAAACATGATAAATCTATCACTCCAACAAGGACAATTTCCAACTATACCTGGAAGGAAGCACTAGTTCATCCTCGGTTAAAGAATGGTGCTCCGGACTCCTCTTTCCAATATTTGCGACCTATTAGTAATCTGCTCTATGTCTCCAAACTCACAGAGAAAGCTGTATTTAACCAACTTCACCAACACATGTTAATAAACAATTACTATCCACCTCTCCAATCATCTTACCGCAAGAACCACAGCACGGAAACTGCTCTTTTAAAAGTGGCTGATAATATCTGAACAGACAGATTGTTGTTTTACTTGTTCTTTTGGACCTCAGTGCAGTATTTGACACGATAGATCACTTTATATTGCTGGAACGCCTACAACTCAATCTTGGTATTTCAGGATCTTACATTATCTATCTGGTTGCTCCCAACGGATTTCTGTAAAAGATGGCCTATCGCGAAAATTCGAACTTACATGTGGCCTTCCACAGGGATCCTGTCTTGGACCCCTGTTGTTCATTATATGCTAGTGATTTATTCCGCATGGTTAATGAGCACTTACCTACAGTCCACGCATACGCCGATGACACTCAACTCTACCTATCTTTTAAGCCCGGCTCTGCTACTGCACAAAGCGAGGCATTACAAGCTATGGAAAAATGTATCATAGATATACAAAACTGGATGACCACAAATAAACTTAAGGTGAACGATGGAAAACCCGAGTTAATTATTCTAGGAACCTTAACAAGCAATCAATTAACCATCTAAAGATTGGAGATAACACCATTACCCCACTTCAATTGTTAAAAATCTTGGAATTCTATTAGACTCTAGATTATCTATGGATACTCACATTAACAAACTGTGCAAATCGTCATTCTATTATTTACATAATATTAGGAAAATTAGGCGCTACCTAACCGTAGAATCTAGTGCTGTCCTCACATCTAGATTAGATTACTGCAACAGTTTATACTATGGTCTTCCCGCTTACCAAATATCTAAACTACAAAGAGTACAAAATGCTGCTGCAAGAATAGTCCATAGGCTTCCTGTTAAATCTAGAATAGAATTTAAACTGCTTATTCTTACATTTAAGGCCATCCACGGACAGGCACCAATATAGATTTCAGATCTTATTAAGGTTAAGGCAGTCTTCTTATAATTTACGATCGAACAATGCTCTACAATTATCAGTGCCCGGTGGAAAATCTCTTTCTACAGCCTGGTTTCCATATGATCGCTACGATCGCTCAATTTTAAAACCGGCGATCGTAGCGATCAATGAGCATAGAGCTTTTTGAAATATTAAATACTTTATTCTCTGTGCCTGTTTAAAATTTGGGTAAATGTTTACCCTTAATTTTGGTCACATTTATCTCAGTATCTTTTGATACAAAAATAACGCCAAAAAGTTCTATGCTCTTTCCCAACAACTCTTTGAAAGGGATTAATACTGAAAATTTCAAGTCAATTGGTTAAATTCTTCTCAAGATATTCTTTCTCAAACACGCAGAAAGCACATTCTGAGAAAAATGGAGATAAAGTTAAAATATATATAGAAAGTTCTAAAAAGGTTCTAAATGGTCAATGGCATTCCGCTTACATTAATGTTAGATGGAAAAGGCTCATTTTCGCACGCATAATACGAAATTGTTTTAATTTTGTCAATATTTTATCAATATACAAGAGACGAACAGGGCTTTCAGAAATGGCGTGGAATGGTAAATCAGTAGTGAGTGCATGATTAAATGCGATGCTTTTGAATAGTATCGCTATATATAGTATTTGGCATGGCTTAAAAACGCCAGCAAGCGATCGAGCTGATGCGAACTCGTCGCGAAGATGCCCTTCGGGAGTCACATATGAAGCAGGAGACTTCTAACTGTTTGCAATTAACAGATCCAATGATATTTTGGACCATTTATGCTATTTTAGACCATGCTCAGGGGGACACGACCTGCTTTTCAATTGCCATTACGACCCTAGTGCATTATGGGATATATTTGGAAAATTGGGCAGCACCCAACCAACCGTCCTACAAAACAGCAAACCTATATCACGTCTCGGGGCAAGTCACCATTGAAACATTTCGAAATACTAGAGCCATACTTCAGTGCATCTATTTCACATATATGAAGTCAAATTTACACATTTTTACTTGCCCAGAGACGGACTTAAAACCAGCCTCCCAATATTGCCACGACCGAGTGTCTCCAACGAAAAGGAAAAAACGACACGAATCGCGCAGTACTTATATCACACAGTTCTTCGTCTGAAAAGGATCGGGATCACGAGATTTTATGATGTCTTTACACAGCTGGTTACCGATAGTTAAGTCCTTTCAGGCTTTCACACAACAGAAACGTACAAATTTTAATACGTCCTGCCACGAGAAGCCATTACGCTCTAGTGTACTAGCCTGTGCACAGCCGCGAACCTCCCGGTGTGCACATGCTACTAGTGACCAAACAACAACCTCATTCCCAGTACTTTTCCCACGCGGTTTATCTAAACACTGAGGAAATCAAGGAGAAAACTGGATTTTGTCGAACGCTTCACAAATAAAATGCAATAGAGATAATTAAGTAGGCTTCAAAGATTTTAATTCTTCAAAAAAAAGAAAATTACCATTTGAGTCAAAGTTTAGGTAAAGTCCCCCCTTAAGGTGTAATTGGATTAGTGGTTTTTTAGACTTTTCAGAGTCGCCCAATACAACATCCTGTGTGCATGTCCATTATTGCCTGTCTGCTATTGATGCATTAGTGATGCAAACTACGAAGATTCGTAAAGGCCTTATCAAGAAAACATATTTTCCACCTAATTGTAAACTGAAATGATCCGGAATGTGTACGACGACTGCAAGAGAGTTTCCGTGTGAGTGAAGATTGAAACTTAACATTATGAGTTTTGATCGCCGCTGGCAGTGTCAAAAGCTTCCTTAAAAGGTTATTAGTGCGAACTTTTACGCTAAGAAATTCTTCCAACTACGATGTCTTTAGAACTACTGCCCTTTAAAGCTCTTGTTATATATCAAACGAAAGCTTGATTAACAGACTCTTATGTACGTAATATAGGATATCTTTGTAACTAAATGCAAACACCTTTAAAATAGCAAAAACGGGTTTTAATCTGGCCTTTGGAATTTTGTCAATATAAATGACGTAGTTTTAGTATATAAAAAATCTGCATTGCCCATCAAATTACAGACATTTATACAGCGTATTCATAAATGGTCGCTAAATTAATTAATATTCTTTTAAATATAATATTGTAATAATGTATAATATTATATTATTTTAGCTTTTCCAGCCTCATTCTTGTGTGAAAATTAATTTGAATTATAAACGCAAGAACAAAGCTCAAAATCCTAATTTAAATGTACATAAAATAATATTGATTGGCGGCTATTTATGAATACAGTCTATTGGATGCTACCTGCTCATAATTAACAATTTATAATGTACAGTGTTCAATTCTTACCGTATGTAATAAAGGTCCCAAGGTGATTGCACTATCAACACACCGTCCAGTAATTACAATATCAGCCTCCATGTCCAGAGCTCTTGCTATCGGAACTGCCCTAGTTATAATAATTAACAATTAGACTATAAGCTTGAAATTTCTAAAACAAACTTATGTTCATTAGATGTGAGAAGTTGATCGTCCAGGTTGTTGTAGTCTTGAGAAAGACTGTTGTTGGTGACTGATCACGTTTCGACGGCCTCAGTGGCGGTCATCTTCAGAGTCAAGTAAAGCGTGTTTATCTGGGTTTGCCTATATGTCTGGTTCATTACGTCATCGTTTGTTCGTTATTCCTTCAAAATTATTTCGAGAAAAACTAGACATAAGCATTGTTTTTTGACGATAAACTCATTACACCACTCATCGTTACTCGATATCTATCACATCACTAGAAATCATAATTGAAAAAGTGTTTTTGTGACCATCTATTTATTGTGTTTATTATGTTTATTATATTTATTATGTTTATTCGTTCTATCTGTATATCATTTGGATGTATGGTTTCTAAAACATGACGATTTTTTCAAAATGGCGACTATACCGTTTAACTAATAAATCGTCGAAAAGGCTCAAAAACCACTGAAGACACTCTATACAGTACTGCTCAGAAATAACCTAACAAAAACCGCGGTCGAACCTAGGTCGAACCTAGGTCGAACCTAAGTCGAACCTAAGTCGAACCTAAGTCGAACCTAAGTCGAACCTAAGTCGAACCTAGGTCGAACCTAGGTCGAACCTAGGGCGAACCTAGGTCGAACCTAGGTCGAACCTAAAGGTCGAACCTAAGGTCGAACCTAGGTTAAGTCGAGACTGTTCGCCTTCGCCATTCGCCAACGTCGTTTGTAAAATGGGAAAGCTGTCTCTTTACGCAAGGAATCGCGTTATTTCGCTGCAATCTTCTGGAATAGATGTCACAAAAATTACAAATATTCTTCGAGAAGAAGGATTAAGCACATCTAGATCGGCTGTTAGCCTATTTCTGTCTCGTTACCGTCGAAGTGGAAGTTTACTAGATGCGCCTCGAAGTGGAAGAAAGCAAATTTTAACCGAACAGCATTGCCAATACATCAACGATAAGATGACAGAGAACGACGAATTAACATCAGCAGAGTTGCAAACTAAACTGATGGAAGAATGCGGTGTGAATGTTTCCAATCCTACTGTTCGTCGAATCAGACGAAAGAAGCTGGGTTGGAAGGTGGAGAAGGCACGCTACTGTCAATTCGTACGGGAGCCAAACAAACTTAAGAGATTGGCATTCTGCCTCAAAACGTTGGCGGAGAAAGACACGTTTAAAAACGTGATATTCACTGACGAAACAAGCGTCCAAATCGAGCAGTACGCTAGGGTGTGCTTCAGAAAAGATGGCAGCCAGCCGAAACGGAAAGGACGCCCAAAGCATCCACTGAAGGTAAATTTGGTTTATTTTCCCGTTAACTTACCTCGAATTAATACTGTACTTACTATGCGAAAACGTAAGTTAAGTTGCGTAATAAAGACTTGAGACATTAGATAAGTTTACTGTTCGGTGTTCGAACGGTTTGCACGAAATTATAATAATCACACAACTGCAGATAAATATGACGCCTTGGAAATAGTCTACTTAAATAGATAGTAGATTAGTGCATTGCTAATGTTCCCTAAAATTAAATTATAAACATGTTGAACACTTGCTTTTCAGTTTTGCTAGCGAAACGTGTAAACAATTATATTAAATTTCGTTGAATGTGCTTGATATTGAAAATGCCGGATGTTTACATTTTTATGCATGTAATATTGATTTACCTATCATGTGATACAGCTGCCCAATTGTGTTTGGGGAGACAACAGATTGCTGACTGTAATAATTATGAAGACAAATGAACAAAATCAGCTCTATATTTTTATGATTTTGCTTGAAATTGCGCAAATTTATTATTAGCATGCCTCTGTGGGTGCAAAAGTGGCGAGGAGCTCTAAAAAAGAGCAGCGACGAATTATGCACCAGTCAATATAAACCCCCGCACCCCCCCGGCCGGGACATAGCCGGGCATTAGCGGGAATTTTCTGTGATTGGACAAGAAAAACGGCCGCGCGTACCGGGGTATTTTACAACTTTTGCACTGCATACAAAAATTACCGGGGGACATGACCGGGGCATTTTACCCTATTGGAGAATAAATTGGTAATGGAAATTCCCGGTTGGCAATGCATCATTGGGCTTTAGATTGGAACATAAGAAAAAAGCTGTCCTCAAAAACAGCCCCTAATGTGCTGTGAAACCTCGCTATTGCCAGGCCTCTGGTGCAGTATGAAAAAATTGTGTTAACAGTTCTCATTAAATTTTTGTTTTGAATGTTGTGTTGGCTTTAAAATGGTGGGGCATTTGACCAGGGCTTTTTCTGCTATTAGAATAAAAAACTGCCCTGGGATGCGGGGCATTATACAGCATTTGACCTATGTGGAAGTCAAATGCCCTGCTATGTCCCGGCCGGGGGGGTGCGGGGGTTTATATTGACTGGTGCATTATAGGGAATCTGGATCAGTAGTGTTACCTTAAATATTTTAATTTTTACACAATTACATCAAGAAAAGTATCAATATTAAAGTTCAATATCTGAATATCGTGATTTGTGAATATAAATATTAAATCAACTGTCAAATAAGTGCTGTACTTTACATTAACATTAACAATAACAATAAGAAAAACAGAGAAAAAGTTAGAGAATTTGTTCACTGAGCAGTGAAACTGTGCGAGTATTGACAGTTGACTAGTTTTGACCATGATTTAAATTTTAAATTGACTTTAAGCACTATGTGGACTGGAAATCCAGTGTCATTTTTTCCTGAGAGTGCATGAGTTCCAGAACTAACACTCTGCCATGTCAGCAATCTCGTGCCCAAAAGAATCGCACACTAGAGAATAATCAATCTTTATAGTGTTTTGTTGTTCAATTCAAGTTTCAACAGTATATTAATATTTACTATTTGGCAGACATTTATTGTAAGATATTTGACAGAAGGCACTTGATTTTCCAAGCTTGCTGGAAGTTTTGTAGCCTCCCCCGCAGTGGGGCGGGTTAGCCTCCCTAAAAACGACTGCGGGGGAGGCTAGCAGTTTTGAGGCGTATTTTACAAGCACACATATAATCGACTAAATCGAGCGCCTTTCCCAGAGAGGCATGATTATTGGGGAAACCGGGTGCTAGGGTAACCTTACTTCCTTGAAAACCAGGAATATAAGTTGTTTACCAACCACATGTCGAATGGTAGACCTATAGTCCTATATGCAATTCAGTTTCTGCAGCAAAACAAGACCACTTGTAGAGTGCATTTGAGATGATATAATTTTGGTGGCTGGGACATTGGTTGGAAAATATGTGCATTGTAAAATTTCACCCTTTCTATTTTTAAGGTTCACGTATGGGCTGGTATTTCAGCTCGAGGTGCAACGCAGGTTTGCGTATTCAGTGGCTGTATGGAGAGCATAGGGTATCAAACCATTTTAGAGAGAAACCTCCTGCCATTCATACGTGAAACATTTCCCGATGGACATAGATTGTGGCAGGACAATGATCCAAAACATACGAGTCATTCAACAAAAAAATGGATGAAAGATAATGGTGTGAATCACTGGGCAACGCCTCCAGAATCACCGGTATGTGATCTGCTGTATTCCCAAATGTTGACAAATTTCTAGTTATGATTTTATTCTGAGGGTTAAATTTTGTATTTACATAGCAACATAATAATTTACAATTATGTTTTTCTAGGACTTAAATGTCATTGAAAATCTTTGGGCTAATTTAAAGCACCACATTAGAAAGAATGTGAAACCAAGGAACAAGGAAGAACTTGTCAATGGCATCCTAGGTTACTGGAAAGAACTTACTGCTGAAGTCTGTCAGAACTATGTTCAGCACATCCACAAAGTAATTCCTGCAGTAGTTGCAAGTGAGGGCGGACCTACTAAATATTAAGTTTGACGTTTTCCTTATAATTGGTGAAATTTTAAGGTTTCTAGTTTCTACTGAATATTCATTTCACTCAGTTGAATTTGCTATTTTAGACCATGGATTACCATGCCTTTATTATAAGAAAAGTTTCAGTTTGGCAAAAGTGATACCAGTATAACTAATAAACTTCTTTTATTGATTAAATTTAAAATTTCATTGTTAAGCTTTCAACCTCTGTTAAGTCCGGCCATCTTCAGTGAAAATGATGCAAAAGCATGTTTTGTATCTTCACAGTTTACTCGGTCATGTCCCTGGCCAGTTCAAGGTATTGGTGATGAATTAGAGGAAGCGACATCCCAAATAGTAGCAATTTCTGAACTCAAAATAATTACTAGTAATAATAAACTGCCGAAACAAAATAAATGAAACGACCAAAACGAAACAACCAAAATAAGCATAATAATAATCCTGTTTCAGGTGATGGATCACGTTTTTAAAATGTAGATCATAACCATAAACTGCGGAATATAAGCCCCCCCTGTTTATAAGCCCATCTATCTACAAACAGAAATTATATTTCGGTTATATAAAAGACTTTTGTGTATTACGTGTTTTTGTTAATTTATTGTGAAAGTTAGGTGCTTGATTAATTAAAGACCAGTAAATAAAAAAACGTATATTGATAATTCCGTATGTTAGTCTCAATTTATTTCACTAGCAGTTCGATATCATTCCCAAACGTTTTTTGTAACAAATCAAGGTCAAACATTTTGAGCGAAGGACCTTCGTTTCTCTCTTTGACAAACGTTAGACGTCGATTTGTTATTTTGGCAGTACACCAACCTTTTCATTATTTTCGATTTGAATTGTATAAATACCTTTAACTCTTTCCTGTCGGGCTAAAAACATCCAAAATTGAACCACCCCTTTGTTCTATTGATATCTCTTGAAATAACCATAACTGTTGCGAAAGCTATACATTTTCTGAAAGCTCAATAAACCGGCTTTTACTTGTGCTTTTAAATTTCCCAAACAAAACACATTATGTTAATATAAATTAGCATAATTATCATAAATCAGGTTGAAAAAAATATTTACATTTTTCTAGAAAAGGCCATCTTGCATGCCCACATAGCATCTTGAAAACTCAAAATGTCACCAATAGCAGAGTTGTTTATGAAATCAAATCAAACTTGGCATGTGAGTGGATCTCATGTTCCTGGCGCTTGTCGAATTTCAATTTTTAATCTTGCGGTACCGTGTTTTACGATTGACGACTTTGCGGGTCTTCTACGACCCATTTTGACTGTGCCGGTCAGGAAAGAGTTAAGGCATAATATAATAGCCTTGGCAAATTTAGTATTGATCATAATATAATAGTAATACCCTTTCCTTTTTTTTATCTCACTTTGTATATACCATAGTATTTTAGGTTATTTTAAATGTATTATAATAATAGCACTTATTATGACAGTATCTAGGATTTTGGACTCGTATTATAGTAGAAGTGATTCTTATATTTATTATTGACATTTGTAAAAGTTATGCAATTCAGTAATTGCTCCAATATGTAGCTTGCTATCAAACTATTAAACTATCTATCCACGCAACTAAAATGCATCGCCAACAAAATTTTCCCTTTTGTAAATGGTCATTACCAGCCAGAACAGTCGTTACCATCTCGCTTCGAAAAAAAACCTAAATCTAACCCCTTTCATCTGCATTGACTTTGCAGTTAAAGTTGGCAGAAATGATGTCAACCCAGGAATCTATTAATACAGTCGGTCATTTACCTATACACCAATTCCTGGCTGCAAAAAAGTCCATGAAATTAAATTTTAGGCTGACAAGATACATTGTAATTGTTCTCAGGAGAATCTGAATATTACAAATATTTAAAATCTAAATTTGTATTTAAAATTGTAATTTAGAAAATAAATTATTTCTTTCAATATCACTCATTGAATTATTGCTTAAAATACTTTTAGCACTGCCTATAAAAGCACCTGCCCATAAAATGTTTTGAAAAAGTGAACTCCTAGGTCAAAGAACAATAAAATATAAATGTATAAAGAATTGGTCAAATTTATTAAATATCAAATATTTACATTACAACATGTTTAGCAAGGGTGGTAAAAATTTAAAAGTTAAGCATAATTATAGGGAATAATTCTTCCACAGGTGGATAGGAGCTCTGATCGTATCCAAAACATTCTAACCTATAAAAGGCATAATGCTAGCCATAATCTTAACGTAAAAGACATAATCCTGAAGTCCTCTTTATGTGAGAGTTATCCCCCATATAAACCAGTCTACTGAATACTATATTAATAATTGTAAAAAAGTTCATGCGAAAATGTTAAACTTTTGGCTTTATATGCCTGATTGCCGAATCAATGGCTCTCCTACATACACCCCACGATTTAGTTTTGTCCTCGACATGGTATTTTTTAAAGATAGCATCTTTAATAATGCCCATGCGTTGATCTTGTTCCAATGACCTTTTCCCTTTTGCCCCAGCGCAGTTGCTACCAATTAGTTCGTGTATAGTGAAAAGCTTAAATACAAGATTTTTTGCATAATTAGACATGGATGCACTTGCCCTAAAAATGTCATCAAAAAGTTCACTTGAGATAGTTGTTGATGAACTTTGCTCCCCGCACTCTGTTGGAATATGTGGCTCTCTTTGTACATCAGAAGATTCTGTGACAAACAATTCTGATTCTTCAAGTGGAGCATCTGGACTAACTTGAATCAGATTGTTGTGAATTCTAGGCGGTGTTTGACTATCATTACTAACAACAAATTCGTTTATATTAAACGAACCTTCTGTTGTTGAGCAATTAATTATTTGTGAATCCAGAATTATTGATGCCAAGTAGTCAACTTTTGTTTGTAGCAGATCTATCTTTGATCCAAATTCCTGGCATTTGCATGGTGGAGTTACCTCTGTTTGCACCCATTTTTCCCCAACATCCTTCTGTGGAAGCATGAATGTTTTCTCCTTTATGCCCTCAGCTTCTTCTGTTTCTTGGTCAGTTTGCATGCCAACCTCCTTCACTTCACCTCTTATGTAGTTGGTTAGTAATCTTTGTACCCTTATTTGTTCTTGGGCATCCAGAAATGTTAAGGTCCCTGGCTTGGTTTCATCCTTAGGAGTAGAATGTAGTTCAGCTGATTTGTTGTTATTTGAGGGCAAGGTTTCAGCATCAATTGAAATAATCTACAAAGTTAGGTAAGAAAACAAGCATTGGAAATTAAGATGTGGTAGAGGCCATGTCACCTGCCCTGGCCCTCGATTTGTGATTTGTAAATAACCAGAGAGACAATAGACGATCAAGAAAAAGTGCTGTTTCAAGTGCACAGTTTTTGTCAAAACAAAGTGTGTCCGTGTTTCTTGACAAATGTTATTCTATTGTTCAAAGACAAATTAGCAAATTCTTGATCGGTTATAATTGTAACACTGTAGTGGAAACTTAACACTCGATTTTTCTCAATTTGAGAACACTTTTCAGCATTCTGCCGGTAAATACGTACCTAAAATTAACAGGTTTTGTGATTGGCTATATGGAACAAAACTGGTTAGGGTTAGGACATTGGTTTCTTTGTGGTTGATTCTATTGTTTTATTGTTTTAATCAACCAATCACAAAACTTGATAGTATAGGTAGGTGGCAACCCCATTCTGCTGCTAAAGTTTTTAATAATATTCCTTCTAGTTTAAAAAATATGGATTTTAATAGAGAATGATTTGTAAATTATATTTTAATTAGATTCAAATACTGGTAAATTATGTTAGTTATTGTCCTTACTGTAATGTAGTTAGCTGGGTGAAGAGCCATGTAAATGATAAGCCAGATTAAACCATTATTATTATTATTGTTATTATCATTGACAAAAAACACGGACACGCTTTGTTTTGAGAAAAACCATGCACTAAGACAGTACCTTGTCTTGATCGTTTGTCTGACAAGAAACAAATAGTGCTTGGTATGACTCTGGTTATTTACAAAATAATCAGAATCGACTTTGAGTTGGGGGCGAAATGACTTTGAGTTGGGCTAATGGTGGGCGATATATAGAAAAAGTATCGATACTTGCAATGCAGTAGAGAGTATCGATACTTTTCTAAAATATCGATCATTTCGATACTTGTCAAGTTGTCATGTGATGCCCAACTTGTAACAAGCTGGCTGGAAGTAAAATGTCAATGGTGTATGTCAAAAGGTGAAACATAAATAAAGTCTTACAATAGATATATAAGTGAAACAAAGCCTTACAGTTAATACATGTTCTAAGGATTTATGGTGAAGGAAAATTTCGAGTGTTGGAATATATACATTTTAAGACCAAACCGGGACCAGTTGCGAAGAATTAAACTTCAAGGCCTTCCGGTGGAATTGAACCCGCGATGCTAGTGCAGTGCTCTGACCACTGAGCTACGGATGCCGTTGCCGAGAGCCTAGTCACAAGTTCTGTATATATAGTGGTGGTAATGCCAGGATAAGATTCTGGGTATATTACAGGTAATATTTGGCATTTCATGTAGTTTAATTCGCAGGGTCGCAGGTTCAATTCCAACCGGAAGGCCTTGAAGTTGCATTTTTCACAACTGGTCCCGGTTTGGTCTTAAAATGTGTATATTCCAACACTCGAAAATTTTCTATTCCATAAATCCTTAGAACATGTAGTTTAATCGAGTGAAATGCCAAATATTACCTGTAATATACCCAGAATCTTACAGTTAATAGACCAGTTTGGCAGTACCAGTGAATCATGGGTTGTATTATCAGGACAATTTGCACCATTTTGAAAAGTAATAATTGACCCGTGCAGTCATAAGTCAGCTAATTATTTTCAAAATAATTCAAATTTGTACTGATTACCGATGATCCACTGGTACTACTCTGCTGAACTCCTCTATGTACGTATAAATAATATGTCAAAAAGTGAAAATTATACCCATTGTAAGGCTTATGTGCTTGTTACAGTCAACAGAAATTGTTATGGCAAATAATTTATCAAATAAATTATTCCACATACATATTAAAACTACAGCACACTATGTTTTTAAGTATCGATATTGAAAAAGTATCGAAACTGGGCCGAGGTATCGATAAAAAAGTACTTGGTATCATATAGAAGGTGAAATACCAGTATCGCCCACCACTAGTTGGGGGCGAAACAACTTTGAGTTGGGGGCGAAACGAGCATAACATGTGGCAGAGGAGGCCATGCCCCCTGGACACCTGAAACGTAAGAAGGCATAAATAAAAACCTGAGTCAAACTTTTCGGTGGGCTTATACACGGGAGGGTTTACATATCGTATCACGGTGGTCGTATTTAGGAACATCTATTAAGACTTGAAAACCGGTTCAAGTTTGACGACAAACGAAATATGCATTTCTCGCCCACCACTGAAGGCTTCGGGCTCGAATATCATAATAAAAGTTGATTTCCCTAAACATTACTGAGTAACTGAACAGTATAAACTACATGCATCTTACCTTCTTCGTCTTTGGTTGTTTCCCTTGAGGCTCTTTCAGTTTTCGTACTTTATTTTTCACCTTGCCTTGCATAGGACTAGTTTTCGGTCGTTTAGATGGCTGAATATTTTCCTTATCAAGTTCTTTGACATCAGATCCATCCATTTTAAACTGTTGGCATTTTAAAAAGTCTGTCTCTGCCATACTCAACACAGTTGGATCGTCTTAATAAGAGATTAAAAAACAGTTCATATTGCATCCAAAGTGATCTATTAAAAGTAAACGGCAAAAGCAAAGCAGCAGCGCGTGTTTACACCGCAACTCGCAAGTCTGGCGAGTTCGACGCGCGTGTAAACACGGCTTTATAAGTTTGTCTTTCTTTTTCATTTGCTTACCGTGGAGTTTGATAACCAGTGCTTCATAATCCACATTTTCGTATTCTACAACAACAACAGCTCCATGCTCCAACTTGTTTCCACTACCAATAATTTGTTTAACTTTGCTGGTGTTGAGAATTGAAGTGGTCTTATCTTCTTCGAAAAATACCAACATACGTTTGGCTGGAGAACGCGTGATTGAGCGAAGACTCATTTTGAAACTCTTCACTCTTAAATCTTAATGGACTTTTGAAACTCTTCACTCAACTCTTGGACTTTTGAAACTCTTAGACGTTTGGTGCACCGCTCTTGTTTGCCACCGAAGAATGAGGCAAACAGTGCCAATTCGTGTTAAATGTCATGCTCTAAAAATAGTTATATTTGGCAACCGGGACAACTTGTCATTTTCAAGTAATTAACATCAAGTAATTAACATTTAGCATGCATGACATCACTTGTATGTCAGCAAGAATATATAGTCGAAACTTGATGATCGAAACTTGATTTAAAACAAATGTTAACCTTTACGGAGTGTCCATTGTTTTGTATTTTATTAACAGTTTAGCATACAATTGCAGGTATTCCGTATATGCAGATCAACCGTATAGTATAAACTATAAAATTTTAATTATTATTCATGTCACCCTGTTGTATGACCTTTTTGCCTGTGTAACAAGGGTCTATTCAAATTTCAAACTCGGGACTTCGTCGCTCGTCCACAAAGTGGTCGACTTTTAATATGGGCCTGTGGCAAGTGTACTGAAACAAAAATCTTGTTTGTTAAACCTAACAATATAAAAACGCTATGAAAACGCATACGTGTGGACGTAGTTAGGACTCGAGTTAGGATTTCTTTCATATCTTTCTGTGTAAAGACGTATTTTCTTCTTTGCCATAAATCTTTCCAAACGGGTGGGTGGCAGCAATAAATAATATAAATGTTTATGTGTCATATTAGGTCAAAGACTGGTATCGAAAATAATATATTCATTGGGAGTTTATTTTTCTATCAGTATCCACTTTTCACGGGTGACATTACAAAACACAAAGGAGTGAATATGCAAAATGATACTTGATAAACGCGTTATATATTTGCTATATCTGTGCGTATTTGCCCACGCACCGCACTGGCCGTCATTAATATTTGGGTCATTAAATGCGGTAAAATGATACGTTTCCGTTAGGGTTTCGACGTTGCTTGAAAGGTCGGCTATGCTATGACACCTCACTCTGACAATGATTAGATTGTAATTTGTCAAATCGCGCAAGCCGCCATTCCCGTTATAGTTCATACGACACTTCTATTACACTTTCAGATACTAATATCTGTCTTAATAACTGTGCTAATATCTTTCTTGCTAATTTTAACTCGAATCCTAAGTCGAATCCTAACTCGAATCCTAACTCGAATCCTAACTCGAGTCCGGCTAACTCGCGTTCTTGCTGTCCTCTGGTCTAAAATAGAACTGACCGATTCGGTCGAAAAGAGAATGTATCACCTTTTATATAATGCCTAATGGATATTGATCAAAGACTACGAAATCGTATATTATGAATATGTATACCATTTTTTCGTTTGTGAATTGCAAAGGATTGTTGACATAAGATCAAGGAAAACTTGTCATTCGTTTTGCTCCCTTGTTTTGTTTACATGAAGGAAGCGGAATGAAAGTTTTCGATCAAAACGCATGGCTGAAGTGATTTAACTTGACATTCAATCATGAATCGGTTCCGGAAATTTTTCGAACCGATCGAGATTAACTTCATATTTATTTGTATATTTATGCGTGTCGGAATTTTAATACGCACATGAAGCAGAGAGTAGCTAAACGTCAGTAAATGCACATAAACATTACGTATCAGTGGGAAACAACACGACGTATTAAAATAATAAAGTTGAAGCAAGCTTTTTTTACGCAAGCTGCCCACTTCGATCGAAGCATGGATAGATTCGCGCTTTACCCTAATACGCTTTTAATACCGGCTACCGACGTCGTTCACTACGTTGCCACGAAACATAAGGAGTTTGGCAGAGCGATCTGTATTTGTATTTTGTATTTAATAATATTTAACCAGGGAGCCCCGAATTAACCATGAGCAACCGAAATGTAAAATTATTATAGCATCAACCTAAGTCAGTTTTAGGATTAGGGATTGGTTTGTATTTCGGTTTGTTCATATATCGAGAAAGCGCCAACTTTATTTCAAATCCCTAATGTGAATGGCGAGACATGAGGAATGAAGACATGAAGCGATAACAAACCGAACCGAAAACCGAACCGAAAACCGAACCGAAAACCGAACCGCAAACCGAACCGCAACCTAGCCGAACCTGAACCTGAACCGAACCGCAACCTAACCGAACCTGAACCTGAACCGAACCGCAACCTAACCGAACCTGAACCGAACCCGAACCGCAACCTAACCGGAACCGAACCGCAACCTAACCGGAACCGCAGTGTTAGGTTATTTCTGAGCAGTACTGTACATTCTCTCAACTGTCTAAGGGTGAGGAAGTTGTTTGTCGTATAATTATTTGTATTTTTACGTCCGTTTTGATCGTTAGTGGTTTTTTTTGAAAGCTGTCAAGCGTGAAGAAAACATCGAGCATTGGATTTACAAAGTATATCTAACACAGTTCAAACTGTCTGTTTAAAACTTCTCAATTGGATATTCAGTTCAGGCCTGAAATTATACTAAAACAATTAGTCACCTCAGTCTCGGTAATTATCGTGATATGTAATAGATAAGCACCGAGAACGAGGGATTTATGTGGCGTACAGCCTCAAGGACGCGTAGCGTCCGAGGGCTGTATATCGCATAAATCTCGAGGTGTTTATCTGACTTATTATTACATTGAGGAGGTTTCCAACAAAGTTTTGTCGATTTTGTCCACCTTGGACAAAGATTTTCCTAGTTTTTTCTTCGTTTCTCATCTTATTAGTGTTCATAGGGATGTATGGCGCATACATGCCGCGGTACATCAAAGGAAACCGACTCAATGTAATAATAATTACCGATAATCACCTCGACTTCAGTGACTAATTGTTAAATAGAAACCTCTCGGGTAAACGTCTAAGTCGCGTGATTTCGAAAGAATATTTCCTTTTTTCATGAAAAATGTGAAATAAAAGTTTTTCTTGGGTTAGAAAATTATTTAGTATAAATTAACGATTATTAAACACTGAACTGCGCAATAAACTCATCGTTCGTCGTTAGCTTCCATCTTTTCGTTGATAAAATGTATTGCTCGTCGTTTAAAATCGGCTTTCTTCCACTGCGTCTAGCATCGGTAATGCTGTCACTTCGTTGATACCGAAGCAGCAATAAGTTAACCGCCGCCGATCGCGATGTCTTCTTTTAGCCCCTTTGTTATTTTCTCCACAGATATTCCCGAAGACTTTAGTAAAACAATTCTGTTTCTCGCGTTAGATGAAATCCCATCATCAACAAACGATATTTATTTCAAATTCTAAAATGACGCTAATCGTTTGTTATACATGAATTTCGAAACATGAAGTTGTGACACGAGGTTCGACCGGGTATCAACCGCGTGCGGCCTGTGCTCCAACCGAAGCCGGAACGCATCTGAACCGCATTTCGAGCGCGGTTTTTGTTAGGTTATTTCTGAGCAGTGCTGCACGTTGATGGTTACCCTTCCTTCGTAAATGGAATTATGTCATTTTTCCTTACACCTAGGACTGCATGTTCCTCTGCCGGAATTGTTTGTGGCGTCCGACGACGCTGGTCCGTCATGACGTCTGAATTTGGCGCCCTCTGGAACAAGGAATGGTTTTACGGTTCTTGGTCTTTTATGCATTCGTCCCTCTCCATAGCCTTTTTGGAACTCTTCCCACTCGTTGGCGGCTCACTTGTGGACGGCTCACTTGTGGAAGGCTCAATGGTCTCGCCTATAGGTTTGCTAGCGCTACTTTGGCTGTTGTCCAAATGTTAAATTCCGGCACTTCTCGTTGCTCGAAGCTAATACACCTTCTGCGCTCACGAAGCTTGCGAATTTAATTTTTCTGCTCAACACACTCCGAGACAATCCAGTGGGGCTGCTGGTACACTTTCTCGTTTTAACTTGCAGGAATTCCTCCCTCTCGCACCCCAAGCCAATGGCCTTCCATCATCTTTGGCATTACTGAGCCAACTTGTCCCTCCTGTTTTGTTCTCTCTCGCGTGTGTCCCTTTGTCCAAATACGGAATGGACTAATTATGCTATGTTTGCTCGCGCGATCTCGCTCCATCGTCGGTCTCTGTCTACAATGCATGGCTGCTGTTAGTTTCTTCCACATCGATCGTGGCTTCCCTAATCCCTTGGAAAACTACCCCTATCTCGACGGACTCTTACGGGGTATAAAGCGATCTTCTGCTGCCCATCGTCCTTTTTCGCATTCCCATACTCGACCCATTATTTTTAATATCTACGCCGCTTTATGTCATACGAGTTTCGACACGTAATGTTTTGCGCGACTTGCTGTCTGCCTTTTTACGGTTTTCTTCGTGTCAGCGAATTTACCTGTACCAATTATTTTGATCCGTCATCGAATCTTTCCATTAACGATCTGGCAATCGGCCACTCTAACATTATTCGGCTTCGCTAGAAATGCTCAAAAACTTACCCTTTTCTTCAAGGCTATCTGATTTATATTAGCCCGTCTGGTATCTGTCGTCCAATCGTGCATTCTCTTCGTAACTACATCATCATCCATGGCTCCTCATTTGGACTTCTCTCCAAAATGGCTCACCGTTAACGCCGTTCGTGAACTAGTGGTTACAATCAATCCTCAATTTGGTTGGTATTTCGGGTAACTACTCCAGTCATAGTTTCCGGATTGATGCGCCACTTTCGAAGCCTTGGCTGGGGTCCCCGATTACCTTATCAAACTCTGGGACGCCGGCCCAGCGACGCGTATGATCAACGCTACACTCACAGCTTTCCCCAAGTGTTATATTCCACCTCTCATCGGTTGACCTCACCACTGCACCCAGAGTAAGCAACGGGGAGGGTTTTTATAGTTCCTCAAATCCCCTTCTGCAGCGAAGCCTCGCTGCGGGGTTGCTTTGAAGAGGGTTAAAAATTAAAGTATTTAGATAAATAAATAAAACAAGAGTACTTATGGTTCGTTGTTGTATGTATGTATGTATGTATGTAAAGTCTTTATTGAGATAAAAATAGAATAGTTACATCAGACGTGTAACTTTACAAATAATGTAAGCACGATATATAAAAACTTATACTAGCTATCGTTAAAAGTTCAATTAGGGTTCTTTATAAATTGCAGTAGGCATCTATTAATGAAGGATCTCTTATATCTCTCTGTCTGAATTTTTGGCAGGATATAGTTGTGTCCTCGCTTTCTAAGTGTTCTTGTTCTCTTAGGGGGTAGTAGGTCGTATAGACTATGGGTTGTGTCGTTCGAGATTATGTTCCATAATTTTCTGTCTCTCTCGCTAATTATGTCAGATAACACATAGTTTTTTGACGTGTAGCCATATCGAAAGGCTCGTTTGAGGAACTTGTCGACACGATCTAGGTATTTCCCTTTAAAGGCTGCTCCCCAAACCTCAATTCCATAGAGAATGAGAGAGAGAATGAGTGAGTCAAACAGTTGGCTTATTTGATCCTTAGGATATCCATAGAATCTGCAAGTCCGTAATATGTACAACCGGCTACTGGCTTTGGCTAGCAAGCTATCAATTTGGAGATCCCAGTTGCAGGGGTTTTCTTGAAATGTTAATCCGAGAACCTTTAGATAAGGTTGTCGTGTAATTGTTGGTAATAAAGGTGGTACTGGTTTGCTTGTCCTACCCCGTACAACCATTTCCTTTGTTTTCGTCATATTCAATGTCATACGGTTGTTCAGCGCCCAACTTTCTATGTTTTTCACTTCGATGAGAGAAGTGTCACAATTAGCTTTTACAGGAACACTTAAATTAGTGTCATCAGCAAACTTTACTAATACGTTCCTTTCCAGGTACACTGGGCGTATGTCATGAACCATGATGGCAAATAATACTGGACCAAGTACTGAACCTTGAGGAACCCCTCTGTCGATATTTACAAACTCTGTAGTCATTCCATCAACCACGACCCTTTGTTTCCTGTTGCCAAGAAAATTAATTATCCAGTTGATTACATATGGATTAATGTCAAATGACTTTAGTTTATTGCAAACTATATCATGTGGGACTGTGTCAAACGCTTTGCTGAAGTCAAATGAAAATACTCGTACAAAATCCGCGTCTTCATCCAACCGCTTGACCCAGTTGTGATAACATTTAATAAGGGCCATTGTCGTGTTGTGCTTTTCTTTATAGGCAAATTGATCCTTACCGATAGCCGATTTCATGATGGTGGAAAGTTCTTGTTTTAATACCATCTTTTCAAAGATTCGCATAATGATGTTGGTTAACGAAATAGGTCTAAGTTGATTGCATGCTTGCAAGGGGGATTCTTTGGGAGACGGTAAGACATTTGCCAACTTCCATAAATGAGGTACTACTTGCAATCGGAGGGAATTGTTGAAAATCTTAGTGACCACAGGCGCTAACTGGTCAGAATAATCTCTCCAAAACCAGTAGGGAATTTCATCTGGTCCAGGAGCTGTGTGCCTTTGACGAGAGAGGAATATTCTAACAGTATGCTCATCAATAGATGGAATTCGAGTGACATCTGAAATTGGTAATTGCTCCGGTAAAGAGTAATTTGGATCAGTATTAATTGATTGGAAGTACGTATTGATGGTATCAGGATCGATTATTGAACTAACGGGGAAACTTTGATTTTTCCTCCCGGTAATTTTATTGACTGTATTCCACCACTCGTGGGATCCCGCCCTTTTGCTTTTGTTCTCGTTGTTAACAGCTCGAATCTGGTTTTTCCGGATCAATTTGTTTATTCGTTCTTGGAGGGCAACATTATCCAGCTGATTGTGACGGCGCGTGTTGTTATTCCTGATGTTGCACAAATGTTTGACTAATGGTGACATATAAGGTGGATCGCGTGATGACACTTTGACTTTAATTAAAGGAAAGCATTTATCTAACATTTTTGAGAGAGATTCGTTTAATAGTCGCACACTTTTACATGGGTCATCTGGATTAACGACGCCACATTCCCAGTCGGAGTTATTTAAGATATTTTCCATTTTCATTTTACGGTGTTCTCTTACATCACGGAAATAAACAAACTTTCTAGTTGGGTTAGTAGATATACGAGGATGGACCAGGACTGTTAGATGGTCAGATCGAACTAAGCCCTGTGACACTGTTGGACTTCTCCATAGGTACGGGCAATTGGAAATAAATACATCTAATGTCCGTTGCCCACGTGTAGCTACTTTTACCATTTGTTGGAGTGCATGTTGGCTAATAAGGTCTTTAATATTCAGTTGGTTAATGTCGCCGGCAATGACAATCTTTCCGTTAGGATCCAATGATAATATTTGTTCACAGCTCTCAGACAAATTGTATTGGTTGCTTGTACTAAGAATTGGGTTAATATTCTATGGGTTCGTCAACCCTTGTAGAGTTTAAGAATCATCCATCCAAAAGTTCAATTACCCTATCAAGACAACCATCCAAGAGTTCAATTATCCTATCAGCGGTGTTGTTAGCTCTATATGGGCCAACGTATCTCGCAATGACTTAGTTTACATGTTAAATAACTTAAAAACTCATTGATAATTAACTCTTTCCTGTCCGGCTGAAAAACATATCTCGGGAAATATCCATAATTGTTGCGAAATCTATACCTTTTCTGAAAGTCCAATAAACCGGCTGTTACCAATGCTTTTGAATTTTCCGAACAAGACACACATGATAATATAAATTAGCATTAATTATCATAAATCAGGTTGAAAACTTCCATTTTTCTAGAAAAGGCCATCTTGCACGCCCGCGTAGCATCATGAAAATTCAAAATGCCACCAATCGCAGAGTTGTTTATGAAATCAAATCAAACTTGGCGTGTGAGTGGATCTCATGTGCCTGGCGCTTGTCGAATGACTTCGGGGGTCTTCTATGACACCTTTTGACTGGGCCGGACAGGAAAGAGTTAATAAAAAAAAACAAAGCAAATTAATATTTAATCAATATTTGTAAATCGGAAAGAGAATCCCCATGATTTGCGTTAACATTTTGGTTGATTTTCTCAGTTAAAACAGTTGATATATTTAAGATACTTGATAGACATGAACACTTATAAGCATTTGTTTCATAAGTAATATAAAACATTCGCATCCAATCTTTATCTGACACACAAACGCTCGCCTTCGGCTCGGAGTTTTTTTTACTACTCGTATTTTATCTATTACATAAAAATTGGATAAATGATTTTTTCGTCGCAGTAGCACTTATATTAGATACCTTATCAAACACTTATTGACCAAGCGGGAGGTCTTACGGCAAAATTACGATCCTGGTCTTTCAGTACAGGCCGAGCACGAAGTAGCGAGGACTGTGCGAAAAGACCGCGGGCAGGATAACTTTTCAATAAAGACTGACCAAACGAGGTTAAAAAAGTTTTATTATATGGCTCTTTTAAATTTCTCACATTTCCTCAATTTTTCAGTTGGTTTGTAATGACCTGTCTTTACCGGTTTGTAAAGACCACTCAGGAACCAATCAGATTGCAGAAAAGCTGCGCTAAGACCGCTCACGAGCCAAGCCATATAATAAGAAAAGTTAATCATTCAAATTTAAAATTCATGTCGCCAGCGATGAAAATGGTCAGTGTGGGGACAATTACAGTGAGAGGTTGTCGCTTAAAATAGGTGATCTCTTAGGGAGGTTCGACGTATATACAAAAATATGCGAGAAAGAAAACACCCTTATCTCCCCCTGGGCGAAAACATCGAAACTGTTATTGAGCTCCTAGTACATTTATGTAGAAAACTAAATTTACGAATAATACAATTCTTTAAAAATCTTACCCGATGTAGGCATTCATACTATGAACTTGTTCAGGTAAATTAATCCCACTATCCATTTCTTTGATTTGAGATAATGTATTTGCATCTATCTAAAAAAATAACCACTATATAACCCACTGTTCAGATTAGATGCTCTGACACATACATTCAGTACATTTGTTCAGATTCGCTGACCGCAGTCATGCTTATAGGTATTTATAAAAGCGACGCAGTACCCACCATTTTGAAGTTTAGGATTATGAGGAGGGTCGTGTCTCTTTAGTATACCCTAAAGGTTGAAATGTGGAGAGAGGACTGGAACCCCAAAACAACAAATATCCTAACCCTAACCGCCCGCTTAACGAGTTTTCTAACGGTTAGGGTTAGAAAACCCGTTAGGCAGGGGGTTAGGATTAGGATCTTTGTTGTTTTGGGTTACAATTATCGAAATTAAGGCAAACTCTGTCCCAGACCTCTCCCCACATTTCGACCTTTTGGGTTTGTGGATAAAAAGGTGTGGGCACCATGTAAATTAAGTTCATTAGTTCTCCAAGCAAAGTGCTCGAGTACCACCTCTATACTACTTCTGCCCCTGGCATGGCACTTCGAGGTGGGCACCATGGCAGTTGTAACTGTCAGCTAACATGTCCGCAGAAAGTAAATTGACTACATATATAATATCTATTTTAAGTAGTATTTTAAGTGTGTTGTTTGTCATCTGTAGATTATAAGACTAATTAGAACATCGTGTGTTCCTTCCTTCTGAGACAATACAATCATGTAAAGTAATTATAGCTTAAGTACTATAGGAAGTGAAAATATGTAACCTCGTGATGTCAGATACAATAAGATAATCAAATTAGGAAAACAATTCATTATTACGCAATTTTTACTCTATTTCGATTTTGAATGGCTGATAGCAGACGAACAACCGGCTATTGTCCACCGTAGGTAAATCCCGAAAACAGACAATAGAATTGGTCGTCAAATAAAGTAACTCGAAAATCAAGATGGCGGCGGCAAAACAACGGAACATAAATTTACAGAGAAACCGTTTTAACAGGACTGTGAGGTTTATTGCAAATTGATCGGGGTTAGGGTTAGGACAACACGTTTGGCGGGGGGTTAGGATTAAGGTGATTTGGGGTTTATGTTTAGTACCTTTCGCCCCTGGTGACTATAGGGCAATTCACAGGTCCCTACTGAAAATCACCTTTGGCGAGTAGGTTACCTGGATAAATATTATTATTAAATATAAATGTATTTGCTCTATAGGGCAACGTATTTGCTGTTTTTGCTGTTCACACGCACCAACAAACAATAGACCCATGATGTTTAACGCATGACGCAACACCCACTCGACTCTAAACGATTACCGCTGAGGCCGACAACAACCTGGACGATCAACTTCACGCTTCTAACTGTTCATTGTGACCTATTTTAGTAATTTATGGCAATTTGAACGTTACCTTTTCTTTGAGATTATCACCAGTTATAACAGCGATCTTGAGATCCTCTACGCCAATTTTCTTGGCAATTTCATGAATGGCTTGGGCACAAGCTTGAGGGTTAATGCCACCAGCATTACTAACAACACGAATACCTGACATGTTGCGGAGATAAAATAGTTACAGTGAGATATATGCGGTGCAATAATCCCGCAATCCTGCACGGCAGCCGGCGGAAAGCCGCCGGCTGTACGCCATTCACCACCGTCTACTTTGAGGAATTTTTCAAAGAATACTAGTTTTATATATTGTTATGGCCGCATTGTGCTGCCTGTAATAACGTCAAAGACAAACACCTCCTGATGAAAATTCTATTGGAAACCCTGGATCACTATTGGAAACCCTAGCACTATCCACCATTTCGGACGATAGTATGAACTTTCATATTTGCATTACCAGAAATTAACTACAAAATGTCCGCCGCTTCAGGGTTAATTTACATATGTTCCTTTTAAAAATTGCGTCCCATGGTAAACCACAGACGTCAGTAAGACGTCAATGACTAAAACGGATGACTCAAAAGGACCTTTCTGTTTTTGTTTGGTCTTTATTTTCGGTTAGGTTAGGATGAGCTATGGTTAGGGTTACGTTTAATGTTAGGATTAAGGTAATTAGGATTGGGATTAGACTAGTTCTTGAAATGGGAAGTCATTTGAGTCATCCCTTTTAGCCTAGTTGTCCGTTGGTCAACTGCTAGAAGGTCAGCATCAGTAAGGCCAGTTAGTAAAGTTAAACGTTGACTCACTGATTAATGAAAAATTATGTTAGTAAAATTAATAAATTACGAGTGTCGAATCATATACTTTCGAGACCCAACCGTGACCAGTTGCGAAAAATTCAACTTCAAGGCCTTCAATAGCATTCACTGGTATACAGAACGAGGGCAGTGTTCAGATTACTCTTGAGATAGCCTGCAATGCAGGCCCTGAAACGGGAAGGACTCCCCGTTAGAAAACTCGTTAGGCGGGGGGTTAGGGTTAGAAAACTCGTTATGCGGGTGGTTAGAGTTGGAAAACTCGTTATATTAGGCGGGGGGTTAGGATCTTTGTTGTTTGGGGGTTAGTGGTTATTTGCATGGTTAAGTGACAAAATTCTGACGATTATATATACGAAAGTGGACTGGCTTTGGGCTGGAAATAGACCGGTTTCGATGGTGAGGTAGTCGTCCGCAGTACGAGTCGCCAGCGGTGTACGCAACTAAAAAGATAAGTACTTCATCATACGGGATATAGTGGATCCAAGAGTAGTAAGAAAGTAGAGTGCTGCGTAGGCAGTGTTTTGGATATATAGCAAAGCAAAAAGGTGGTGAACTGCGGGGAATTTTAGGAACGAAATACTGACTCACTTTGCTATAGTGGATCCACACTGAACTAAATCCAAACCCTAAACCTAACTCTAAACCTAATCCTAACCCTGATCCTAACTACAGATCCACTATATCCCATAAGATGAAGTACCTACTAAAAATAAAACAAACACGAAAATATTTCTACAGTAAACCATGAATTCAGTCTCACCCATTACGGTTTCGCGAAGCTCTTCAGCCTGAACTGACGAAGAGACATTGTTTCTTATAAATATTTGGGGAAATAAAAAGGTGTAGCGGGAACTAGACGACCAAGGCATATGTAATAATGCAGTGTCTAATAACATGGCAGAGGAAATGCAAAAAGCAGGGTATTTGCAAGACAGTAAACGCTGTACTACGAAAAATACGCACCTGAAGCAAAGATAATAATAATAATATTTATTGCCAGGAAACTCTCTCACATTAGTGATTTTCAGAGAGGTCCTGAAACATTAAGATTCTCAAAAAGTCTCCTCCAAAAGAAATTATAAAAGAAAACAAATTAAAAACAACTCAAACTGGTCTGTCGCCATAGTTTCTTTGTTTATTTTGTTTAATATACTGCTGACCCATCATACCGCATTTTTGCCGGAAGTCCAAAGTTAGTGAACGCAAACGGTTAGTCCGATATCAATCGGGGTCCGCTATATGTGAACGCGCCTATAGAACTAAAAATCATTCATTCTCTTTGTTATATATGAAGAATTATTTTGTTTAAAGGACGTCGCCGTCAAGGTGGTCATTGTAGATCATAACAGTAAATGTATTAATATGATTCTTTGCCAACCTTGACGTGTAGCAATTATTTTGTGGACGACATTGAAGCAAGTGTCTATGTTGGAGATAAACATTACACTCTTTTGAAAAAGTTCTTGAAATTATTAAACACTTATTGATCGAGTGGGAGGTCGTTACGGCAAAATTATTCTGCACGCGTTCTTTTAATACAAGATAGAGGTCTGTGCGAAAAGACCAAATGCAGGAGAAAAAAGACCGACCAAACAAGGTTAGTAAGGTTTTTATTATATGGCTCTTTTAAATTTCTCATATTTCCTCAATTTTTTCGTAATTTTTTAAATCTTTTCAGCGGTTGCGTAATGACCGGTTTTTACCGGTTTGTAAAGACCACTCAGGAACCAATCAGATTGCGGAAAAGCTGCATTAAGACCGCTAACGAGCCAAGCCATATAATAAAAGAACTTACTGTACCATTTATAACTCTCCATATCTGACTTCGTTCTTGAGATTTGTTTCATTTTGATTAGATGCATGATCATAATGAATAATGACGTATTTTGCAAGCAGTCTGTATACTGTATTCTGTATTTGGGATTATGTAACGGAGTCACTTGCAACTATGCATACGCGTGTATGCGTTCTATGCTACTACACGTATAAAGTCTCATGTGATTCAAATGATAATCTTAAAGATACAGGATTTTTCACTAATTATCATTAGTAAAACTTACTAGTAGTTAATGCAAATACTGCAATCTGATTGGCTACGCTACATACCTTTTCTTTTTATATCTTTTAGTAATGGTGCCATAACAAAATGAACAAAATCTGGTGCATAACCAAGTTGCTGCAAAGAAAGTTGAAGAAACGTAAATGTTAACTGCATATTACCATTTAGTTTTCCTATTAACTTTACCTTTCCACTAATCAAAAGAAATAGCTATATGTAGAAATAAACTATCTCAACTAATTATGAGCCGAAAACAAAGGAAATCAGCACCGAGACGGTGGTTTTTTTTATCAGAGGAAGAAATTACATAAATTAAGCCAACTTTTCACCTGGATTTTCTCTTAAAATACTGATTTGTTTGAGATGTAATATGAAATACTCGGAAGAGTGGCTTTCATTGTACAATGATAAAAAAGTATAAAACAAATGTACAATGGGGCAAATTTACAACAGGTACCCCAGCAAAGTAATTGCTAATAAGTTAATACATACTATATACAATATAATATTATATAAAAAATGTCAACGGACGGTTGAGGAGAAACAACAAAATAGATTAAATTATAAATTTAAACTAGATTTAAATTAGAATATTAAACTAGAATTAAACTAGAAAATTAAACTAGAAAATTAAACTAGAATTAAACTAGAACATTAAACTAGAATTAAACTAGAACATTAAACTAGAACATTAAACTAGAATATTAAACTACAATTAAACTAGAACATTAAACTAGAATTAAACTAGAACATTAAGAATATTAAACTAGAATTAAACTAGAACATTAAACTAGAATTAAATTAGAATATTAAACTAGAATTAAACTAGAACATTAAACTAGAACATTAAGAATATTAAACTAGAATTAAACTAGAACATTAAACTAGAATTAAATTAGAATATTAAACTAGAATTAAACTAGAACATTAAACTAGAATTAAACTAGAACATTAAACTAGAATTAAACTAGAACATTAAACTAGAATTAAACTAGAACATTAAACTAGAATTAAATTAGAATATTAAACTAGAATTAAACTAGAACATTAAACTAGAACATTAAGAATATTAAACTAGAATTAAACTAGAACATTAAACTAGAATTAAATTAGAATATTAAACTAGAATTAAACTAGAACATTAAACTAGAATTAAACTAGAACATTAAACTAGAATTAAACTAGAACATTAAACTAGAATTAAATTAGAATATTAAACTAGAATTAAACTAGAACATTAAACTAGAACATTAAGAATATTAAACTAGAATTAAACTAGAACATTAAACTAGAATTAAACTAGAACATTAAACTAGAATTAAACTAGAACATTAAACTAGAATTAAACTAGAACATTAAACTAGAATTAAATTAGAATATTAAATTAGAATTAAACTAGAACATTAAACTAGAATTAAATTAGAATATTAAACTAGAATTAAACTAGAACATTAAACTACAATTAAACAAGAAAATTAAACTAGAATTAAACTAGAACATTAAACTAGAATTAAATTAGAACATTAAACTAGAATTAAACTAGAAACATTAAACTAGAATTAAATTAGAATATTAAACTAGAATTAAACTAGAACATTAAACTAGAATTAAATTAGAATATTAAATTAGAATTAAACTAGAACATTAAACTAGAATTAAACTAGAACATTAAGGATATTAAACTAGAATTAAACTAGAACATTAAGTGATTAAACTAGAATTAAATTAGAATATTAAACTAGAATTAAACTAGAACATTAAACTAGAATTAAATTAGAATATTAAACTAGAATTAAACTAGAACATTAAACTATAATTAAATTAGAATATTAAATTAGAATTAAACTAGAACATTAAACTATAATTAAATTAGAATATTAAACTAGAATTAAACTAGAACATTAAACTAGAATTAAACAAGAAAATTAAACTAGAATTAAACTAGAACATTAAACTAGAATTAAATTAGAACATTAAACTAGAATTAAACTAGAACATTAAACTAGAATTAAATTAGAATATTAAACTAGAATTAAACTAGAACATTAAACTAGAATTAAATTAGAATATTAAATTAGAATTAAACTAGAACATTAAACTAGAATTAAACTAGAACATTAAGGATATTAAACTAGAATTAAACTAGAACATTAAACTAGAATTAAATTAGAATATTAAACTAGAATTAAACTAGAACATTAAACTAGAATTAAATTAGAATATTAAATTAGAATTAAACTAGAACATTAAACTAGAATTAAACTAGGACATTAAGGATATTAAACTAGAATTAAACTAGAACATTAAACTAGAATTAAATTAGAATATTAAACTAGAATTAAACTAGAACATTAAATTATAATTAAATTAGAATATTAAATTAGAATTAAACCAGAACATTAAACTAGAATTAAACTAGAACATTAAGGATATTAAACTATAATTAAACTAGAACATTAAACTAGAATTAAATTAGAATATTAAACTAGAATTAAACTAGAACATTAAACTATAATTAAATTAGAATATTAAATTAGAATTAAACTAGAACATTAAACTATAATTAAATTAGAATATTAAACTAGAATTAAACTAGAACATTAAACTAGAACATTAAACTACAATTAAACAAGAAAATTAAACTAGAATTAAACTAGAACATTAAACTAGAATTAAACTAGAACATTAAACTATAATTAAATTAGAATATTAAACTAGAATTAAACTAGAACATTAAACTATAATTAAATTAGAATATTAAATTAGAATTAAACTAGAACATTAAACTAGAATTAAACTAGAACATTAAGGATATTAAACTAGAATTAAACTAGAACATTAATATAGAATTAAATTAGAATATTAAATTAGAATTAAACTAGAATATTAAACTAGAATTAAACTAGAACATTAAGAATATTAAACTAGAATTTAAACAAGAATTAAACTAGAATTAAATTAGAATATTAAACTAGAACTAAACTAGAATATTAAACTAGAATATTAAACTACAATTAAACTAGAACATTAAACTAGAATTAAACTAGAACATTAAGAATATTAAACTAGAATTAAACTAGAACATTAAGAATATTAAACTAGAATTAAACTAGAACATTAAACTACAATTAAACAAGAAAATTAAACTAGAAAAATTAAACTAGAATTAAATTAGAATATTAAATTAGAATTAAACTAGAATATTAAACTAGAATTAAACTAGAACATTAAGAATATTAAACTAAAATTAAACTAGAATTAAACTAGAATTAAATTAGAATATTAAACTAGAACTAAACTAGAATATTAAACTAGAATATTAAACTACAATTAAACTAGAACATTAAACTAGAATTAAACTAGAACATTAAGAATATTAAACTAGAATTAAACTAGAACATTAAGAATATTAAACTAGAATTAAACTAGAACATTAAACTACAATTAAACAAGAAAATTAAACTAGAAAATTAAACTAGAATTAAATTAGAATATTAAACTAGAACATTAAACTAGAATTAAATTAGAATATTATACTAGAATTAAACTAGAACATTAAACTAGAATTAAACTAGAATATTAAACTAGAATATTAAACTAGAATTAAATTAGATTATTAAACTAGAATTAAATTATAATATTAAACTAGAATTAAACTAGAATATTAAACTAGAATATTAAACTAGAATTAAACTAGAACATTAAACTACAATTAAACTAGAACATTAAACTAGAACATTAAACTAGAACATTAAACTAGAATTAAATTAGAATATTTTATTATAGATTAGATTCTTCTATGTTTTGAAAATGAGATCACAGTATACCTTAAACTACATAACCGTAAACGCAACAGTTTACGGTTCAATTGACACTAGTCAATTGACAGGCATAAAACTACATAAACAAGAGATGCTCAAGTAAAGAAGTGTTGAAAGCGTCTACGCTGGATAAGGGGCAGAATACGTGTTTTCATTCGTTAGTATGCTATTCAGATTTTCTTCAACCACTCCTTCTGAAAAAATATAGTCAGTAAGCTCACTTGACAATTCAATATCAGACGGTATGCTGCTATGCAACATTGAAAGATACCACACAGCATTGTGAGATGCCACACAATATTAATAGTGAGATGCTGTACGCAACATTGTGAGATGCCGTACAACATTGTGAGATGCCACACAACATTGTGAGATGCTACGCAACATTGTGACATGCTTTACGCAACATTGTGACATGCTTTACGCAACATTGTGACATGCTTTACGCAACATTGTGACATGCTTTACGCAACATAATGAGATGCTTTACGCAACATTATGAGATGCTTTACGCAACATTGTAAGATGCCACACAACATTGTGAGATGCTTTGCCTTTACACAACATTGTGAGATGTTTTACGCAACATTGTGAGATGCTGTACGCAACATTGTGAGATGCTTTACACAACATTGTGAGATGCTTTATGCAACATTGTGAGATGCCTCACAACATTGTGAGATGCTTTACGCAACATTGTGAGATGCGTTACGCAACATTGTGAGATGCCTCACAACATTGTGAGATGCTTTACACAACATTGTGAGATGCCACACAACATTGTGAGATGCTTTACACAACATTGTGAGATGTTTTACGCAACATTGTGAGATGCTTCACGCAACATTGTGAGATGCTTTACACAACATTGTGAGATGTTTTACGCAACATTGTGAGATGCTTTACGCAACATTGTGAGATGCCTCACAACATTGTGAGATGCTTTACACAACATTGTGAGATGCTTTACGCAACATTGTGAGATGCCACACAACATTGTGAGATGCTTTACACAACATTGTGAGATGTTTTACGCAACATTGTGAGATGCTTTACGCAACATTGTGAGATGTGAGATGCTTTACGCAACATTGTGAGATGCTTTACGCAACATTGTGAGATGCTTTACGCAACATTGTGAGATGCTTTACGCAACATTGTGATATGCTTTACGCAACATTGTGAGATGCTTTACACAACATTGTGAGATGCTTTACGCGACATTGTGGGATGCTTTACACAACATTGTGAGATGCTTTACGTAACATTGTGAGATGCTTTACACAACATTGTGAGATGCTTTACGTAACATTGTGAGATGCTTTATGCAACATTGTGAGATGCCACACAACGTTGGGGGGATGCTACATTGAGAGAATAGATGCTGTTGCTACTCAACATTGAGAGATGTTAGTCAACATTGTGAGGTGCTAAGCAATCTCTTCACTTAGGACCACCATTTGGAGCCGACGCTAATTTGGAATCCGTAGACGGTCGGCAGCATCTTTTTATTATGTATATGGTTCACTTACTGCAATGGAATGACATAGATATTGATTATCAACCGAATATTTCAAGTTCGCTTGCATAGCTAAGTGGTCTGTGTCCATTGACTTTTTACTTGTGAGGTCGGCCGGGTTCGAGTGTTGGGTGAGTATGATTTTTCCATTTTTTTTAAGTTTTACTTTACTTTTTTTCTTTTTAATAGGGTTATAGGGTTAAGGTTAGTTTTACGGTTTGGTTTAGAATATTATCAAAAAAATAGTCGCGCGTAAAAAAGTCCCAAGATGCTACCGACCATCAAAGATGCTACCAACTGTCTACGTATTCCAAATGCCGACACATATCTTATCTAAATCTTATCTAAAGGCCATCATCGTTGCTTAAGGTCCATATATTATTAACTCTATATACTGACTGAAATAACCTAACTGTTTTACTTTAGTATTACTCTTACTGTACTACAAAATTATGACAGCATTAAACACATACTGGTGACTTTCGCTGAGCAAGTGCCAGTAAAGACATAGTTATTTCTGACAAATAGTCAAAGACCAAAAAGTCTATATTTCCTCCATGGACCAGCTGTGGTGCTAGAAAAATTAATGAACACGATTAGAAATTGGGTAATAATAATAATAATAATAATAAGTCAAAGTATTAGGCCCATGACCATCAGGGAGTTGTAGAGATGTTCTACGCATGGTTTTACAACGTGTTGAGCGACAAGGTGAACCCGGCGCTGAATTTACTCGCTTTGAGTGGGCCCTCGTGGGCCCTGGAGTGCAATCCGATCTCACCTCTGGTTTTCTTGCCGTTAATTATACGTACGGAAAATTAGACGTACGGAACGCCTGTGTGCTCTCGATGTCGTTGGCCTCCCAGACTCACCCCCGGCGACCAGGGGGTGGTCTACCAGGAGTTTCGTGAGCAGTTAACGCGAAACGCTAACGACGGCTGGTATTAGACCGCATTAAAATGATACCACTGCCCAACAACCGTACCGCCAGTCTTCATCGCCTCCATGCCCAAGTGCAAAAGTTACGCAGAGCCGGAAAACTGAAGGAATACGATGCCGTCACCCGATAACACTAATTGGAACAAGGCATTGTCGAACGAGCCCCAAATGAAGTCGTCGGTCGGGAATTCTACATGCCTCGCCGTGCTGTTGTTAAAGAGGGTACAAAGTTGCGTGTGGTCTACGACTGCTCCGCTCGAGCCGGGGAGGGAGTTCCGTCATTTAACGACTGTCTCGACGCTGGTGCGCCGCTTCAAAACAAGCTCTGGGATGTGCTTGTTCGTGGATGGTTTCACGCTGTTGCCCTTGCAGGAGATCTGAGAAAGGCGTTTTTGCAGATGCGCATCAGGGAAGGCGATCGCGACGCATTACGTTTCCACTGGTTGCGCACCATTAACTCGAACGAAGTAGAAACTCTCCGATTTACGCGGGCGTTGTTCGGTCTCGGTCCTTCCCCCATTCTGCTGGAGGGTGTGATTGAGCAACACTTGGCGGGTTGGAGCGCAATACTCCCGGAGAGGGTAGCGGCAGTGGCGAAGCTAGCGGTCATGCTAGTCATGCTCAGCATGACTAAACATTTCCTGAAAATATATAGTTTTGTTTGCTTTTATTTACTTTATTTGAAATCTCTCCTTAGAACTTTGAAGTCGTGTGCATTTCGAAGAGAACAAGCAATAATAGTTCACGCATATTACGCCTTATCCGTCCCTGATTGATCGGGCGTCTAAAACCGCCGTCTTCATTCCCAGGCTCTTTTGTTCAGCCTGGCCCCGGCCCAAGTCATGCTCGACCAGCTATATGAACAGTCATGCTTATTCTCGAAATATGATTGGTTGACGGCACTTGACGCATGCTCAGTTTGTCTATTTTAGACACCATAGCCTGATAGCCCAAAATATTAGCTTTCCGCCTTACCAACTATGGCCTGACTGCACAGTGCGTCTGTTTAAGGAGATCCTTGATTTATCATGGCATCAACGAGCTCTGATTCTGTCCAAACAGTCCTTGTTTGTGAACTGCTTAGAAAACCGTTTTCGGTTCGAAATATCACAGCGACCTATGCCGGTTCTTGGCCATTCGTCTTTCTTTCGTTTTATTGGCAATGAATCGCAGTTGAAAATGTTTACCGAGAATTGTAAACCGGCAAACCATTGCAAAGATTCTCTCCAAGATGACTAGATGACAGAAGCACGGATGAGAGATCAATCATGAAGACGGAATGGACAGCCCCGAAGGGCGAAGGACAGGAAAATATCATGCTGTGTTGACATTTATCCGTGAGACTCCGTAATATTAATTATTATGAAGCGTTGTTTTTGTCTGATTTAAATAAATTCTATATCGAAATGATCACTTGAATCTGGCGAATCGAACGCTGTACGTTTCGTCTACTTAAAATATGAATATAATCGTCTTTAAATTAAAATCAAAGGACATGGCTTCAAGATCTATTCGACGTTTACCCGGTGATTCAATGCTTTTATGTCCATTAAAGCGATATAATTTCGTAAAAGATATGTTTCGTATACCTTGCCGTTGATTTTTATAAACGTTTTGTCACACGAAGACCTTCAATCGAACAGATATTAGAAAAAATAGCATTGCCGTGTTTACTGTTTACATTAAAATTTGCGTGTCAGGCGTTATGCATTGGGAGGGCTGAGGGCGGGCTAGCCTGCGTGCGACGGCTGATTTTGCTGTGCATTAGTTCGTAGGCATGCTGATGCGCTCTGATATAAAAAGAAACGGTCCAAAATATGAAATTTTATAAACCTTTAAGCTGAAAAATCACCGCTCAGAATGCAGGAAATGCCATTTACGGGAATCTATATTTTAAAATTTTCCGGGGGTGCATGCCCCCGGACCCCTCTAGAAAGCCTCGCGCCTTCGGCGCTCGGATTATTAGTTAGCATGACCTCCCATTTGGGACCAGCTTCGCCACTGGGTAGCGGAGATCTCCCGTAGCTTGTACGTGGACGATCTGATCACCGTTACAGAAGCGCTATATTTGAAGAGGGAAGCCACTGAAATCTTACGCTGACCTTGATAAGAACGAGCCAGAGTTGGAATTCGCGGATCCTCGACCTGAAACCGAGAGTGACGGAGACACTTCGTACATGTATGCCAAACAGCAACTGAGTTCCGCCGCTGGGAGTAAGTGCAAACTCCTCGGGACAAAGCCCAAGATACCTTGAGCGTGGTCTTCCCTGATGAGAAGGCCAACCCGACGAAGAGGGGTATCTTGGCAAAGTTGACCGGGGTTTACGATTCTCTTAGACTTGTGTCACCCATGACGCTCCAAGGCAAACTCATTTATCGCGATCGTTTGCGAGCTTAAAAGAGCGTGGGACGCTACCTTACTGATGAGCTCGTGAAGCAGTGGGGAAAATGGGAAAGCAGTTTGCCCACTCGTGTGACAACTGTACGAAGCCTGACAGCATACCGAGAGCATTTAAACACCGTGGATCATGATTCCGGAAGAATGGTGTACCACGGCGTAGACTGCTGTTGCTACAACCACGACATGTGGCATCGCCAAATGCGTGGAGCTCCACGGTGTTTAAATGCTCTCGGTATGCTGTCAGGCTTCGTACAGTTGTCACACGAGTGGGAAAACTGCTTTCCAGGACTGATGGCTGCAAAATCCAGGTTGGCAAGACGAGGCCTCACTATTCCTCACTATTGTGGACAACGTACGCCGAGCACTGGAGAGATTTCCTGTCACTGCGGTCCACTGTTGGCTCGACAGCACCAGCCAAGAATCCCACAGACTTGGAAAGCCGCGGTAGGTCAGTCGAAGATTCAAAGCTGTGGTGGAGTGGACTAGAATGGTTGTCGAATTGCAAAATCTGGGCACCCAACCCTGTAACGGTACCGAGCAGTACCAAAGCACTGAGTTCGCTAAACCAATTCGTGAAGTACTAAGCAGCCGTTAGGACGAGTTCGACCTTCTACTCGATAAGCACGATCTCAAAAGAACCTTGAGAGTGTGCGTGTGGATGGCGAGATTTATTCAGAACTATCGAGGGACTCCAGTGGTGGATCCGTAGAGTCCAACTACGAGCTAAAACGTGTCCGAATTACGTTGACGAACAGTTGCGACTGAATCTCCAAGAGAATGCTGAAGGAATTCTCGAATGTCGCGGACGAATTCAAGGGAAATACCCCAATATATACCTTCCGGATGCCAGTGAAATTCGCCGCGCAGCTGGTGAAGCGAGCACATACTGTACGTGAAACCCCTACATGGAGGTGTGGGACTTCATGACGGCTTAAGAAGGCCATGCTTAAGAAGGCAAGCTTCACGACTACCTCGCAGACAAGGGAATCTCGTGGCAGTTTAATATGAGTAGGGCGCCTTTGGTAAGGCGGACAATTTGAACACCTACAGTAGTTGGCATTTCAAACGCGCTTTCTATAAGATGGTGGGTTCCGGATTACTTACCTACGCGGAGCTGTGCGAAATTGTCCTCAATGCGGAGACAGAGCTACACAACCGACCGTCAGACTACGTGGAGGACGATCTCAAGTTGCCTATTTTAACATCTGCACCTTTCTTGTTCCAGAGATCCAACCGGATTCCAGAATTGGGACTGTGGAAGAGCTAAGAACTTGCGTAGATGGGCCAGGTACCTGCGATCTTGTAAAGATGCTCTGTGGAGATGCTGGTGTACCGAGTATCTAATTGCTCTGAGAGAGAGGCATCGGTGGAACCAAGATGTATATTGGGGATGTCGTCATTGTCTGTTCCGACAACCGAAATCGCGCTAAATGGCCGCTCAGAATCGTGAAGCAGTTATTTCCGGGAAAGGATGACGTGGTTCGAGCAGTGAGGTTGCGCGCCGGCAAGTCGCATCTCGAAAGACCTAGGAACTGTCCTGCGACAAACGCGATGAGAGGCTGACCGCTCTCAACCCTGAGGCTCTGCCCTTTCGTCTAAGAGAGATGTAGCTACTGCTGCAAACCTTAGACATATAGAAACGTAGCTGCAAACGAGCAGAAACGTTAAGGTTTTCACTGGATTACTAAGCGCCTATATGCCTATATAGAACCATATGAAATATTTAAAATATTTAATTCGAACTTTTATGGTACTAGGGATTTGTCCTCTTTGAGTTGCAGAATTTCATTTCTGCATCCACCCATTTATACAAAAAATTGGAGAAATCTGCCTAATATTTAGATGGCTAATTTGACAAAATAACAAACTTTTGGACACAATGTACAGTAATCCATGTATTTTTCAGTGCAAAAATGGTGTCTGAAAAAGAGAAAGAAGAACGACCCTGGGTTCAGTGGTATATGGGTGTTATACTGTTAGGTCCACATAATACTTCGGGTTAGGTTTTCGGGCATGTTTGGGATTAAAGTTTGTTTTAGGGTTAGCACTACCAGAAACAAACATTAAATTAGGTGGAGCACTTCTGCTGGCAACCAAGCTATTCTGCCTGGTTTCCAAGCCATTTCACCAAGTTGTAGCGATGTCTGTGATGATGTCTGTGATGATGTCATCATTTTGTACTCCCCACTTCTCCAGGTCTGGTGACGCTACTGCCTTCAGAGTACAAGATTGTGAGAAACTCTTTGTCGTGTAAATGAAACCTCATGTTTTTAAACCTTGTGTTAAATGCATAAAATGCTAAAATATGTGACACAAAATCTGGTTGACACACCACAAGAAATAGCAGGTTATTAGTCTTAGTTACCAATAATCGGCATTTGTCAAATGCTATTAGATTACTGTACCTATTTCCACAACAGTTATAACTTATATATAATATGGGATACTAGATTCCAAGGGTGGATACCAGATTCAGAAACCTGGTATCCCACTCAGATACTGCTCTGTTCTCCCTAGAGGTCCAGTAAGAGCCACCCTCATTGGTCCACTGTTATTACAGGGGGAAACTGGAGTACCCAGAGAAAACCTGCTGTGTTTGGTAGAGTGAAACTGGGAGCATTCTTCTCACTTGCGGCCAAGGCAAAATCTTTAATTTGATAACTGCACTCGGACCCGTGTTGCAGAGGTGAAAGACACGTGTGCTACCTACTGTGCCACCAACACCCCTTAAAGCCTCTTAGGTCTCTAAAGCCCCTTAGGACTCTTAGAAGCCACTTAGGTCATATCTTTGTACCCTCTTGGATATATTTATATTATGATGCTATCTTCAACCTAATAATAATGTTTACTACATGTATTTATATAGCGCAAATTAGCATGTGTATATGATCAAATGCGCTTTACAACGTCGACAATTTATTCTATTACATTCAGTACCTCAATCAACTAACCTTACTTATTTATTTTTACAGTTTTTATCATCATTAGTTTCCCTAACTTATTTATCCTAACCCGCCCTGTTAACTTCCCTGTGGGAGGAAACTGGAGAACCCAGAGAAAACCCACGACTTTCGGCAGAGTGTTGACCAACTCTTTCCACGTGCGATCAAATGTCCGAACACAGGATTCAAACTCTTGACCTCAGAGGTGGGAGGCAGTGGCACTGATCACATTAGCTAACTCCAAGGATAAATGGAGATAAGTGAACTCCCCCACCTAAGGGCTATTCCATTTAATACCCATACCCCTATCAAGGACAAAGGTCTATCTATACCCCTGAAGAACAACAGCCCCACTGAGGAGTTTGATTTTTACAACAGCTAACGGCCTGAAGAATTCCTGTCTATTACCCCTGAAGAAATTGATCGTTACCCCTGAAGAATTCAATTTTTTTCACTTGAGCCCTGAAGAATTCCTAGTCGAAATAGTCCCTATCTGGTATGGGTATTAAATGGAATAGCCCTAGTCCTTCATACTGTACCAGTGCAGCCGGTACTGTGGTCACACAACTTGTTCTCTATTTTTAATTAATGTTCCCAGCTGATAAAATAAGAAAGGTTTTTCTATAGTTTAATTTTGGTACGTCCATGGACGGAATACTTATGCACCAGTCAATTGAAACCACGGCCCCCCGACCCCCGGGACATAGCGGGGATTGTAACATTTGTGGAGTGTTACATTTTTACTTTTTCCCCGCCCCCCAAATGCATGACCCTGGTGACTTACCAGATTTTGGTGAGCTGGTTTCCATAATAATCATCGAAAAAGTGACAGCAACCCTAGCATAGACGGATTTTCTGGGGGGGTGCAGGGGGTGCCACCCCCCCAAATATCAGTTTTCACCCCCCCAAACAAACTGTTCACCCCTCCAAAAAAAATTATCAACCCCCCCAATTTTCGGCATAATAACTATAAATAGTCCACTCGAACGTGCAGAGTGTTGATGATAAAAAATAAACGTAACACTCTGAAACTAATCGCTCCTGGTTTATTGGAGCAATATAAAGCTTTAAAACTCTATTACCTCAGCTTAGATCATCCTTCGCATAGCCCTTTGCTTTTGAAGTTGATAATAAGTATTGCTTTACAAAGTTTAACACAAAATATAACGTAAAGAAACGAGAAAATTAAAGAATTCTTAACGATACGATCTCCTCTCGTAATGGCGGATTATAGCAACCGAGCGATTTCCGATAATTTCCGACACGTTTTTGTTATGCGCAAAGAAGATGCGCACAAGGCAGACTTCGACCTTTGCCCTATGGTCATTTGGTCAATGAAATTCATGCGCGTTTTAAGTAACCCTCGACGTAACCCGTGGTTTAAGCCGTTTAACACATGTAAAATTTATGAATTTCAATTGCCAATAGATATTTTCGATTTTTCGCAGCCTCATGAAATTTCTCCTCTGAATAGAGATTTTTACTAGCTTTTTATGCGGGATCGAATGATGTTGTACTTGCCTCACAATATAGCTGATAACCAAGAGATGCTTTGAGAATTGAGACTGCATTTAAGATAAAGTAAAAAATGGACGAAAACTTGATTATTGATCTTAGAAACCTTTTGAAGGTCTTTAGAATTAGTATTCGAGTAGCGCGCCATAAATTGTACTCGGATTCAAACAACAGTACAACACAATGATTTTATAAAAGTAAACCACTAAACCCGTATTTTGTGTTGGCTTTACACTTTACACTTTACAGGTTCATTTAATTTTAACTCTCTCAACGGAAATGCCAAATTCATTGATTTGACAACTTTTTCCTGGGGTACTTTGTTTTCTACTCTCTAGCCTCCTTCTCGCGGCTCTACCCCTAGAGTCTAACTGTTTAGACCTCACCTTGGTTTGGTGACGCTTTGTGTTACCTCACCTGCTCACCCCCCTAAAATTTATGGCACCACCCCAGTAAAAAATATGAAAATCCGTCTATGAACCCTAGTCTACAGTGGCATTTTAATACGAGTCTGATAATGTCCCGAATCTACCAAGTCCGCGCGATCTACACAGATAACGCGATCCATGCAGTCTACGCGATTTATGCAGTTTATGCGTTCTATGCAGTCCACGCGATCTCAGTATGCAGTTAACGCATTTGCACCTATGCTGCTACGCGATCTTTGCAATCTACACACGGTCTACACAATCTATGCACTCTACGCTATCTACGCAATCTACGCATTCTATGCAGTCCACGCGATCTACACAATTTACGCGATCTACGCAATCTATACAATATACACAATCTATCCATATTGAGGACATAGCGATATGTTCAGGTGATAGATTGTATATAGATAGACGCAGGCACCCACATTGAGGTGATAGATACATAGATAGACACACCCACATAGATGACTGCTTCTTCTAGTGCTATTATTGGGTCTAATGTCAAATCGCTTATAAGCCACCATGTTGGGACAAGCGAGCGAGCGTGATTCTCAATACTCGGGCCCAATCCCGCTTCAGGTCGCATTACAATCCCCGCGAAAAATCCCCACAAATTTAGCAGATCGTTACTGTCCCCGTCCCCCCCGGGAAAATGCAGCGTTACAAGAACGTTTTGCCACGGCCATGTCCCCGTTACACCCCCGCTATGTCCCGGGGGTCGGGGGCCGTGGTTTCAATTGACTGGTGCATTAGTTTAGTCTGTATCTCACACTATTTACTCTTTACCCTTTCGCCCCCTGTCTCGTGTCTGGCACAACTGTGTCTGGAAAATTATTTTGTCAACTTAACAAAGTATGTTCTTGGTGTAAACTCAAGATTCAATCAGTCAATCCTACATTTGACTATAACTTCTAATCACTAATGCTCTAACCTCTATAGACTATAGATGTATTTATTAAATAAACATGAAACCTGCAGATGGAGAGTCTCCCCAGAACCCAGATGCACAGCCAATCCGTGTGGTCTTTCCAGAAAGTACATCACGTCTTTTACCATCAAGCGCATAGGATTGACGCAAAGTACTACAAGAGGTAATGCCTCGGGTGTTCAATCTAAAATGGAGCAAATTTCTACTGCAGTATAAACGCAACATTTTGCACTTGTGCTGAAGTCCAATCTGGATTCATACGAAATATTTTACATAAAGTATCAGTCGTTGTAGTTAACTTTTCCCCAGTCCCCAAACCCTCAAACCCGTTGAACAACAATCATGGCGGCCGCTCCGGAGAATATGGAGTTAGATGCATCTCGCCAACCTTCCACCTCCACAGCCGGTCACAAGAAACGTTTCGAAGTTAAAAAAGTAAAGTATAGAAATTACATTTCTTTCTAATCCAAATATTTTAGCGATAAGTACTTTTTTAAGTAGGAGCATTTTGAAGTACAAATAATCTGTTTCGAGAACTAAAAATATTTCGGTTGACGTTTCATATAAGAATCCCGAACTCAAAACATAGTCCTAACCCGGCTAATTCATTCCCCTATCCTAAACCCAAATACTACCTCTTACGATAATGTTTTATTTTAGGTAAAACAGCTGATTTGAATTTGAATTTTACTACCGATACGTATATGAAATTTTATCCTAGAATTTCGGTTAAACTGAAGTTTAGAACTTTCATATAAATTTATTAACAACTGCCTCGCTTGTGGAGGATGGGAGCCCCCAGATAGAATACTGCTCTCATGGCCGGCAAATCCCTGCAACCCAGCCATGGGATAACATGTATGCTACGCAAGCTCTGATTGGTCAATACCCATGTTTGGATCAGGCCATCCAAACACGGAAATTTCCTGCCAAAATTTCCTTAAGTTTTTCTGCTCGTTCTCTTGTATTATTTTATAAAAGAAATACCTGATGGTTTTTATCCAAACACTTGGGAAATTTCTCGACTTTCGAAAAGCTAAAAAACACTCGCCTAGTGGCTCGTGTTTTTTTACGCTTTTCTCCAGTCTCGCAACTTCCCGCCTGTTTGGATCACAGTATCCAAACACGGAAACCATTAGGTATTTCTTTAATGAAATATAAAGCTTCTCACTATCAAAATGTTAAAATTTTAGTGTAACAAATTTCCTCACCGATTGTAACAATTAGAAATTATCATCAGTTGAATCATCAGTAGAATCTGATCATTCTGATGTTAAATGTTTAAAATTTTAGTCAAGCATACCTTGTGACACTTGTTAAAAATTGATTTACACATCATTACACATAGTGAATGGATGGATGGACTGATGGAAGGACTGACAAACAGACAGTTCGATGGATGAATGAATGATTTTAATATTTTAACAGGGGGCTTATTCACGTAAATATTTTTTTGTAATCCACCAGTCGTGATGATCAGAAGAAATCTAATTCTAGCGGTCAAATGGCAAATCCTGCCAGTCATTCATTTTGCTGTTCAGTTTGTTTCTTCGATGTCTATTACACTGGAACCAGGGGCGAAACTCAAGGCGGGGTGTGGGGTGTGTGACACCCCCCCCCCAAATACTAAAAACACCAATTGGCAGGACAAATGGGAAATCAGAGATCTTGCAGGGCAGCGCAGTCAGAGGCTAGGAAAGAAGCTACTTAAGGTAATCTACCTATGGGCTTCATCTACACGAGATTTTACAAACGGGTGTAGCCTGAAGTGTTAGCCAACCCCTAAACCCTTGTCACGCGACAATATTGTTCCCAGAGCCTGCGCAGGCTCTGGGAACGAGATTGGCTACGCTAGTGTTAGATTGGTTCCCAGACCCTTCTGGCAGTACTAGGCACGAAAAATGGCAGCACTTGGTAAGAGGCAGCATGTAAGCTTGGATTCATTTGAAATATGCTCGCTGTAGAATTGATGGAAAAAGTTTGCTCAAATTGCTGCAAATTGTCTTTCCGAGCTTCTAGATTTCAAAATTTTCCCGGGCGCCCCCACACTCCCCTAAAAATGCGATCACTTATTACCTGATTGTGTGCAGCTGTTCATACGTACTGTGCTTTAGGAAACCGGAAACGCGCGGGCTGTAGTTGTGTCACTCTCGCTGAATGCCTATTTTCGTGGTCTTGCTATAAATTAATGTCTATTTTTAACTCTATGTATTGCCAGTTTGCCATCACATACCAGACTGACAATAGGAATTTAGTTCAAATGCATGTAGATTGAGGCAGGCCTCCGATTATACGTTTCGGTAAATTTTACCTACGGAGCTGCAGGGCACCAACGATTTTAGCAGGGCAATTTTACCGTACACCCCCCCAACGAAAAAGAGCTAGTTTCGCCCCTGACTGGAACGTTTGACAATTCTTCATTCATCTTTCCTTTTGAATCACTGTAACATTATAAAGAGACTAGTGGTGAGCCGATGTTACAAAAAAGCCGATTGCCGATACGATTCATTGTTAAGAGCCGATATTTTCACACCATCGGCCGATTAATCGGCAAAACCGATGTTTGCTAACCTGATGCTCAGTGCTCCCGTTTTGTCGTTTTATTTTATATATCTCAAGTTTCGCAATGAGAGGAAGTCATCAAGCCAATTCTCGTATTTTAAGTGCAACAAAACAAACAGAAAACAGTCAAGTAGTCAGCATCGTTTCCTTTATTTAAAATATTTTTGTATCAACCACTGAAAAAGCGCAAAAATGCCGACCAAACAAGGTAAAAAAAAAAAAACGCAAAATGAAAAAACCAAAATGCTAAATTACAGGCCTAATTGTCAAACTGTAATCTTGGCAAATTGTGATGTAAAAATAATAATTTGTCTGCTTTGTGTGGAGCAAGTGAACTTCTCTTCTCTGTGTAAATATTGCCCTGCTCACTGAACACACGTTCCGAGTCCACGCTTAGAACTGGAGCACTCAAATACTTTGACGCAACTCGGAAGAGGTTTGGATATGCCAGACGATTTCTAGACCACCATGCGTATGGACAGGAGACTCGTGGTTGTAATGGAAGTGCCAGGAAAGGTGACATCGTCGTTAAGTGGCTCCTCCTCGGCTTCGTTGTTGTTGTTGACAATCTCATCGAAACAAGCCCAGAGGTCATCATGGTTTTGTGCTTGTGGTGTCTTTTGCTGAACCTCCGGTGCAACAACAGGTGTGCATTCGTTTTCTGTTGGCTTCAAACGATTGGTTTCGCGGATCATGACAGCCCGCGATGCACTGTCCTAGACTCTAGAAACTTCAATTTGAATCTTGGGTCAACAGCAGTGGCCAGCAGGAAGTTTTTGTCCGTCGCCTTGGATTCAAATCGAGTTGTTAACGCTTTCAACAGTTGTTCTCTTAGAGTCTTAACAACACTGCTTGCCTTTGTCCTTCTCGAGAAATCGTTGCAGCACGCAAACTGTGGGGACGACTTCAGAGATGCACGAATTTGGCTTGCTCGTGCCCTTAGTGCACTCTTCAAACATTTACAGGACGCGCAGAAGCCGTTTCATAATGTCCCATTCGTTCGAAGTAAGGCACATGATCGTTTTCTCAGCCGAGTACAAAGCCACGGCACGTTTCATTTCCAATGGTCTCTCCAGCATATAGTATGTGGAGTTCCATCTAGATTAATAAATAATCATAATAAAACATATTTAACAAATCATATAGAAACTGTTAGATGTCAAATTGCAACGAAAGAATAGGTAAACATAAATACAAGGGCGCAGTGCCAAGACTCGCTCGCTCTTTAAAGTTTGATGTTGGCGTACAGGTTATGTTTTGATCCGCCGTGTTAGGTGTACACGCTTAGGCTGTAGGAAAAGCAATAACTTTTTCTTCGGCAAACCCAATTCTGCTTGAAATTTCTACGCCATTTGAAATGTTGGAAGCGTTGTCGGTGACTACAAGGTGACACGCTGATGGTTCCAGTTTCCATTTTTCCAACATTATCTTGAACTTTTCAGCAATCCGTTCACCGGTATGCGACCTGGGAAAGTAGCTGGATTGCAGGATGAATGATTGTCTAGCCGCTTGTTTTTGCCAGTCAACCCAGTGGCCAGTCAACGAGATGAAAGTGTTATTGTTATGAGAACACGTCCAAATGTCCGAAGTGAAGGAAATGTCTGTAACATTCTCGATGAATGTTCCAACGGCTGTTTCGGCGCGTTTCACCAGCTCCGGTATGAACGGTGTCGCTGAAATAATGACGGCTGGGCACTTTGTATTTTGGACAAACATTATTCATCAGGCGCAAGAAACCCAAATCTTCCCTTGGCAGGGGCGCTATCGAAATCCCAGCCAACATGCGCATTGAAGCTCTCTGAGACCCATCTGATTCTTCAACTTTTTCCTCATGGTGGCGGTAGTATTTTCTTCTGCATTATCATCTTTTCTTTTCGCTGATCGAGCCGTCTCCTTGCTTGCCAGTTCAATGTACGTGCCGGGATGTAGCGAGTGCAGATGACTTCTCATATTGGTTGTCGTGAAACTCTTTTACTGCTTTCCAACTCGTGACAACAAAGAACGGCCACCACTGCTTTTGCAAACCAGTTCCAGTTCCAGGCAGGAATCATGAAAGTGTTTGACTGGAACTAGAACTTAAAATCCAATAAGAAAGAGATAGAAAAAAATGATGATGCGTGACTAGGATTGAACATTGTAGAATAAAGATGCTCTCTCATGATCTAAAACAATTTTATATCATTTTATTTTATATAATTATATGATTTTCTTTCATTATTTTTTACCCGTCGAAGGCTGCTGGTTGACCGCTGAAAGCTCGTAGTGTCAAAATTGTTTTAGATCAGAGAGCATCTTTATTCTACAAAGAAAGAGATAATAAAAATAAATGTACAGTAACAAATGAGACTTAAATAATTATACAAATAGGAATAATTGTAAAAGATGAGAGCTTAGAAAAGAGAAAGAGATACCAAATGAATGTTGGAATTTAAAGATGGCTTTTGGTACAGTATTAAGATTACAAATTAAATTATTAATTAGATTACAATTTAACCTCAAAGGAATGTGGTCTGAGATGCATATGTACATTGTATTAAAGAAATACCTAATTGTTTCCGTGTTTGGATGGCCTGATCCAAACACGCGGGATGTCGAGACTCGAGAAAAGCGTAAAGAAACACGAGCCACTAGGCGAATGTTTTTTAGCTTTTCGAAAGTCGAGCAACATCCCAAGTGTTTGGTTCTGGCCATCCAAACACGGAAAACCATTATGTATTTATTTTATAAAATAATACGAACGAACGAGCAACACAAACTTGAGTAAAATTTTGGCGGGAAATTTCCGTGTTTGGATGGCCTGATCCAAACACGGGTATTGACCAATCAGAGCTTGCGTAGCATACATGTTATTTTATAAATAGATATGTTTAATTTCAACCTATTGCAGGGTAAACCCTGAATTACAGGTGAGGCCAGTAACACTAGCATTAGTGACATAATAAATACAACAAAGATAGGTTGATAAAGACAAATACTACAAGCGTATTGACATGTAACAAAATTTCCAAAGCGGTCCGTGTTGGATGGCTTACTCTCTTGGACTACAGTTGTTCTTAGAATATATCGTGGGGCCGCCGTATTGACAATCAGTCTGTTACGTATCAGATTATACAACGGGTTATCGTGTTCAACATTAGCGATGCAATTGTACACTTGGCTTCCCTTCTACTGAGGAGAGTGTCAATTTTAGCCATAGCCAAAGCCTGTTCATATGACAATCCTGGGAATATTATTCCTAAAGCGCACTTCTGAATCGATTCTAAAAAAATGGAGAGATATTGTGGAAGACTACTAGAAAAACACGGACGACGCATACTCTAGCACAGAGCGGATGAGAGAGCAATAGAGGGCAACGATGTCGTCAACCTGAACGGCACATTTCTTAAGTTTCCTTAATGCATACAGTCGACGGTTGGCCTTATGCACAACATAGTCACAACGGGTAGCCCACGTTAGATCTTGTGAAATATGCACGCAGAGGAGCTTAAAGACTCAACGCGCTCAATATAAGTGCCAGCGATGGCAATGGGCTGGGGCATGCAGCTATTGAAGCGTAAAAAGTCAACCGCCATTTCTTTGCACTTTTTGGGTTTAAGCGCATGTTATTTATGCAGGCAAAAGATTGAATATCGTCAACAATAGAACCAAGATAAGATGGTGAGTTCCTAGGTACAATCTCCACAATTGACAGGTCGTCCACGAACTTGGCTCTAGGACCCCAGTCAGAAACAAGATCGTTCACCATCATTGCGAATAAAATAGGCCCCAATTGAATGTAGTGCCTTGGGGCATACCACGATTCAGGTGTAGTGAGGCTGAGCACGGCGAGGAAATCCTTACGAACTGGGATCTTCCCTGCAGGAACGAGGCTAGCCAGCGCAGCAAAGCTTCGAGGGCCAAGTGGAGTAAGTAGACGATCGCGTGTTCAGTTGATTTCCCAGCAACAGCGAATTGTTTGGGGTCCAGATCACGTAAGATGGTGGGTAGAACTCGAACAAGTGTGAAGCCCTCCATCAGCTTTGTCGTCTGACAGGTAAGTGAGATAGGACGAATGTCATCTTCAATGGTCTTTGGCGGCTTCTGTTTGGGGAGGGGGCATTACGACAGCGGTCTTCAGCAAGGGGGTCAGGTATCCTTCACGTATTGAACAGTTATAGAGTTCAGCGATGACCGGCGCAAGTTCAAAGGCAAACAGCTTAAAGATGATATTCGGGATCCCATCGGGCCAGCGGCCTTTTTGGTACGAGTGGAGCATAACGCTTTAAAGGCTTCATGAGGGTGACTAGAAGGTCATCAGGAACTTGGTGTACCTCGATACTGGACACGTCATGTAGTGAGAGAGGTGTAAACGAAGAAGTGAGGCCGACAAAGAACTGGTTGATCATTTCGCAGAGGGTATCAACATTGTTAATAACCCTGCCATCAATCAATTGACGATACCACTGGCACTCACTTCCAGATACACCAGAGAGGCACTTGACCTCTTTCTACCAACGTCCGATATTTGTGCTCTTGAGATTCTTCACCTTAGAACGATAGAATAACTTTTTACACTTCTCAATAGCACTTGCAACCTTGTTGCGCCACAATTTGAACAATGGCGAATCTTTTCTGTATTTAGCAAGGAAACGCTGCCTCTTGGAAATCCAATCTTTAACCTTTGCCGTTATCCAAGGCTTGTCGGTACCATGCACACAGGCAGTTGTGACAGGCAAAAACCTATCAAGAGCTTCGGTAAGAGTGCGATTAAAGACCTGGAATTTGTCATCACAGGAGGACGCCAAGTACAGTTCTTGCCAAGAGAACGACGTAATCCACTGCCCAAATTCGCGCAGATAGCTGTCACGTGTATCGCGTTTAGTATCTTCTTATTGGACAGCGGTTTCTTACTACCTCCAGTCTGTTCAACGAGCACGCAATAATGATCACTACTCCCAAGTTTTTGGTAACTGACGAGGGTTTAGGAACGATTTCGGTGCATTTGTCATAAACCAATCGAGTGTTCCTATATCACGTGTTAATACTTTAAAGCCACATGAGCGCTGGAAAACAGTCGGTGAGATATTAGTAGATGTCGGGTTGAAGTCGCCAGATATGCAAATTAGGCCTTCAGGATGCTGGGCTAAATAAGTGTCGACCACCTTTTGAACATGATCGTATACTGTAGCTTTTGATTATCTTCAGCCGAGGCTTTGGGAGGATGATAAACAACTCCAAGCAATATAGAGGAAACTACTCTCGGCAGCCAGTTAGGTCGTAACTGTATAGCCACATAACTTTAGTGATCATATCGGTAGACTCGAAATGGACCATTCTTTTACATGGGATGGCGCAGATCACATAGGCAGCCACTCCCCCAGCATGAGAAGGTCTGTCATTCCTAAATAGAAAAAAGTCCTGCATGGAGACCGCGGAATCAGGTACACCACTGTCAAGCCAAGTTTCAGTGACGCATGCAACGGCCGCACCGTTAAGCTTGACGACACACTCCAGCTCATCAACCTTGGGAACCAATGAGCGTACATTGCTCACAAGAAAGGAAGCGATTGAAGATATCTTTTTCGGGTTGGATTGAGCTGTGTCATTTTGGTTACACAAATTGGGGCCTGCTATCGAAATCGTTTTCTTATTCCAAGATCACTCAATCTTTTCCACAAATCGACTGGAAGATGTTGTTTAGGTGTAGACCTCCGAATAGCTAAGAGTGAAGAACGGCTGTATTCAGCACGATCAACTCGGGAATTGATCGATAAACCAACATGGCGGAACAAACTTGTCGATGACACCAGATAACTCAGATGTTCAGGAAATGACCAATTATCGGTTAATCGAACGTAAAAGCAGACAGCTGCCACAAATGGGAACCCCCGCACAATACACGGCCACATTGCGGAACACAGACACAGTTTGGACGACGAACGAAGATAATTTATACGGAGGGACAAAAACAAATGGCAGCCAAATGATATGTATATGATAACCATTATATGTAAATTTGAAGAAAAGTCATTCTTATACTTAGTAAATTAGTCTCTGAAAATATTGTGATGTAAACAACAAAATGTTAGATCTTTTAAATTTGATTTTTATCAATTTTATATGTGGTACGCACTGTATGTCTATTCTAATGCTTTTATGCTGGGCTTTTATATTCCTGAGAAAGGTTTGCTTTCTGTCTGATAAATCTATATCACCTTTGATAGATTTACCTTTGCAAATTTACTAGTACCATTATATAATTTCACTGCAACAATCAACGTATTGCAACAATATTACAGATAACACTTTAATATTTTCCTTAATTTATTGTAACATTGTGCTTGGAAAGATTAATAATATAATAAGAATAATATTATCTATTTTTTAGTGGAATGCTGTTGCTCTATGGGCTTGGGGTACGTACATGTATTTCTTTATTTTTAATTCAAATTATCATAAGGCCAAAATTAGGTAGGGTAGGGTAGGTCGGTTTTTCTTTTTTTTCCAAACATTGCATGGACGAACAATATCTTTTACCAAACCGTGCTAATCTTGGGTCGGCGTTTTATCATATAGTTAACGTACAGCCACGTCTTTGGGACGATGTTTTTTTAGTATAACCATAGCGCTACTAAAGTGCCCCTAACCTCAAAATTTTTTATTGTCTTATTTGGAAGAACTTTTAAAATGATAAAGTAACTTCTTTTGAAGATTCTCGTTTCTTCGCTTTCTTTTTAAGATATATCAGTTTGTTTGATATGCAAATGTCAAAATATGGAATTTACGTCAATATAGAATATAAATTTAATATATATTTAATTTAATATATATTTAATTTAATATATATTTAATTCAATATTTACGTAAATATGGAATTTACGTCACACATGCATAATGAGTTATCAGCGAATGTTATATATCTTTGCGTTATCAAATAAAAAACACTAAAGTGTGAATAACACGTGTGTATGTTTCTCCCACAACACCAAACTTTCTCGATTTTAAAGGATTTCGTTCGAGAAGAGATACACACATTTCTCCAATAAGTCATTATGCATGTGTGACGTAAATTCCGGACATTTGCATATCAAACAAACTGATATATCTCCAAAAGAAAGCGAAGAAACGAAAATCTTCAAAAGAAGTTACTTTATCATTTTAAAAGTTCTTCCAAATAAAACAATAATTTTGAGGTTAGGCCAAAACAACTTAGATGCTAACTCTCCGCCTAGTCAGTTTTCTAACTCTGCGTTAAGTGTCTTCCTAACCCCCAGCTGTATTTTCTTTGGTTATACTAAAAAACAAACATTGTCGCAATCTTGAGGACGCTGCCTGGATCAGCAGCCATGTTTGCTATCTCAGGATGCAAGATGCCAGACTTCTCAAAATTTCAATAAAAAGATTAGGGTTGGCATTTTACTGGCAAAAAAACTAGGTACAATCATTTTCAAAAGTGTGGGACACTCGCAAGGTTTATGACTCATTTCCCCTTTTTTGTGATTCCCCCACTAGGTCCCTGCTCAATGTTGTATGCCATGTCTACTGCAAATTTCGTCAAAATGATAACTTGTTTCGCTAGACAACATTGTAAAGGGAGGGGGAGGGAGGGAAAGTAGCCCCATTGCGAAATAGATGATGTATATGAAGTATATGTTAGAAAATATAAGGTGTCCCGACGACTTTTGAAATTGATTGTAGGTTGGGAAACCGGAAACCAATGTAGTTTTTTCCCCTAAATGTTTAACTAAACAACTGTATTTTGTGTCTGGGACTAGCTTATTGTGCATAATTGTTTTACCCCTTCGTATAAGTTGAGTTTGGCTTTTTGAGTTAAATTTTGAGTCCTAGAAATTTGACTTATATGCTGCAAAATACTGTAGTCATTTTGATACTACACACCTGCAGGGCCGCCGAGGTTCTTTGGGGCCCGGTGCAAAATATCGTTTTGGAGGCCCTGATGACGTCATAATTTCCAGTGGGCCGGGGATCCAGGGTTTCTTGAAAGGAGGGATGCACGTAATATGTAGTGACCGCATTTCTAGGGGTCCGGGGGCCTGTTCCCCCCGGCAAGTTTTTGAATTTAGGGTCTCTGAAATGGCATTTCCTGCACTTTGAGGGCATTTTTGAGCAAAATCCTAAAGACCTTAAATCACGTTTTTTTTGCTAGTATATCCCATTATTTTTAAGAAAATATAAATAAAAATACAAAAGAGGCACCTTGGCGATAAATAATTGAATCACAGAAGAACACACATATACAGTATGATATATTTCAAAAATAGGTTTCAAGAAGTGATGCGGAGCTTTCTGGGCCCCTTAATAAATGGCCTGTTGTCAGTTTTGAGGTCGGGACTCCCACCCAGTTGCCGTCGATTGCGATACTGTCTTTAATCTTCATCATGTCCAAAACTTCAACAATTTTAGGGGGCCCTTCTCAAATTGGGGGCCCGGGGCAACTTGACCTGCCCCCCCTCTCGGCGGCCCTATGTACCTGTATGAGAACTGTACCTGTACAGTTGGTACAGTATAAGTTAGTTGTACCTGTATGAGAAATTTAAGAGATGAAAAGAAGATACTGTACGTTAGTCTAAGTAGGCTTCATCATTTTTTGGTAAAACCGGAAAAAATTGTTTTTTTCTCAAAACCTGTTTTACGGTTTTTCTATTATAAGAAAACCGAAAAACTGACCGAAGAATCGTATATCGCCATCCATCTCTGTAATATACAAGGCCTACACACTTGTGAAATGCAACGAAGCTTGGCTGCAATGAAGATTGGCTTTACTTACTTCCCTGGTGTTTTCATTGAGCACAGTAAAAGGCAAAGTGTTTGTTTTAGGCCTAAAAATAAGTTAACATAAAAATCTGAGTCGAAAGGTTTGGCCCAGCGAAAGCATTATATCCTTCTTAGCTTTCTATCAAGAATGCCTTAGCGAAAGCAACGCCACTGTGTATCTGGAAACCAACACCATGAAGTCATAACTGACGCCATAGCAAATTTCTTGTGTAAAGACTAAAAACAACGTTGTATTCAACGCTGTGTTTAAACCAGGTTTTCAGCTGTACATGTGCTGGAACCACGATACCAGATCACGACCACGTTTTCGAAAAATAATAAAACTTTACAATGCAACAAGAGAATCGGTGATGAACGATGTAAGCGATATTAGCTTCTTCTCAGTTTAATATTTTTCGCAGTCCATTTTTCGATTTTTGCGTCTTTCTTTTGCTCCCGGTATAAGTTCAATAATGATTCGATTAAAACAGGTTTTCAAGATGGCAAACAAAATAACTGAGCTGAGAACAACCCCTCCCTCCACATTAATGACAATTCTAAATTATCTACCCCCTCCCTAATGACACTGTTCAAAAACCTCGCAGAATATGGGAGGCATAAGACCCGCCCAGACCAGGGTCTTTTTGCACTGGGGATAAAATAAGGGTGTGGATTGTAGATAACCTTGGGTATAAGGTTGCTACTGTAGATGGCCATGTTCAGTACTGAAAGGAAAGGTGTTGGTAGCAACTCTACTGTATCTTCAGTGGCTTTTGTATACATTGGGTACATTGTATGAGGTGTAGTGGTATAAAGGGTACTGTACTGTAGGTTTACTTGAGGTCTGTTACTGATTATAAATGCAGAAGGTGTACAGGGGATGTTAGACTTAGACCACCTCATTGATGGCCTGTAGAATCCGTGGTCATAGGTAATGAATCCTTGGAGGTACTGTAGTAGAAGATTCTGCTATTTAGGTGCTACCCTGGTAGAAATCCTAAATAGGATCCTAAATTTTTCCTAAACAGGATCCTACAGGATATTTCAGGATCCTGTACAAAATCCTACAGGATATTTCAGGATCCTGTACAAGATCCTACAGGATCTGTAGGAACTTGTACAGGATCATAAAATATCTTACAGGATCTTGTACAGGATCCTGAAATATCCTGTAGGATCTTGTACAGGATCCTACAGGATCCTACATGATCCTGTACAAGATCCTGAAGTATCCTGTAGGAACTTGTACTGGATCCTAAAATATCCTACAGGATCTTGTACAGGATCCTGAAATATCCTGTAGGATCTTGTACAGGATCCTGAAATATCCTGTAGCATCTTGTACAGGATCCTGAAATATCCTGTAGGATCTTTAAACACAGGATCATGAAATATCCTGCAGAATCTTATACAGCATCCTGAAATATGATATATTGTAGGATCCTTATACATTACTACCAGGGTCTTGCTAGGATCCTAATTAGGATCCTAAAAAGGTTAGGATCCTGACCACATTCGGATCCTATCAGAATCATTGTCAGGATCCTGGTCAGGATCCTGGTGATTTTAGGATCCTATTAGGATCCTGGTCAGGATCTTGTTGATTTTAGGATCCTAGTAGGATCCTGTTTAGGATTTCTACCAGGGTATTTACTGTAGGTATAGATTCTGCTATTTAGGTGTGTAAGAAAGCACTTTTGCTAGAATTAGAAATGGCTGGAAAAATTTAAGGAAACTCTTGCCTTTTCTTACTTCCCTGGTGTTTTCATTGTGCACAGTAAAGGCAAAGTGTTTGTGGCATGTGTCAGAAGTGTTGTTCTATATGATAGTGAGACATAGACAGTTAAAAGAGGGTTTAGTAAGACTGGAGCAAAATGAAATGAGGATGGTATGGTGAATGTGTAATGTGACAAGGTGTCAGTGTCAAGTGTAGGTATCAGCGCTGGTGTCAGTGTCAGTGTAGATGTCAGTGTCAGTGTAGGTGTCAGTAAAGACATCCGCCAACAACTGGGTTGGAGAACACTATCCGAAAGGCGTAGTTTTCATAAAGCTGTGACGATGTTTAAAATAATCCATGGCAAACGTCCCGCCATATTTAACTGACCTTTTCACAATGTCCAACGTAAATGACTCCTACAACTTAAGGAATCGAGAAAACTGCCTAGAGCTACCAAAACCTCGAACCGAATATCTTAAAAGGAGTTTCGAATATACTGGTGCTAAATTATGGAGTGAGTTGCCAAATGAATTAAGAACGATTGAAACCATAACGTCTTTCAAGAGTGCCCTTCTATCCCATATGTCGTAGCCAATATTTATCCTATTATTATTCTAATTTAGTTTTTATTACAAATATTAATGTATATAGATATAGATATAGATATATATAGTTATCTTACCTGTTTTAGCATTAGTCTAACTCTCGACTTTCATGTAAAGCAGTTTTTGTACTGATGAAATTTCGAGTTGAAATAAAGGTTCTTCTTGTTCGTCAGTGTCAGTGTAGGTGTCAGTATAGGTGTCAGTGTCAGTGTAGGTGTCAGCGTAGGTGTCAGTTTAGGTGTCAGTGTCAGTGTAGGTGTCAGTTTAGGAGTCAGTGTAGGTGTCAGTGTAGGTGTCAGTGTAGGTGTCAGTGCAGGTGTCATTGTCAGTGCAGGTGTTAGTGTCAGTGCAGGTGTCAGTGCAGGTGTCAGTGTCAGTTCAGGTGTCAGTGTCAGTGTAGGTGTCAGCGTAGGTGTCAGTGTAGGTGTCAATGTCAGTGTAGGTGTCAGCGTAGGGCTCGAAATAAGCGTCGATCAATGATCGGCAATAAATTCTTGATCGGCAAGAAATATATTGGACCATTCATGCAATGTTTTATTTGTATAAAACAGTCAGAAACACGCGAAAAGCATTTGTTTAGCCTAAGCTAAGACAGGAAACGGCACGAATACTTTTCTCACTGATATCATTAACTATAAACGCACGAAGTACTTGCACAATCTGCAATTCGAACGTTTCTGTTATGCCACCGGCTAAAGGTGAGTGCCTGAGTGGGATTTTTGTATAAATTTTAGGTCTCAGTGCTGCTGTATTTTGCTATGAATAGGCGTGACAACATGAAATACTAATAATTTAACCCCCATAAATAGTGACAGTCATAGTGCAGTGAACCCGATCGGCCAGATTTCCATTTGATCGGCGGAAAATCACGACTGGTGATCACCATGATTGGGAACTTTGGGAAAGTTATTTCGAGCGCTGGTGTAAGTGTCAGCGTAGGTGTCAGCGTAGGCGTCAGTGTAGGTGTCAGTGTACGTGTCAGTGTCAGTGTACGTGTCAGTGTAGGTGTCAGTGTACGTGTCAGTGTCAGTGTCAGCGTAGGTGTCAGCGTAGGTGTCAGCGTAGGTGTCAGCGTAGGCGTCAGTGTAGGTGTCAGTGTACGTGTCAGTGTAGGTGTCAGCGTAGGTGTCAGTGTCAGTGTCAGTGCAGGTGTCAGCGTAGGTGTCAGTGTAGGTGTCAGCGTAGGTGTCAGTGTAGGTGTCAGCGTAGGCGTCAGTGTAGGTGTCAGCGTAGGTGTCAGTGTAGGTGTCAGCGTAGGCGTCAGTGTAGGTGTCAGTGTAGGTGTCGGTGTAGGTGTGAGTGTAGGCGTCAGTGTAGGTGTCAGTGTACGTGTCAGTGTACGTGTCAGTGTCAGTGTAGGTGTCAGTGTCAGTGCAGGTGTCAGCGTAGGTGTCAGCGTAGGTGTCAGTGTAGGTGTCAGTGTAGGTGTCAGTGTACGTGTCAGTGTACGTGTCAGTGTCAGTGTAGGTGTCAGTGTCAGTGCAGGTGTCAGCGTAGGTGTCAGCGTAGGCGTCAGTGTAGGTGTCAGTGTACGTGTCAGTGTACGTGTCAGTGTCAGTGTAGGTGTCAGTGTCAGTGCAGGTGTCAGCGTAGGTGTCAGCGTAGGTGTCAGTGTAGGTGTCAGTGTAGGTGTCAGCGTAGGCGTCAGTGTAGGTGTCAGCGTAGGTGTCAGTGTAGGTGTCAGCGTAGGCGTCAGTGTAGGTGTCAGTGTAGGTGTCGGTGTAGGTGTGAGTGTAGGTGTAGGTGTCGGTGTCAGCGTAGGCGTAGGCGTCAGTGTAGGTGTCAGCGTAGTCGTCAGTGTAGGTGGCAGTGTAGGTGGCAGTGTAGGTGTCAGTGTCAGTGCAGGTGTCAGTGTAGGTGTCAGTGTAGGTGTCAGTGTAGGTGTCAGCGTAGGCGTCAGTGTAGGTGTCAGTGTAGGTGTCAGCGTAGTCGTCAGTGTAGGTGTCAGTGTAGGTGTCAGTGTAGGTGTCAGTGTCAGTGTAGGTGGCAGTGTAGGTGTCAGTGTCAGTGCAGGTGTCAGCGTAGGTGTTAGTGTCAGTGTAGGTGTCAGTGTAGGTGTCAGCGTAGTCGTCAGTGTAGGTGTAGGTGTCAGTGTAGGTGTCAGTGTAGGTGGCAGTGTCAGTGCAGGTGTCAGCGTAGGTGTTAGTGTCAGTGTAGGCGTCAGTGTAGGTGTCAGCGTAGGTGTCAGCGTAGGTGTCAGTGTAGGTGTCAGTGTAGGTGTCAGCGTAGGCGTCGGTGTAGGTGTCAGTGTAGGTGTCAGCGTAGGTGTCAGTGTCATCGTAGGTGTCAGTGTCAGCGTAGGTGTCAGTGTCAGCGTAGGTGTCACTGTCATCGTAGGTGTCAGTGTCAGCGTAGGTGTCATCGTAGGTGTCAGTGTCATCGTAGGTGTCAGCGTAGGTGTCAGTGTCATCGTAGGTGTCAGTGTCATCGTAGGTGTCAGTGTCATCGTAGGTGTCAGTGTCATCGTAGGTGTCATCGTAGGTGTCAGTGTCATCGTAGGTGTCATCGTAGGTGTCATCGTAGGTGTCAGTGTCAGCGTAGATGTCAGTGTCAGCGTAGATGTCATCGTAGGTGTCAGTGTCAGCGTAGGTGTCATCGTAGGTGTCAGTGTCGTCGTAAATGTCATCGTAGGTGTCATCGTAGGTGTCAGTGTCAGCGTAGGTGTCATCGTAGGTGTCATCGTAGTTGTCAGTGTCATCGTAGATGTCATCGTAGGTGTCAGTGTCATCGTAGGTGTCATTGTCAGCGTAGATGTCATCGTAGGTGTCGGTGTCATCGTAGATGTCATCGTAGGTGTCAGTGTCATCGTAGGTGTCATCGTAGGTGTCAGTGTCAGCGTAGATGTCATCGTAGGTGTCATCGTAGGTGTCAGTGTCATCGTAGGTGTCATCGTAGGTGTCATCGTAGGTGTCATCGTAGGTGTCAGTGTCATCGTAGGTGTCATCGTAGGTGTCAGTGTCAGCGTAGATGTCATCGTAGGTGTCATCGTAGGTGTCAGTGTCATCGTAGATGTCATCGTAGGTGTCATCGTAGGTGTCAGTATCATCGTAGGTGTCATCGTAGGTGTCAGTGTCATCGTAGATGTCATCGTAGGTGTCATCGTAGGTGTCAGTGTCAGCGTAGATGTCATCGTAGGTGTCAGTGTCAGCGTAGATGTCATCGTAGGTGTCATCGTAGGTGTCAGTGTCATCGTAGATGTCATCGTAGGTGTCATCGTAGATGTCATCGTAGGTGTCATCGTAGGTGTCATCGTAGGTGTCAGTGTCATCGTAGATGTCATCGTAGGTGTCATCGTAGGTGTCAGTGTCATCGTAGGTGTCAGTGTCATCGTAGATGTCATCGTAGGTGTCAGTGTCATCGTAGGTGTCATCGTAGGTGTCAGTATCATCGTAGGTGTCATCGTAGGTGTCAGTGTCATCGTAGATGTCATCGTAGGTGTCATCGTAGGTGTCAGTGTCATCGTAGGTGTCATCGTAGGTGTCAGTGTCAGCGTAGATGTCATCGTAGGTGTCATCGTAGGTGTCAGTGTCATCGTAGATGTCATCGTAGGTGTCATCGTAGGTGTCATCGTAGGTGTCAGTGTCATCGTAGATGTCATCGTAGGTGTCATCGTAGATGTCATCGTAGGTGTCATCGTAGGTGTCAGTGTCATCGTAGGTGTCATCGTAGGTGTCAGTGTCAGCGTAGATGTCATCGTAGGTGTCATCGTAGGTGTCAGTGTCATCGTAGATGTCATCGTAGGTGTCATCGTAGGTGTCAGTGTCATCGTAGATGTCATCGTAGGTGTCATCGTAGGTGTCATCGTAGGTGTCAGTGTCATCGTAGATGTCATCGTAGGTGTCATCGTAGGTGTCAGTGTCATCGTAGATGTCATCGTAGGTGTCATCGTAGGTGTCAGTATCATCGTAGGTGTCATCGTAGGTGTCAGTGTCATCGTAGATGTCATCGTAGGTGTCATCGTAGGTGTCAGTGTCATCGTAGGTGTCATTGTCAGCGTAGATGTCATCGTAGGTGTCGGTGTCATCGTAGATGTCATCGTAGGTGTCAGTGTCATCGTAGGTGTCATCGTAGGTGTCAGTGTCAGCGTAGATGTCATCGTAGGTGTCATCGTAGGTGTCAGTGTCATCGTAGGTGTCATCGTAGGTGTCATCGTAGGTGTCATCGTAGGTGTCAGTGTCATCGTAGGTGTCATCGTAGGTGTCAGTGTCAGCGTAGATGTCATCGTAGGTGTCATCGTAGGTGTCAGTGTCATCGTAGATGTCATCGTAGGTGTCATCGTAGGTGTCAGTATCATCGTAGGTGTCAGTGTCAGCGTAGGTGTCAGCGTAGATGTCATCGTAGGTGTCATCGTAGATGTCATCGTAGGTGTCAGTGTCAGCGTAGATGTCATCGTAGGTGTCAGTGTCATCGTAGGTGTCATCGTAGGTGTCAGTGTCATCGTAGATGTCATCGTAGGTGTCAGTGTCATCGTAGATGTCATCGTAGGTGTCACCGTAGGTGTCATCGTAGGTGTCAGTGTCATCGTAGATGTCATCGTAGGTGTCATCGTAGGTGTCAGTGTCATCGTAGATGTCATCGTAGGTGTCAGTGTCATCGTAGGTGTCATCGTAGGTGTCATCGTAGGTGTCAGTATCATCGTAGGTGTCATCGTAGGTGTCAGTGTCATCGTAGGTGTCATCGTAGGTGTCAGTGTCATCGTAGATGTCATCGTAGATGTCATCGTAGGTGTCATCGTAGGTGTCAGTGTCATCGTAGGTGTCATCGTAGGTGTCAGTGTCAGCGTAGATGTCATCGTAGGTGTCATCGTAGGTGTCAGTGTCATCGTAGATGTCATCGTAGGTGTCATCGTAGGTGTCATCGTAGGTGTCATCGTAGGTGTCAGTGTCATCGTAGATGTCATCGTAGGTGTCATCGTAGATGTCATCGTAGGTGTCATCGTAGGTGTCAGTGTCATCGTAGGTGTCATCGTAGGTGTCAGTGTCATCGTAGGTGTCATCGTAGGTGTCAGTGTCAGCGTAGATGTCATCGTAGGTGTCATCGTAGGTGTCAGTGTCATCGTAGATGTCATCGTAGGTGTCATCGTAGGTGTCAGTGTCATCGTAGATGTCATCGTAGGTGTCATCGTAGGTGTCATCGTAGGTGTCAGTGTCATCGTAGATGTCATCGTAGGTGTCATCGTAGGTGTCAGTGTCATCGTAGATGTCATCGTAGGTGTCATCGTAGGTGTCAGTATCATCGTAGGTGTCATCGTAGGTGTCAGTGTCATCGTAGATGTCATCGTAGGTGTCATCGTAGGTGTCAGTGTCATCGTAGGTGTCATCGTAGGTGTCCGTGTCAGCGTAGATGTCATCGTAGGTGTCATCGTAGGTGTCAGTGTCATCGTAGATGTCATCGTAGGTGTCATCGTAGGTGTCATCGTAGGTGTCAGTGTCATCGTAGATGTCATCGTAGGTGTCATCGTAGGTGTCAGTGTCATCGTAGATGTCATCGTAGGTGTCATCGTAGGTGTCATCGTAGGTGTCAGTGTCATCGTAGATGTCAGTGTCATCGTAGGTGTCAGTGTCATCGTAGATGTCATCGTAGGTGTCAGTGTCATCGTAGGTGTCAGTGTCATCGTAGATGTCATCGTAGGTGTCATCGTAGGTGTCAGTGTTATCGTAGATGTCATCGTAGGTGTCAGTGTCATCGTAGGTGTCATCGTAGGTGTCAGTGTCAGCGTAGATGTCATCGTAGGTGTCAGTGTCATCGTAGATGTCATCGTAGGTGTCAGTGTCATCGTAGGTGTCATCGTAGGTGTCATCGTAGGTGTCATCGTAGGTGTCATCGTAGGTGTCAGTGTCATCGTAGGTGTCATCGTAGGTGTCAGTATCATCGTAGATGTCAGTGTCATCGTAGATGTCATCGTAGGTGTCATCGTAGGTGTCAGTGTCATCGTAGATGTCATAGTAGGTGTCATCGTAGGTGTCATCGTAGGTGTCAGTGTCATCGTAGGTGTCATCGTAGGTGTCAGTGTCATCGTAGATGTCATCGTAGGTGTCAGTATCATCGTAGGTGTCATCGTAGGTGTCAGTGTCATCGTAGATGTCATCGTAGGTGTCATCGTAGGTGTCAGTATCATCGTAGGTGTCAGTGTCATCGTAGATGTCATCGTAGGTGTCATCGTAGGTGTCAGTGTCATCGTAGGTGTCATCGTAGGTGTCAGTGTCAGCGTAGATGTCATCGTAGGTGTCAGTGTCATCGTAGGTGTCATCGTAGGTGCATGTCAGTGTCATCGTAGATGTCAGTGTCATCGTAGGTGTCATCGTAGGTGTCAGTGTCATCGTAGATGTCATAGTAGGTGTCATCGTAGGTGTCATCGTAGGTGTCAGTGTCATCGTAGATGTCATCGTAGGTGTCATCGTAGGTGTCAGTGTCATCGTAGGTGTCAGTGTCATCGTAGGTGTCATCGTAGGTGTCAGTGTCAGCGTAGATGTCATCGTAGGTGTCATCGTAGGTGTCAGTGTTATCGTAGATGTCATCGTAGGTGTCAGTGTCATCGTAGGTGTCATCGTAGGTGTCATCGTAGGTGTCAGTGTCATCGTAGATGTCATCGTAGGTGTCATCGTAGGTGTCAGTGTCATCGTAGATGTCATCGTAGGTGTCATCGTAGGTGTCATCGTAGGTGTCAGTGTCATCGTAGATGTCATCGTAGGTGTCATCGTAGGTGTCAGTGTCATCGTAGATGTCATCGTAGGTGTCAGTGTCATCGTAGGTGTCAGTGTCATCGTAGGTGTCATCGTAGGTGTCAGTGTTATCGTAGATGTCATCGTAGGTGTCAGTGTCATCGTAGGTGTCATCGTAGGTGTCAGTGTCAGCGTAGATGTCATCGTAGGTGTCAGTGTCATCGTAGATGTCATCGTAGGTGTCAGTGTCATCGTAGGTGTCATCGTAGGTGTCATCGTAGGTGTCATCGTAGGTGTCATCGTAGGTGTCAGTGTCATCGTAGGTGTCATCGTAGGTGTCAGTGTCAGCGTAGATGTCATCGTAGGTGTCAGTTTCATCGTAGATGTCAGTGTCATCGTAGTTGTCATCGTAGGTGTCATCGTAGGTGTCAGTGTCATCGTAGATGTCATAGTAGGTGTCATCGTAGGTGTCATCGTAGGTGTCAGTGTCATCGTAGGTGTCATCGTAGGTGTCAGTGTCATCGTAGATGTCATCGTAGGTGTCAGTATCATCGTAGGTGTCATCGTAGGTGTCAGTGTCATCGTAGATGTCATCGTAGGTGTCATCGTAGGTGTCAGTATCATCGTAGGTGTCAGTGTCATCGTAGATGTCATCGTAGGTGTCATCGTAGGTGTCAGTGTCATCGTAGGTGTCATCGTAGGTGTCAGTGTCAGCGTAGATGTCATCGTAGGTGTCAGTGTCATCGTAGGTGTCATCGTAGGTGCATGTCAGTGTCATCGTAGATGTCAGTGTCATCGTAGGTGTCATCGTAGGTGTCAGTGTCATCGTAGATGTCATAGTAGGTGTCATCGTAGGTGTCATCGTAGGTGTCAGTGTCATCGTAGATGTCATCGTAGGTGTCATCGTAGGTGTCAGTGTCATCGTAGGTGTCAGTGTCATCGTAGGTGTCATCGTAGGTGTCAGTGTCAGCGTAGATGTCATCGTAGGTGTCATCGTAGGTGTCAGTGTTATCGTAGATGTCATCGTAGGTGTCAGTGTCATCGTAGGTGTCATCGTAGGTGTCAGTGTCAGCGTAGATGTCATCGTAGGTGTCAGTGTCATCGTAGATGTCATCGTAGGTGTCATCGTAGGTGCACTCTAAAAACACTCTGGTTAAATTTAACCAGGCCCAGGTCAATATACAACCTACATAATCCTGGTTATAAATTTGACAAATTTCCTGGTGAGATACCTATAAATCGTAGGTGTCAGTGTCATCGTAGGTGTCATCGTAGGTGTCATCGTAGGTGTCATCGTAGGTGTCAGTGTCATCGTAGGTGTCATCGTAGGTGTCAGTGTCAGCGTATATGTCATCGTAGGTGTCAGTATCATCGTAGGTGTCATCGTAGGTGTCAGTGTCATCGTAGATGTCATCGTAGGTGTCATCGTAGGTGTCAGTATCATCGTAGGTGTCATCGTAGGTGTCAGTGTCATCGTAGATGTCATCGTAGGTGTCATCGTAGATGTCATCGTAGGTGTCATCGTAGGTGTCAGTGTCATCGTAGGTGTCATCATAGGTGTCAGTGTCAGCGTAGATGTCATCGTAGGTGTCAGTGTCATCGTAGATGTCATCGTAGGTGTCATCGTAGGTGCACTCTAAAAACACTCTGGTTAAATTTAACCAGGCCCAGGTCAATATACAACCTACATAATCCTGGTTATAAATTTGACAAATTTCCTGGTGAGATACCTATAAATCGTAGGTGTCAGTGTCATCGTAGGTGTCATCGTAGGTGTCATCGTAGGTGTCAGTGTCATCGTAGGTGTCATCGTAGGTGTCAGTGTCAGCGTATATGTCATCGTAGGTGTCAGTATCATCGTAGGTGTCATCGTAGGTGTCAGTGTCATCGTAGATGTCATCGTAGGTGTCATCGTAGGTGTCAGTATCATCGTAGGTGTCATCGTAGGTGTCAGTGTCATCGTAGATGTCATCGTAGGTGTCATCGTAGATGTCATCGTAGGTGTCATCGTAGGTGTCAGTGTCATCGTAGGTGTCATCATAGGTGTCAGTGTCAGCGTAGATGTCATCGTAGGTGTCATCGTAGGTGTCATCGTAGGTATCAGTGTCATCGTAGATGTCATCGTAGGTGTCAGTGTCATCGTAGGTGTCATCGTAGGTGTCAGTGTCAGCGTAGATGTCATCGTAGGTGTCATCGTAGGTGTCAGTGTCATCGTAGATGTCATCGTAGGTGTCATCGTAGGTGTCAGTATCATCGTAGGTGTCATCGTAGGTGTCAGTGTCATCGTAGATGTCATCGTAGGTGTCATCGTAGGTGTCAGTGTCATCGTAGGTGTCATCGTAGGTGTCAGTGTCAGCGTAGATGTCATCGTAGGTGTCATCGTAGGTGTCAGTGTCATCGTAGATGTCATCGTAGGTGTCATCGTAGGTGTCATCGTAGGTGTCAGTGTCATCGTAGATGTCATCGTAGGTGTCATCGTAGATGTCATCGTAGGTGTCATCGTAGGTGTCAGTGTCATCGTAGGTGTCAGTGTCAGCGTAGATGTCATCGTAGGTGTCATCGTAGGTGTCAGTGTCATCGTAGATGTCATCGTAGGTGTCATCGTAGGTGTCAGTGTCATCGTAGATGTCATCGTAGGTGTCATCGTAGGTGTCATCGTAGGTGTCAGTGTCATCGTAGATGTCATCGTAGGTGTCATCGTAGGTGTCAGTGTCATCGTAGATGTCATCGTAGGTGTCATCGTAGGTGTCAGTATCATCGTAGGTGTCATCGTAGGTGTCAGTGTCATCGTAGATGTCATCGTAGGTGTCATCGTAGGTGTCAGTGTCATCGTAGGTGTCATCGTAGGTGTCCGTGTCAGCGTAGATGTCATCGTAGGTGTCATCGTAGGTGTCAGTGTCATCGTAGATGTCATCGTAGGTGTCATCGTAGGTGTCATCGTAGGTGTCAGTGTCATCGTAGATGTCATCGTAGGTGTCATCGTAGGTGTCAGTGTCATCGTAGATGTCATCGTAGGTGTCATCGTAGGTGTCATCGTAGGTGTCAGTGTCATCGTAGATGTCATCGTAGGTGTCATCGTAGGTGTCAGTGTCATCGTAGATGTCATCGTAGGTGTCAGTGTCATCGTAGGTGTCAGTGTCATCGTAGATGTCATCGTAGGTGTCATCGTAGGTGTCAGTGTTATCGTAGATGTCATCGTAGGTGTCAGTGTCATCGTAGGTGTCATCGTAGGTGTCAGTGTCATCGTAGATGTCATCGTAGGTGTCAGTGTCATCGTAGGTGTCATCGTAGGTGTCATCGTAGGTGTCATCGTAGGTGTCATCGTAGGTGTCAGTGTCATCGTAGGTGTCATCGTAGGTGTCAGTGTCAGCGTAGATGTCATCGTAGGTGTCAGTATCATCGTAGATGTCAGTGTCATCGTAGATGTCATCGTAGGTGTCATCGTAGGTGTCAGTGTCATCGTAGATGTCATAGTAGGTGTCATCGTAGGTGTCATCGTAGGTGTCAGTGTCATCGTAGGTGTCATCGTAGGTGTCAGTGTCATCGTAGATGTCATCGTAGGTGTCAGTATCATCGTAGGTGTCATCGTAGGTGTCAGTGTCATCGTAGGTGTCATCGTAGGTGTCAGTATCATCGTAGGTGTCAGTGTCATCGTAGATGTCATCGTAGGTGTCATCGTAGGTGTCAGTGTCATCGTAGGTGTCATCGTAGGTGTCAGTGTCAGCGTAGATGTCATCGTAGGTGTCATCGTAGGTGTCATCGTAGGTGTCAGTGTCATCGTAGATGTCATCGTAGGTGTCATCGTAGGTGTCATCGTAGGTGTCATCGTAGGTGTCAGTGTCATCGTAGGTGTCATCGTAGGTGTCAGTGTCAGCGTAGATGTCATCGTAGGTGTCAGTATCATCGTAGATGTCAGTGTCATCGTAGATGTCATCGTAGGTGTCATCGTAGGTGTCAGTGTCATCGTAGATGTCATAGTAGGTGTCATCGTAGGTGTCATCGTAGGTGTCAGTGTCATCGTAGGTGTCATCGTAGGTGTCAGTGTCATCGTAGATGTCATCGTAGGTGTCAGTATCATCGTAGGTGTCATCGTAGGTGTCAGTGTCATCGTAGATGTCATCGTAGGTGTCATCGTAGGTGTCAGTATCATCGTAGGTGTCAGTGTCATCGTAGATGTCATCGTAGGTGTCATCGTAGGTGTCAGTGTCATCGTAGGTGTCATCGTAGGTGTCAGTGTCAGCGTAGATGTCATCGTAGGTGTCAGTGTCATCGTAGGTGTCATCGTAGGTGCATGTCAGTGTCATCGTAGATGTCAGTGTCATCGTAGGTGTCATCGTAGGTGTCAGTGTCATCGTAGATGTCATAGTAGGTGTCATCGTAGGTGTCATCGTAGGTGTCAGTGTCATCGTAGATGTCATCGTAGGTGTCATCGTAGGTGTCAGTGTCATCGTAGGTGTCATCGTAGGTGTCAGTGTCAGCGTAGATGTCATCGTAGGTGTCATCGTAGGTGTCAGTGTTATCGTAGATGTCATCGTAGGTGTCAGTGTCATCGTAGGTGTCATCGTAGGTGTCAGTGTCAGCGTAGATGTCATCGTAGGTGTCAGTGTCATCGTAGGTGTCATCGTAGGTGCACTCTAAAAACACTCTGGTTAAATTTAACCAGGCCCAGGTCAATATACAACCTACATAATCCTGGTTATAAATTTGACAAATTTCCTGGTGAGATACCTATAAATCGTAGGTGTCAGTGTCATCGTAGGTGTCATCGTAGGTGTCATCGTAGGTGTGTCATCGTAGGTGTCATCGTAGGTGTCAGTGTCATCGTAGGTGTCATCGTAGGTGTATGTCATCGTAGGTGTCAGTATCATCGTAGGTGTCATCGTAGGTGTCAGTGTCATCGTAGATGTCATCGTAGGTGTCATCGTAGGTGTCAGTATCATCGTAGGTGTCATCGTAGGTGTCAGTGTCATCGTAGATGTCATCGTAGGTGTCATCGTAGATGTCATCGTAGGTGTCATCGTAGGTGTCAGTGTCATCGTAGGTGTCATCATAGGTGTCAGTGTCAGCGTAGATGTCATCGTAGGTGTCAGTGTCATCGTAGATGTCATCGTAGGTGTCATCGTAGGTGCACTCTAAAAACACTCTGGTTAAATTTAACCAGGCCCAGGTCAATATACAACCTACATAATCCTGGTTATAAATTTGACAAATTTCCTGGTGAGATACCTATAAATCGTAGGTGTCAGTGTCATCGTAGGTGTCATCGTAGGTGTCATCGTAGGTGTCAGTGTCATCGTAGGTGTCATCGTAGGTGTCAGTGTCAGCGTATATGTCATCGTAGGTGTCAGTATCATCGTAGGTGTCATCGTAGGTGTCAGTGTCATCGTAGATGTCATCGTAGGTGTCATCGTAGGTGTCAGTATCATCGTAGGTGTCATCGTAGGTGTCAGTGTCATCGTAGATGTCATCGTAGGTGTCATCGTAGATGTCATCGTAGGTGTCATCGTAGGTGTCAGTGTCATCGTAGGTGTCATCATAGGTGTCAGTGTCAGCGTAGATGTCATCGTAGGTGTCATCGTAGGTGTCATCGTAGGTGTCAGTGTCATCGTAGATGTCATCGTAGGTGTCAGTGTCATCGTAGGTGTCATCGTAGGTGTCAGTGTCAGCGTAGATGTCATCGTAGGTGTCATCGTAGGTGTCAGTGTCATCGTAGATGTCATCGTAGGTGTCATCGTAGGTGTCAGTATCATCGTAGGTGTCATCGTAGGTGTCAGTGTCATCGTAGATGTCATCGTAGCTGTCATCGTAGGTGTCAGTGTCATCGTAGGTGTCATCGTAGGTGTCAGTGTCAGCGTAGATGTCATCGTAGGTGTCATCGTAGGTGTCAGTGTCATCGTAGATGTCATCGTAGGTGTCATCGTAGGTGTCATCGTAGGTGTCAGTGTCATCGTAGATGTCATCGTAGGTGTCATCGTAGATGTCATCGTAGGTGTCATCGTAGTTGTCAGTGTCATCGTAGGTGTCAGTGTCAGCGTAGATGTCATCGTAGGTGTCATCGTAGGTGTCAGTGTCATCGTAGATGTCATCGTAGGTGTCATCGTAGGTGTCAGTGTCATCGTAGATGTCATCGTAGGTGTCATCGTAGGTGTCATCGTAGGTGTCAGTGTCATCGTAGATGTCATCGTAGGTGTCATCGTAGGTGTCAGTGTCATCGTAGATGTCATCGTAGGTGTCATCGTAGGTGTCAGTATCATCGTAGGTGTCATCGTAGGTGTCAGTGTCATCGTAGATGTCATCGTAGGTGTCATCGTAGGTGTCAGTGTCATCGTAGGTGTCATCGTAGGTGTCCGTGTCAGCGTAGATGTCATCGTAGGTGTCATCGTAGGTGTCAGTGTCATCGTAGATGTCATCGTAGGTGTCATCGTAGGTGTCATCGTAGGTGTCAGTGTCATCGTAGATGTCATCGTAGGTGTCATCGTAGGTGTCAGTGTCATCGTAGATGTCATCGTAGGTGTCATCGTAGGTGTCATCGTAGGTGTCAGTGTCATCGTAGATGTCATCGTAGGTGTCATCGTAGGTGTCAGTGTCATCGTAGATGTCATCGTAGGTGTCAGTGTCATCGTAGGTGTCAGTGTCATCGTAGATGTCATCGTAGGTGTCATCGTAGGTGTCAGTGTTATCGTAGATGTCATCGTAGGTGTCAGTGTCATCGTAGGTGTCATCGTAGGTGTCAGTGTCATCGTAGATGTCATCGTAGGTGTCAGTGTCATCGTAGGTGTCATCGTAGGTGTCATCGTAGGTGTCATCGTAGGTGTCATCGTAGGTGTCATCGTAGGTGTCAGTGTCATCGTAGGTGTCATCGTAGGTGTCAGTGTCAGCGTAGATGTCATCGTAGGTGTCAGTATCATCGTAGATGTCAGTGTCATCGTAGATGTCATCGTAGGTGTCATCGTAGGTGTCAGTGTCATCGTAGATGTCATAGTAGGTGTCATCGTAGGTGTCATCGTAGGTGTCAGTGTCATCGTAGGTGTCATCGTAGGTGTCAGTGTCATCGTAGATGTCATCGTAGGTGTCAGTATCATCGTAGGTGTCATCGTAGGTGTCAGTGTCATCGTAGATGTCATCGTAGGTGTCATCGTAGGTGTCAGTATCATCGTAGGTGTCAGTGTCATCGTAGATGTCATCGTAGGTGTCATCGTAGGTGTCAGTGTCATCGTAGGTGTCATCGTAGGTGTCAGTGTCAGCGTAGATGTCATCGTAGGTGTCAGTGTCATCGTAGGTGTCATCGTAGGTGCATGTCAGTGTCATCGTAGATGTCAGTGTCATCGTAGGTGTCATCGTAGGTGTCAGTGTCATCGTAGATGTCATAGTAGGTGTCATCGTAGGTGTCATCGTAGGTGTCAGTGTCATCGTAGGTGTCATCGTAGGTGTCAGTGTCATCGTAGGTGTCAGTGTCATCGTAGGTGTCATCGTAGGTGTCAGTGTCAGCGTAGATGTCATCGTAGGTGTCATCGTAGGTGTCATCGTAGGTGTCAGTGTTATCGTAGATGTCATCGTAGGTGTCAGTGTCATCGTAGGTGTCATCGTAGGTGTCAGTGTCAGCGTAGATGTCATCGTAGGTGTCAGTGTCATCGTAGATGTCATCGTAGGTGTCATCGTAGGTGCATTCAGTGTCAGCGTAGATGTCATCGTAGGTGTCATCGTAGGTGTCAGTGTCATCGTAGATGTCATCGTAGGTGTCATCGTAGGTGTCAGTGTCAGCGTAGATGTCATCGTAGGTGTCATCATAGGTGTCAGTGTCATCGTAGATGTCATCGTAGGTGTCATCGTAGCTGTCATCGTAGGTGTCAGTGTCATCGTAGGTGTCATCGTAGATGTCATCGTAGATGTCATCGTAGATGTCATCGTAGATGTCATCGTAGATGTCATCGTAGATGTCATCGTAGGTGTCATCGTAGGTGTCAGTGTCATCGTAGGTGTCATCGTAGGTTGTCATCGTAGGTGTCAGTGTCATCGTAGATGTCATCGTAGGTGTCATCGTAGGTGTCAGTGTCATCGTAGGTGTCATCGTAGGTGTCATCGTAGGTGTCATCGTAGGTGTCAGTGTCATCGTAGATGTCATCGTAGATGTCATCGTAGATGTCATCGTAGATGTCATCGTAGATGTCATCGTAGATGTCATCGTAGGTGTCATCGTAGGTGTCATCGTAGGTGTCAGTGTCATCGTAGGTGTCATCGTAGGTTGTCATCGTAGGTGTCAGTGTCATCGTAGATGTCATCGTAGGTGTCATCGTAGGTGTCAGTGTTATCGTAGATGTCATCGTAGGTGTCATCGTAGGTGTCAGTGTCATCGTAGATGTCATCGTAGATGTCATCGTAGATGTCATCGTAGATGTCATCGTAGATGTCATCGTAGATGTCATCGTAGGTGTCAGTGTCATCGTAGGTGTCATCGTAGGTGTCAGTGTCATCGTAGGTGTCATCGTAGGTGTCAGTGTCATCGTAGATGTCATCGTAGGTGTCAGTGTCATCGTAGATGTCATCGTAGGTGTCATCGTAGGTGTCAGTGTCATCGTAGATGTCATCGTAGGTGTCATCGTAGGTGTCAGTGTCATCGTAGTTGTCATCGTAGGTGTCATCGTAGGTGTCAGTGTCATCGTAGGTGTCAGTGTCAGCGTAGATGTCATCGTAGGTGTCATCGTAGATGTCATCGTAGATGTCATCGTAGGTGTCATTGTAGGTGTCATCGTAGGTGTCAGTGTCATCGTAGGTGTCAGTGTCATCGTAGGTGTCATCGTAGATGTCATCGTAGGTGTCATCGTAGGTGTCAGTGTCATCGTAGGTGTCAGCGTAGATGTCATCGTAGGTGTCATCGTAGGTGTCAGTGTCATCGTAGATGTCATCGTAGGTGTCATCGTAGGTGTCCGTGTCATCGTAGGTGTCATCGTAGGTGTCATCGTAGGTGTCAGTGTCATCGTAGGTGTCATCGTAGGTGTCAGTGTCATCGTAGGTGTCATCGTAGGTGTCATCGTAGGTGTCAGTGTCAGCGTAGATGTCATCGTAGGTGTCAGTGTCATCGTAGATGTCATCGTAGGTGTCAGTGTCAGCGTAGATGTCATCGTAGGTGTCAGTGTCATCGTAGGTGTCATCGTAGGTGTCAGTGTCATCGTAGGTGTCATCGTAGGTGTCAGTGTCATCGTAGGTGTCATCGTAGGTGTCAGTGTCATCGTAGGTGTCAGTGTCATCGTAGGTGTCAGTGTCATCGTAGGTGTCAGTGTCATCGTAGGTGTCAGTGTCATCGTAGGTGTCAGTGTCAGCGTAGGTGTCAGTGTCAGCGTAGGTGTAAGTAGGAATTAGTCTTCTGATGAGTTGAGAGATTATCTAGGATTATCAGACTGAGATGGTTTGGACATGTTGGATTATCTTGAACAATTAGGTGTAGATTGTTGTGTAAGTTACACAAGGGAGACGGTGTAAGGGGATAAACCTAAATTTACAATTATTATCAGATATACTGAATTTTTTAGATATAATTTGCAGTGTACGGTATAGTACTGTACAATATACAGGTGTATTGTAGTTGGCCAAATTGTAAATACTGATTTTATTGTTAAATTTGTAGATATTGTGGTAGACAATTGTGCAATTTGCCGAAATCATATCATGGATTTGTGTAAGTTAGTCTCAGAAGTTCAATGGGCACTGTACTGTATCTGTACATCCCCAATCACTAAATTATTTCTGTTGTCTCTCTAAACTTTGTATTATAACATCAAGTAAAAAGAAATCTGAGCTGTCATTGTAAATATATGTATGGAATAGCTCACTCACTGTAATCTATAATATCTCATTTTTACGTTATGTCAACCAGGCATTGAGTGCCAAGCCAATCAGCAGTCCGCAACCAGTGAGGAATGTACTGTTGCTTGGGGAGTTTGTAATGTAAGTGTACAAACATTTCAATATGATTTTATGTGTAATTCCATGTTATCCTAGTATGTGGGTTTTGTGTATACAGCTTACTGGATACTAAACTTACTATACTGTACTGTGATTATTACTGTGCCATACTGTAATGTACCGTTACTGTGCATATCTTACTTTATAAAATAACATGTATGCTTTGTCTCTGGATTGTCTATGGATCAAGCCATCCAAACACGGAAATGTCCTACCAAAAATTTCCTTAAGTTTTGCTGATATAAAAATTATATAAAAATATAAAAATTCATAGTAATATAAAAAGAAGGTTGGTTTCATCAAATATTTTCCAGTACTTACAGTAATTGTCCATCGTTTTCTAGACTGCACTTCAGGTTGAACATATATATGAGGACATTCTTAGAAATACCTGTTTGATTCTAGTTGCTTGCACAGCCCTAGCATTTCTGATAATGTCTCCAAAGGTTCAGATTCCCACCATATACCTGTATATATTTTGAGATATTAACTTTACCATAACCTACATATTTTGTTCTTCTGCAGAAAAGTCGTGGTCAGAATTTAGTCTGCGACTCTTGTGAAATTTAACAAATGTGCATCAAACTTTTTGAGAATGTGTTGAGAGCCTTTCTTCTACCCATATCAGAAAAAGTGTCTAGCGTCCTTAAAAATCTATCAAAAATATCAAGCCACCTTAAACGAAGGTCCTTCGTTATCTTTCCCTGTACATTCTCACGGAAATTTGACATTTTCTAAACTTTTTAAAAAACTGGTTTTAGCAACCTTTCGTTTGATTTCAATAATGGCGGGAAAATTTTCGTGTTTCTTTATAGTTCTAAAGGCCCGTTTACACAGGCGATTTTTGCTGCGATTTTTCTGACCCTGATGTATGTGATATAGTGGATGACTCACTAAAGTATTGAACGTCATACATCTGCACAAATGGTTCAATACATTCGTCGCATAAAAAATCGCCTGTGTAAACGGGCCTGGTAGTCTAATGCAAATCCTGTAATCTGATTGGATTGAGTAGGACGAGTGATGTTTAAGTCCGATTTATTTAAGGCTCGTTTTTCGAAATAATTTTGAAGAAACAACTAACATTTATAGTTTCTACTAACACAATTAGATTATAGTTAATATACACACTGCTGTAGTGAATGTGGGAGAGCTTGGAGTAGACAGACGATAGTAGAGACCTTCGCTCTCCATCTGAGTCTCGGTGTCTCAATGGTTAGAGCGTCTCACCGGCAATCAGAAGGTTACAGGTTCGATTCCTGTCCGGGACTCAGAATCATTTTTCTGAGGATATGAGCTTGACGATCGTCCATGTATCGACAATTGGATTATTTGCTCTCAATTTCTATTTAATAATTAGTCACCGAAGTCGAGGTGACTTATTGTTTTAATTTAATTTCAGAGCTGATCAGAAAAAAACACGACTTCCGTTTGGATCGAAAAAGAGTAAAGCCGGCTGTAAATTTAAAGTCCATGAAACTGCCATGTTTTTTTAAAGTGCCAAATAAAAATTTTCCAAACTTGAACGGAAGACTACTTAACTTTAAAGAGTTTTGCACCATATTTTGTAGATTTTTGGTTTTCCGAGGAATGGCATTTTGTTTTTGTTCATTAATTTCTTCGTCCGAAATTTTGGCGAATCTATTTTTGGCAGCCATTAATGAGTTTTTTATTAATGTTTTTTTAAATTTTTTTATAAATCAATAGTCATAGCGCTACGCGGTATCCATTGTCTCAGAGTCTCGTCAGTCAACCAATTAGAATCCGTTTCAGTTCTGAAATTATACTAAGAGGTGATAGATAATTTCGAGCTCATAATCTAACTGTTAAAATATTTTGACATGTTAATGTCACACGCACTAAACGTGCTAATACAACCGCCAAAATCTGTGTTAAAAGAACACGTTTGTTGTGTTGATGAAACACAATATCCGGGTTAAAGCTGCGTATAGCTGCAGATGGCTCGATTATGCTATAAATATTAAGCATAGCCGTGTTTCCATGATAAACAGGTGGTAAAAAGCAGACAGACAACCAGCGCGTCGCGTCAAGATCATGCGATATATTTTTTCACAGACAAAACCTTTTGTCGGCAAAGCGGATGCCGGTTTAGTAAACAAATTATAGAATATGTCAACAAAAGAGCAAATGGTTTATGAAAAAGATTCGGAAATTGAAATTTGCGGTTGGACACGGCATCGTTATTACATGATATGTTTCTTATTTTCACAAAACAAAATATATAATCAGGATTACAAAATTTAATTCCTTGCAGTATAGTGCTGAGTAGGCAGCGTTAAAATACAAATTCTAAAAGAAAATTGTAAAAGAAATTATTATTATTACGAATATTTTAATAGGATGTACACTTCAGTAATGAATTACTGTTATCAACATGTGTCCTGTCTAACTAAGATTATAAGTACAATAGATAAAAACATGTGGCATAAGAATTTTAAAAGTCAAAAATTATTAAAATGATTAAAAACTAAAAATATTTTGTTAGTTCATAAAGTGATTGTTCACTGCTCGAATAAAAATATGAAGATTATCAATTTTTCGAATTTCCAACGGGAGTTTATATTGCAGATAAGTGCAGCTTGATAAAAGAATGGCTTATGCAGTACTTTGTAGTTTGGTTTTTGGTAACCTAAAGCTGTACTGATTGTTTCTTAATAATTGTTAAAATTTTCACAAATATTTATTTTCAAAGAATTAAAAACAAGAATAGAACATCGCTTTTTTGGTGGTTTTCCATCGACGTAATCTTGATATTTGTCTTTGATGCTTCCGAGTGATGTTTTATTATACGTTTAACACGGTCTTCTAATCGTTTGAAACGCTTGTTTGTAGATTCACTTGGTTGGCAGCAGATAATTGAGCAGTAGGTCATACAAAGAAGAATCATATGTTTATATACACTCCGCAGCATAATTTGAAATACTGTTTCAAATTTTCAGTTGAAATACTGTTTTTCATTTTCAATTCTAATTTTAAGTTTTTTGTTTTCCCTTGTTACAAAATAACAAAATCCGTCATCACAGTCATTAAGGTTGGGACACACCAGGCGACAAATCGCGGGGACGCGTTTCAGAGACAAATCCCGTCGTATATGCATCATTCGAAATGTTGTCGCGGAGACAACATTTTGTCCCCACAACATGTCCCATCGTATAAACAGCAACTAGTCCTTGCGACAAAATTAAAATAAACCAATCAAAGAATGTTATTTTATTTTCCTTCTCTGACATGTCCCCTCGTGTGTCCTCAACAGGGGAGATGTCCCCGCAAAATGCCCCGCAAAATGCCCCCGCGATTTTTCGCCTCGTGTGTGCTGAGACCCACCATCGATGCTGACTCATAACAATATACCTTGCTAATTGCAGCTGGTGTTGCACTCGACACAGTAGACTAGCAGTGTATGCAATCACTATCAAGCATATATCCACTATTTCCACCTTTCTTATGAGGCTTTGTTTTCATGCAATTCGAAATGAATTGCTAATCACGAGATATACTTATTCTGTCTCAACGAGAAAAAAATAGGGATCACAGACAATTGTTATTGGCGAATTGTTGTTTACATGAATATGTTAGATCTGTCATTGTGATATAATGTGAACTTTTTATGATCATGCACTTAGATTTTGTTCTATCCCAGCACAAAACACGAAATAAAAAGGAGTAAAATATTTAATCTAATGTCTCGTCGTTTAGACCAACAACATTTTCACAATTAACCATTATTTTCACTCGTGTACGATTGAAGGCTCCATTCAGTTCCTGTATGAACGTCGTCGCAACCTGTTCTTACCTGTTATCATGTAAGGAGTGAAAACCAAAACTAAGTCAAAGGCTTTTAACTACAGTGCCGTAGAAGCTGCATGGGCTGCAGATCTCTTAATAATTGTTGTAATAAAAATTGAAAAATGCTTACAATTCACAGAAACGTCGTTAAAAATTGTATGCACCTCTACTAATTTGTAGAGGTGCATACATAATTTGTAGAGGTGCATACATAATTTGTAGAGGTGCATACATAATAATATACACCTCAGTTCTTAAGCTAGAGGAGAAAGCAGATGGGAAATTTGGAGAATTCAATAACACAGTAGAATAAAATAAGAGACACGTAGTGTATGGTCATATATTCGTTATCTTTGATAAATTATTATCATTTTGTGCTTTGATGTATATTTCTATATTTTAATTAAACAATCTTTTTACATAACCTATTTCTGTTCAAAAATCATTAATAGAATTTCTTACAGAAATAGCTGAAAATGCCATCTCCCAGAGTTTCACAAAATCAAAATTTCCAAGATCGTGGTCGCGGCTTCTCCGCGAACACCACAACATTACTTGCCTGACAATTATAGTCACCGAGCGCCACTGACCAGCGAGAGAGGGTTAGGGCCTAGGGATTGAAATCCTTGACACCCCCCCCATCCTTTGGAGCTTGCTACGGCACTGACCTATGATAACACTTATAGCTCTGCTTTTAGTCAAAGTTTCATATTTTATCAAAGGTGATTATTCGTTCTCAATTTCTGAGGCGATAGTTAACTATTTTGCTACCCGCCTCGTAACGCGCGCATGGATGCGAAGTGTCCCCGCGTGTTTTCCCGCGCGCCTTCACGCAAATAAGCCTTGTCGCGCAAAGCAAAACAAGCGCCTGGGTACGAGACAGCTGGATTACACCTCATAGAAACTTCAAGCTCATAATCAAATTGGTAAAGTGCCCCTGAAATCAAATTTTTGATGTTCTATATTTTTAAATATTCCTAAAGATAATGTCCTTCTTATTTCACTTGCCAAATTTCAACATTACGAGCATAGAGAGTTGCCCTTTTCGACTGTTTTATACAAGATTATACGGCCGCCATTAATCAAGCTGTTCCGGAAGTGACGTCAAATACTCAAAGCTAAAAACCACATCATATTAATATAAACGGGGTTAGGGAAACTACTACCTTGCAAATAAGATTTGTAAGATCAAGATAAGATTGTTGTATACACACAATAAATTGCCTTACTTTCTTATTTGGCAAACAAGAAAGTTCTCCATATACGAATTCTTATAGCGTCAGCTCTTATATTTATTATATGTTTCGTATTTGTTGATATGCACATCCTAATTCACTTCTTTAATACATTTGCGTCGAACGCACTTATTAGTTATATAATCTTTTTATTACTCCCAGTATATCCCATGTTATATATGACTGAAAGCATTTTTCAATAGCGCTCCGTCGAGATGACGTCAGCATCGATGTTTGTCCGCTTTTACCCATAATTCTTGCGGCCATAACAAAAGAAAATAGCTTGTGAGTCAAATTTGGTTTGTTTGTCCGCTTTTTGAGCTATTAATAGCAGCCAGACTACGCTATTGTCTCATGCATGGTACTAGGCTAAGACGGTTAATCGGTCAACCTGTAAAATCGGTTATTTCTCGTGATCGGTTTTTCGGTTTCGTTCAAATTGAAACACTGATAAACCGATTTAGAATTTATCGGTTTAATTTATAATAGCATTTAATAGCATTTTTGCACAGGTTTCTCTTGGGGTAAATGCTTTAATAAAATATGTTTATACAAAAAAAAAATTGTCGTCGTGAAAAAATGTAAGTTTCGAAAGACCTTAATAGTATGTTGTATTATGTAGCTGTGCTGTACTGTAGTATTCGCATGCAGTAGTATATTTAGTAATGCCAGTGCTCACGTTGTATTATGTATAGCTGTAGTATTCAATGCCAGTGCTCACGTTGTATTTTATCTATTTCGTTTTAGCACGCCTTTCATTTCCACTGTATATCACGATGGTTAAAAACACGTCAAGTTTGTCCTTTGGACAACCGAGAGTGGGAATTCCAAAAGTAAGAATTTTGTATATTTCGTAGAAAATAAGTTAATTTTATGTTGCTTCCTTGGGGCTGGTTTATACGTCGTACAATAATCGTCGCATTGATAATTCAGACGAATTTAATTCAATCAATTAATTAAATGCGATGGTTATGCGCCGTCTAAAACCAATTAAGTTCGTTAGATTTGTCTAAGACGTTGTATCCCTTCATGGCCACTGGCCAGTCTGAAATGCGTGTTCGTTTTAGATGACGCAGTAACGTCGTATCGAATTAAGTGCATAAATTACTAATGCATCAGATATAGTTTGACGCTACTCGTAACTTTAAAAGTTACTGTCCATGACCCAACGTTTCGACACTCCAATCTAGTGTCTTCCTCAGGGGTGATCGTTGTAAAGTTAGGATCCCTATTTATACCCTCATAGAACCGATGATGACGTTAAGGCAATAACATGACTTTTAGATGGGCATATTGTTTATTTGTGGCCCGCGTAGTAACATTTGCGCCCCGCGTAGTAACATTTGCGCCCGAGAGAAGAGAGGGCCACAAATAAACAATATGACCCGACGAAAGTCGTGTTGTTATCATTATCACCAATACAATATACAAGGAAAAATAATTATGAAATGCACTATTAATTTGGTTAAAGATGCAGTTCATTATAAGATCAATGATAAGCAGGACTGGTATTTGCGGCGCGACTAGTTCGTTGTCGGCCCGCCACTTTGAGTGTTTTCAAGAGGGCGGTTTGTCGTTTGGCCTTGTATATTGGTGATAATATGAATGAAATGCGTCTGAATGAAATGCGACGATTGTGCAACGTATAAACCAGGCCTTATTTGCCGAGTCATTTTTTGTCTCGTCTAGTGTCAACGATTCCCATCTAGAGATTCTGGGAGCGGTGTGATTTTTACTTTACTGATGCTATTTTTGCCATATAAGGGATGGTATGCTGAAACTGCGAAATATTATGAAAGTTTTCGAAAGCGACCTGCAATGCGATTTCTTAAGGTCCCTACTATATGTACTATGTTTCGTTGCAAGTTACAAGAGATATTTCCTCCTGTAACTGTGTAACATGACAGCTCATCGCTTCGGAATAGTGAAATAAAGTTAGTGGATATACAAAAATATGAACATTATATTAGTGTAAGGGGGATCAACAGCGCTTTTATATATACAGATATACTATAGGTGGGTTATTCGCTTTTATTGGGCTCACAGGGTGTATTTTGGGGATGCGTACATCTTGTATTTTGAGGTCATTTCCATTCTCTGCCTACATATGGGGGAGGAGTCACAAATAGATACTAAATAGATTATCCTATATCTTGCTTCATCATCCTCGTGTACATATCATTCTCAACTTACTACATTCTTCATCTTCTCTATTTATTCAACCATCAGCAGACACGTGTTCGCATTGCACATGTACGCATTGCGTACCTATTTTTAATAATTCTGGCGTCAGCAGCCCTATGACGTAATTTGAGGGTAAAGTGGGTTTTTTTTCAACAAAAGACAAGCACTCACGTCAAAATTGAAAAGAAAACCACCGCTGTACATCAATGTTGAGCCGTCGAACAAACTCGAAAATGGCGAACATACGAGAATGAAAACGTTATTTATCGAGTACAAGAGCACGAGATACCGTAAAACTATTAACATTTCTAAATATTATGCTTAAAGGCCTTTTATTTCAAACTAATTTATTTTTGGGTACAGTGCCCCTTTAAAAAGGTCTATTGCGTGATAATTACATACAATTGTGAAAGTTTACTGCTGTGCTATAAGCTCTTCCGTTACTTCATTTACTTGGTGATAAAAACCACTTGGTATTTTCATGAAATTTATTATCGTATGTCGTATATGAGAGAAAGTGAATAGCCGGGTGAATTAAACATTTAAACTAATATGGAAGATAAGTAGAGGCCACGGCCCGGTTGCACAAAACCTCCACTTAAGTGTCCTCTTAAGAAGGACTCTTGGGGTTCAGCGAAATGTACATTTATTAGTGTTGCATAGAGAAACTTATAGTTTTCGAAAGTGTATGAGTTGCGGGATCGTTTAGGGGTTCACGTTGCCTAAAGTCTTTCCTAGCTGACATAAGTGAAAATAGTTTCACGTGAATTTACGGGACTTACTTGTGTGTTACCCGTGAAAGCTTTATGCAACGTGAAACCGTAAATGGTCTCACAAATCGTACACTTTCGAAAACGATAAGTTTCTTTGTGCAACATCCATAAATGACAATTAGTTGAGTCGCAACAGTGCTACTTAAGTGCTACTTAAATCAGTGTGAATGGGAAGCTGGTGAGGTTAGAATGAATGAGGATAAAACAATAAAATTATCAGCTGAACCAAATTGTCCAGCACAGCATGGAAAGTGAATCACACCAAACTTTCTTAATTTTATGTCACGATGCATGCATTTTAACTTTTATTATATCAAGTTCGTGATTTTTCTGTTTAGGTATGGACGATAGCTGCGTAGCTGTGTTTTTGGTTGGTAGCTGTGTTTTTGCAAGGAGTTGTTTTGTCTCAATTTGTAAATCTAATATTATTTGCTTCCATGCATCAACTGCATGGTTGGTTATACATCTGCCGCTGTGATCTCCTTCAGTTTTTTGTTTTTTAGTTGTCAATTAATAAATTCTATATTAACTTAGTATTCTTGCATTCTCATTTTCATCTCAACGTTTGCACTTCTATGCCGTTATCGTCTTTCATAATTGTTGATTTTTGAAGAATAGATTATTTCTCAAATTATTTGTTTTTTTGTTAATTTATAGAGTTGAGCTACATTAATTCACCAGAAATTATTTTTTCATCCCGCCAGCTGTTATTGCTCATTGTTTTTCTGTGGATTACATCTTGACATTCGTTGTTCATTCATATAGTAGTTCATGAATCATTGTCATTACATGCATGTTCCAACCTCGTGCCCATCGTCTTATCTCCGTTCCCCGCCTGCATGTTCTAGCTAATCCAGTTCCGAGGTATACCAAAATGACGACCAGGGTCCAGTGGCGGCGGAACGTGCTTGAAAGTAGGGGGGCTGAAACTCGGCGAAACCGGTACAAATTTACGACGATATTCGCTCCGAAGGCGCGATACTTCTAAGGGGATTAGGGGGCGTGCTCCCCCTGAAAATGTTGAAATCTAGAACCTCTGAAATTCAAAGGCTTTTATAGCTAATTTTACAGCAAGCACGGCTCACATTTTAAGCAAAAACAAAGAACTAAATATCATAATTTACAGTAAATTTCACGTTGCAAAAATTATCAGGTGTTTGAGAACCCGGGGTAGGGGCCCATCCAAAGTAAACTAGCAAATCCCAGAAGAATTTTTAGATCTCAGGTAATCAACCACTGCAACGCAATACAAGTGCATACAAACTGATATAGTTGTTATAATTTCGTGGTATCTCTTGATCTCTTGGGATTTCATGGGATGCAAGTGGGATACTCCTATAGATGCGTCTTCTAGGGGGCTCCCTGGTTCCGCCGCGCGTACATCTTCACATAACGCACGACTGGTCGCGGGATTCCACAAAATGTTTTGCAATACATTAACAGTAGTCATAGTCCCTATATAGATCTAAATAAACCAGATAAAGCAATAATCAACGAACCCAAAACTTTGCGTATATCTATAAGGAAAAACCAAAGGTAACCGGCGAAATTCCAGTTTTAGTGTTAAAAATCCTTACAATTTGCTCACTTTGCGTGGGGTCGAATACTTAATATTTTGCTGACCAGATATCACAGTGTCAGGTTGGGATAGGCTGTATTCAATGAACCATTGCACAATGTGACGTGGCTTGCAACGGCCAAATTTGTTGCGATACAAGTTGCTGCAATAGTTGCAGAAAGTAGAGAATCACGAGTTCTACTTTCTAAAATGATTGCAGCAACTTTTTTCAGCGTTGCACACCTCCATCTGCAACTTGTTTCGCAATTTTCCTGTTTGGCTACTCG